>OX155980.1:64182428-64217428 GCA_944548615.1 Micropterix aruncella | reverse complement strand
AATAATTATAAATACAATAGTTCACTTTCTGTAACGGCAGTCGTGTATTTAATTCTTTTTAATATATTTACTTGTTATTGCCTCACTTTATAAACATTACGCTTGTTACACATTAATTTGCCATCATAAGCATTTAGTCATATTACTTGTAACACTGACGGCATGGTCATCAGATATTGCCACTTGGCAATAGACCCACCATTTTGCACAATATTGTGTGCAAAAAAGTTTTTCAAACAAACATATTAAAGAAGCCATAAAACAAAGTCCACGACGCTGTTGATTAATTACTTATCTGACATCCAATGTCGAAATTTCTGCTTTCTCCAGGATTAAAGTGGGTTACATTATAGCAAATGACATTTGTGAAATTGTATAAGCAGATTGGTTACAGAATATTTGTGAAAATTATAGCACTTCAATATTGCTCCAAGCTATGAGCTTTCTTCGAGATATTAACGATTACGATACCGATATAGAAACCGAGAATTTTGCTTAAATGTGAAATTACTGACCACTTGCATAGTTCATCATTGCTTTTATTATTTTAAATGCTTAACTGTATATTAACTACTATTATTGTGCTACGAAACAATGAGTTTATGTATTATTTACCTATTATATATTGTGTTTCTATCAGAGAGTAAGATATTTTCAATATCGCAAAAATGTAAGTAATCTTTGATATCACTAACTCTGGTTTACATTTTTTTATTCCATTTCGATACTTACATTAAAACATTATAATTGAAGACCTTGACATTTAAGCATATAGCCATGCGACCGAGCATGGTGATAATTATCGGGAAGTAACAGACTTAACTGGATAATATACTAGAATAATCGGGCATTATCATCTGATGCAGTAGAATATATTTTGAATTTTCTCATTCATGAAGATATAACAACCTTCGTGTGAACTCCAAAAGAATGCACTAATTTCCATGCTACTTCTACCAACGAGCTGTACAGCGTTTTTACCCTCATGCTATTAAAATGATTGAATTGAAATAACGCCTATGTTTGTGGGGTTGTTGACATTAAATGTTTGTTATTAGAATGTCGTTAAGTACTACAAATCAAAATGTGTAAAATGCTCTCACAATCAAGTGTATTTACATTTACATATAGATATACACATGTAGGCATTTACCTACTTTAATGTCAAATAGGTACTTTTGAAGGTATACACCTATAGCCTCGATTATAGCAAAGGTATACACATGTATTTACATTTTATGTAACATATACTACATTTAAATAGTCGAAAAACATGTTCGACACATGTTTCAACATGACTTAATACCTACTGTAAATAAGCAAATACACATATTAAGATGGATGAATAACTCTTTTTAACAAAGATATTACATTTAAACTGCACCAGAGTTACGTAATTTTCTCGATGCATATGTTCTACAGATAGGACCTGATTTTATATCAAATAATTATGAACAGTTGGTGTTACATTGGCTATAAAGCATGCACATAGAGTAAAACTTCCAGCAATCGAAATGGTGAAACCAAAAAACCAGACTAATTGCATTACAAACTTAAATCTGTATGCTACATCACGATTACGTCAGAAAGAAAGCTAGAGTAAATTTTTCGATTAGTTATAACACAATTCTTCGCAATGACATAACGGTAATAACATTGCACTGAATCTCAACATATTCTCACTTCGAAACGCCATTATTGTAATATTAAGAATAATAATTAAACCTTTTCTTTTCAGAAAAAAGGCGAGCGTAGTGCCCTATTGCCTTATTACTTTGTTGAAATGTATGAGTTGTTTGCCAGTGGTCCAGAAATAATTGTTTATTATGCGTATATTCATCTGTTAGCTAAATAAAATGCAGCTGCTAGTTTCTCGCGCTACAAGATAAAACTGACGGTTGGCAGTCAGCTCACTCATAACAACGATATGGTTACGACTTCTATGTATAAGCGTAGTTTTGTAGAGCGTTAATAAATGGCGAGCACATCTCTTTAAACCGCAATGTCGTGTTAGCATGAGTCTTTTTAGTATGAAGGTATCATTTCACAGTTCGCATTATGACACAGTATTCCAATACCTGGCACCACAAACTTGCATAAATCGTAGCGTGCTCATTGCCTGGCAATATTGAGTAATCGCAATGCTGCTACACGCTTCTTGCACGGTTTTAAAAGTGATACGACGTTGCGGTAATGAATGGCATCATGACCTTCAAAAGTATTGGCAGGACACATATCAACACATCAAAGTTGCGTTACAATAATGCTACGTAAAAGCAGTCAGTTCAATACTAATAGATGCAGCGTATATAATTCCGTCAGATTTCAGTAAATTCAACAGCAGTTTCTGGCATTATACATGCCAGAAATAGTCTTTCACCATTATGCCCCATACATTATAGAGCATGGTGACACATCTGTTAGGAACCGTGTCCTTGTATTGCCATTAGTTTAATCAGAACTTCGTTATTTAAGGAGCTCTCGTCTTTCAGTTGTCTCAGTGTAAACTGAGATAATAACAAAATAGAACTGCGTAATAGTATAAAATACTATACTATAATCTATATATATATATATATGAATGTTTGTCTGTAGGTCCGCTATGGACTATATAACCGCTAGACCGATTTTAATGAAATTTTGAGGGAAACTTTAGATTAGTTTGGAGATGGTTCCTTTGAAGTTTGGTGCCGATCGGACCAAAGGAAAATTTTTAGTGTCCTCAATAAAACCAATTTTTTTCTTTTTTTTTAAGCGGCGAATTTGAATTTCGAATGCCACCGGTTTAGTTTACAGATAGTTACTATATAAAACATATGTCGCAATATATAATTACTTGATTTCAGTGGCGCATTAAACTCAGCTGATTTCGATTTACTTCTCGAAAGACTCCGTTGTCTCAATCTATTAAAAGGTGCCTTTAAGTGGTTTACTCGTAATTACGTGTAAGCCAGCAATGTGTAAAGGTGTCCGATAATACTTCGAATACTGTCGATGTCATTGCAGTTGTTTGGAAACAGCTCCCGTCAAATATCATTACGGCATCAAGGTTTCCTACTTTCCAAGTGTCTTTTAAAAAGAATTTAATGTCCCATTCCTGTTATTCTTCGTCTCATCCCATCCTTTCCTGTCCTCCGATCTTTGTGTATATTCTCATAGTCCTAATTATTTAAAAAATGTTATTTGATTATTTATTTTAAGTATTCAGTTTTTGTTTATTCTACTCTTTTGGAGCCTAAATTCTTTCACTTCCACTAAAGTTGGCTGTAAGGGATTGTAATTTAAGCAATAAGTCCGCATATTGTATACAGTATTTCTGTGTACAATATCGGAATCATTTTATAAACTATATCTGATAAATATATAAATGGTTATATGTCCTACAGAGAGTCGAGATTATATCTTACATACCTACGTATATTTTATATAATATTGCCATATATTATTTTTTCACAAATTTTATATGAAAGTTTATAACTGACCTGAAATACATTCTTTATACAAACAAGATTCAAATAATTTTTATCTCAATATATGCTTTACGCCCAGTAACTTAAAAAAATCCACAAAAAAATGAATTTCATATCTATTATTCGAGATGTATATATATTTATGTTCTAGCCTAGGTACTAAGGAAATCATAGTAAGATAAAAGAGGACATACGGGAGGTGGTAGTTACAATGGACGAACTTGTCACCTCGGGGAGTTATAATGACATCAGGCCATTCTGCGTAAAAGATTTTGCTGACAAATACAATCCACAGTGAAGCTACGCCAACAGTCAATAAGAGTCCAACAACTTGACGCGAGGTACTGGGAAGAAAAAAAGTAAGCTGACCTCGATCACTTACTGCCAGATTTGTACGGCTATCTCCATCCTCTAGTCTGATGACGCAATCTCTACCTGATGTTACCGGTATTTCAATTCGAATACCGGTATGAAAGAGGTTACAATGTCGAACAAAAAAAAAGTTGGCGAGCTTCAAGTAAGGATTACGAGCAAACTTATTAATTGACTTGTAATAAGTTATTTTTTCTTAATATTGGCAATATTCCAAGAATTTCTTTTATTTGCCAGTTTATGTTTTATAAAGTTTCTTTTTGATTGACTGTATTACCTCTTGATATACGCAAAGATTACTTTTTGATTTGGAACGCGAATGGGCCACGTAAAGTTATTCATGAGAGAAACATTTACTCTTTATACGAATCGTATTTCGGCACATTCTTGTCCACACAGGCTTGTTCGCACGGGCTTTTAACAACAATAAGCCCTAGACCAATGAAGAATGCTACATACTGCTAAAAATATATTTTACCTACATTATATGCCTCAGCTCACAAAAGTAATTTTGGAAGTATTAATAATTTACTACGGGATTGTAGTAGTTTTGATTTTAAAAGTCGTTTTTAGGAAGTCGTGGTTTTTGATCATATCTCGAGAAATTAATTAACGTCCCATTTTAAAACATACACTAGTCAATTCACCGATATTAATTTTTAGTAAGAAATTAAAAAAATAGGCCAACGCATTAGTTTAAATTTATAAATGTTTATAAGTTGCACTTATGGCCTTTTTATTATTGAATTAATTAACTTAACTCGACACTGCTTAGTCACATTTTTAGAGATATTAATATTCTGTACAGATTAACTTGCCCGAAAGATGGCCTATCTAATATTGAAAACTGAATAAGAATCTGTCGTGCGATTCTTGAGTTTATCACGATCTAAGAGTTGAACGGAATGTCTTTAAACCCCCCACTCAGTTTTTTACAAGCTTTTATTTACCTTGCAATGTTTGTTAGTATGTATGTATGTTAGTTTGTTTAGGTCAAATCTTGCAAGCTGAACTAGAATCACTTTCTCTTATCTTATGAAGTTGAAATTTTAGTTGTTTGTTCAGTTCTGATGGCAATTTATGGTGAGCATGACCTGATTCTATGCCCAGGATCGACGAGGCTACTCTTCCACGATCAACAGCACAGACACACAATTTTGTTTACGCATCCAATTATGATAGCCCGTTCTAAATTTCACTATGACATGGAAGCTGCACCCAGGGTTGGCTTCCGACGAGGGAACTTCTCAACGGTCAACAACACAGAAAGGAAATTGTGTATATGCATTCAATTATGATAGATAGATAGATAGATAGATTTTTATTCGAAGTAGACTTACAGTACTTTCCGAACGTCTTATGTTTCTAGACATGTATGCCTTGCTTGTAGGCTTTACCATTGATCACTACACTATATAATCAATGGCTTTACGTAAAAGTAATAATAATAATAATAATAACATTAAACAAATGGTTTTCATAGCTAGGTTACACAAAAACGACTTGACCAGATCAATATATCGCTTAAAAAATCTTCAATTTTATAATAATAGCCTTTAGAGCACAACGTATCTTTAACATTTTTTTTTAATTTAGTGTCTGGTAAAAGTGTTAGTTCCACAGGCAAAGTGTTATAAAAGCGAACACCGTCTCCAATGAAAGATTTACTCACTTTTGCTAACCTAGGGCCCGTAATGGCTAGTTTATTTTTAACCTGGTGTTCCTATTGTGAATGTCACCCAACCTACGGAACCTGTGCAAGTTTTTACGAACATACATTATGTTATCGAATATATACTGACTATAAACCGTCAGAATATTCATCTCTTTAAATTTCTCTTTTAGCGATGCTCGGGAGTTTAAACAATACATGCCCAATATGATAGCTCGTTCTAAGTTTTACCGCGACAGGTCTGCTGCACCCAGGCTTGGCTTACAACGAGGGACTCCTCAACGGTAAACAGCACAGAAACAAAATGATGTATACGCATTCAATTATGATTCTAAATTCTTCTATGACATGGCTGCTTTACCCAAGTTTTTGCAAAAATGTATTTTCCCTATTAACGTATTTATCCATTTATTACTTAACTTGCTACTGTTTAGTCCTCCTTTGGATACATTATTGAAATTTCAAGTTAGCCTTCACCGAAAGACGCTTTAGCAAAGAGTGAAAACCGTCATGACATCTATCCAGTTGTTTTTAAGATTAGCGCGATCAAACAGACATACAGACGCTTTTAACGGACACCTTCCGAGAGCAAATTGTATAAACGACACATATTTTTTTTTGATTTACTATTATTACCTTTAAAGAGGTTATTTAGGTTGGTCCAAATCAAGTTATTCAAATTTTGAAGAAAATATTATACATAATAATATATAATAATAAAAATTAAGCATTATTTTTGTTTGATTTGCTTAAATATTAGTCGAAATAGGTACAATACATGTAGGTACCTAAGTACGCACAAAAAGATATCAATGCACAGTTATGTGATATGCAAATAATTTAATAAATGCATTTTAGACGACACTATCATCTGCGTTATTGCCTTTATCGGAAGTTATAGAGATAATAAAATTGATATCAAAGAAGAAAGTGGGAAAGTTGTAATGCCAGCGATATCAGCTTATTTGAATATCGGTTTCAGTTAACACAATTATGCAGGGAGGGAATTACATTACATTACATAATTTTCGTCTTCAATCGACCGATTAACCGTTCTTAGAGAAGTCAAATTTATATTTTTGTTACACTAATATTTACAAACTATATTTTGTCAGAATAATTCATCATCTTATTAAATTACTATAGGAAAATATTAAATCACTCATCGAAAGATATAAAAATAATTTATGTATGAATAATAATTTAGATTGATAATAGTACAAAATAATTATTTTATATATTCAAAGAAATGAAGCAGACTGGGCAGAAATAAAGAACTTTTCGAATAATAATTAAAATATACAACCACATGGAAATCCTGCGATGAATCAGGACATAAAGTGTCAAATAAGAAATACGAAAATGTTGAAATAAATAAAAAAGAAACTATACATACATAACCAAGGAGTTAAATATTAATTCCTTCATATAATGAGAAGTGTCCTTAGTTATGTTATACATATAAGTCAGTTATGCTTGTCCACCCAAATCAGACGATACGTCGTATGCTTAGATATATGCTATATTTGGCCTAGTTGTGTATGCGCTGAGCACGGAACAGCTGAGCACGGAACAGCTAACCAGGTTAACTGCCCGTGGCGCTGAGCATGGTCATGTGAATGTGGGACGTCGTTTACCTCGCACCATTACTTAGTAAGACCAAATTATGTGTATTCGTTGTTTTTTTTAAATAAATAAAATAAAATAAAATAACAACTAATCATACATACCTACATCTGTAATAATATAAGCAGAGTATTTGTTCTCAAACTAAGCTATGCTAAAAAACGGATTGCTAATCAACATCTTCTTGATATATTATACATTTTTCAATCGTCTTACATTTTTATTCGTGTTAATGCATGTCCGCATTTATTATAGTATCAGCAATATGCCGTCGATAGACAAGCTGAATACATTATCATAATTTTAACCTCACCAAAATATTTTTTAAAGGAATTTCTGTTTGAGATCTGAAATATGCTGCGAAGAGCCCGATATAGCAGTACCAAAATTATATTGTTTTTCTCGTCGTTTCCCCTATATAAATTAGGTGGGGTTAGGGGTTAGGTGAGGTTGTTATATCTCGCTTCTTAAACACTTTTGCATAAAAGTGTTAGATTTTAAATTACGAATAGGGTGAAACGAAAAATAAATAAATGAAAAGACAATGAAAAATGTGCGACAAGAGTATATTTTCCCGCCCATCCTCTTTTATATCTACGGAGAATACATCACACGCAAAACACTGAGAAAAGATATATACAGCGGCTCCTTACATGACGATCTCTCTAACTGCAATATTAAATAATCATGGACACGATTTCATAAAAACCCTACGCCATACTTGACAATGCCCGAAGTATAATGGTGCAAGACCATTGCAGGTATGTCGAATGTCGTTGTCGAATTTGCGTTTCTGGCAGTGGTATACGCACGCACTGCCTGGAGCAATCTGATTGACAAATCACTAAAAAGCCTTAGTTGTTCTGCTAGAATTTATTCATGCCTTTATCGATTATATGATATGTCATTATCGACCATTATGTAAGTAGGTATAAGCAGTCGGGATTATCCGTTGCATTTCGATGTATAAAAAGCGCGTTACAATTCAGTCTACTAGAGTTTTTCCGGACTACAGATGACGACTACTGATGACGAACATAGATTTACGAAACCCAACACAATTACACTCATACATATAAGTCGTAACCAAATTGGAGTTCCAATAATTTCCTTTTATTCCTATTGTACTCGTATACATTTTCACTACTATCATCATTCTGGAAATTTTGAATTAAGATATTTAGATATTTAATTACTTTTCTGAATACTTTTCACAAACTTAGGGCTGTGGATTCGAAATTTCACAATATGTTTGATTCATTAGAACATAAATATGTAGGTAATGTTGTCATGATAATTTATATCATTTTCTCTATATTTATCATTGGGGCTCAAGTTAACAGCACTCCCATACAATCAGACCTACATGATATCTCTGAAATTTATTAAGGCCCAGCATTAAAAATATATACTCGCATTAACTACTAAATATGGATATTGCTAATGAAATATTTCGGTCAAAATCAGTTTTATACAAACGCTACTAGTCTGAGAATGTTTATGTTTTTGCACGTAATTTAATGAATTTGTGGAAAATAAAAGCGTAATGAAGTAGTTATTTTTTAAATGTTTTATTCCATTGAAAGCATAGATAATGGTATGGATATTTATAAAAAGGTATATTAATTTACTTCGAAGTGCAGTTGTCTTTAGTCATGGTTGTGAACTCTATTGTTCTGTTCCACCAGGATGCACTTAACGTATAATAGCTAGCTTTTCAGCCAAGCTAGAAATTTTGTTCCGATATAGAAATTGGGACATGAAGCAAAGAAAACATTCCGATTAAGCAGGCATACTGCCTGTCTCGCAATCATTATATTAGATTGCTTATCCTTCCTGGTGAAAGACAAATGTCGGCATAATTATTTGTTATGATAAATCTAAATCGTATTCAGACATCCTTTTTTCTCTACAATTTGGCCTTATACTTTATAATGTATCTCCAAAACTTATCATCCAACCTCAGTGGTTTGAAAATGGATTAAATCGATGGATCAATGCACGTTGTGTGGAAGCCATTAAATCAGTTTTGTGGTAAGTTCTGACGCTATTTCAGTAGCTCTAGAGCAGGCTGTAGTTGGCTCAAATTCAAAATCAACATTCATATTATATTTACTGTAAAAATTATACAAAAATACAAATGGAATTGAATGGAGCCTCTTCTCGGTTGGCAGCCCTTTTTCGCTTATGTAGGTTGGTATCGATCGGTGTCAGCCGCGGCAACATAGCGGCTAGACATTCGTTGCCGTGTGACTAAAGGTCATGTGATGCGATAGTGGTCTTATTTCGTACGCCGATGGGCTAATTTTCATTGTTTCAAACAGATAATAAAATAGGCTATCCTAGGTAATTCCACAATAAGTGCCATCTTCCGAAATAGGGAATAAAGAGCTATATCTGGACGAAAGGCTGTGGATCTGAGACATTGAGGGAATTTATACTGCTTGGAGACCAAATCGACCTCCAGAATCCAATCTGAAGCTATCTCGATTATTGAAAAAGGATTTGCAATGGGATGTTTTTGTCCGTATAGCCATTCCCCATAAACAGTATTGGAGGTTTGGAGGTTACTGTCAGACTCTTGTTATTGTATTGGTATGAAAGGTGTACATTTAATTACTACCAACAAAGTGTTTTGGAAAAGCTAAAAATTCACCAGTTGACAGTTGATGCAATACAGAACTCGAAACAAATGGTCAGACTGCTTAACAATAGAACGCGAGGCGTCGGCATTACTCCATACATGTCACAGAAATGAAGTTCCTTTAAATACGCCGTTACGTATTTGTCGATATCTATTACGCATCCGTCTATTGTGCCGCGCAATATAAGAGACTTCTTCCTTGTGACGTGTAGGGAGTAATGCTGACGCCACGCATTATATCGTTAAGCAGTCTGACCATTTGTTTCGAGTTCTGTATTGCATCCACTGTCTACTGATGAATGTTCAGCTTTTCCAAAACACTTTGAGGGTATTAATTAAAATTACACCTTTCCTAATACGCAGCGCCAGGTTTCCCGGAGTTTGGCCTGCTGACTCTACCCCCGCATTTTATGGCCAAAATACCTACTGTCTGATCTAAAAGTATCAGGTTTTACAAAATCCTTGCATTTTTTTGTCGCTGCCTCTTGGACTAATACGAGTAGGTATGTTATATCTGATGCTACTCTTATAAGGTAATTTTCAGAAAAATAAAAAAATGCATTTGATTTGTTTAAAAAAACGGAAATCGAATGTATGTGTAAACAAGTAAATATATTAAAAAGAATAAAAAACATGACTGCCGTTACAGAAAGTGACCTATTGTGTCTATAATTATGTACCTATATTACAGTTTTTTTTAATATTTGTGGTTTATGTATTTATCCATACCTATAGATAGATATACATTTCCGGAATGTACCTACTCAATCAAACTTTTTATTTGACACCAAACTCGATATATTTATGTTAATTTGTTGATATTTGGACCTTTGGACATTTAGACAACTACATACTTAATATTTGGACAGGTAATGTACCCTATGCCACTCAGCATGCCATAACGATTTTAACAATACCACACACTTTTTTAATCGATTTAAAAGTTTAGAAGTTATGGTGGAATAAAGAAACGGAAAAAATACATAAATGAATCCTGAACACATAACACTCCTTTTGGGTAGTCGTGTAAAAATATAGACTGTTCGCATTTTTGCTTGTGGCGGCTAGGATAAAATAATAATTTAGGCTCATGATAATCACTTTCTCGAACATTCTTACATTTGAACAACCAAACTGTTAATTTTTAGAATGGACCAAATTACTATTTATGAAATTAGGCGATAAAAGCTGGAAAGAAATAATTCAGAAATTGATGCGCTAACTCGCTTTCATGCGCTAAAATCAATACGAAATCGCCTTCAGCTGATTCGCGGCGACATCGGCAATGTTCCAAAGATATAATATAGTCATAGGTTGTGGCTGTCGAAGATACCTATAATTGGAAAATTTGCTATTTTTACCAAAAGTCAAGCAAACGAAATAATTTAAAAATTAACGGCGACCATCTGTCAGGTGTTACTTCTTTCTTAGCAATAAATTGCATTTAAAGAACTGTGTTTTTAATTATCTCTTGGAAATCTACATATTGTCTTTTTAAATGATATTTTTGTTTTTGATATATGTAAGAACAACCATGATCGACTTACGATGGCCTAGAGTTACCAAATACAGAAATTTTTCATCCACATTCAGAAGGACTTTGCGACGTTTTTATTCATTATTCTCTGTTTTTCTACTCAATTTCTACCTAGGCTTATTGAGAAAATATAATCAAAATTTCCATAGGCATTTCAATTTAATTTCATTATTTGGGGGTCAATTTTCCGTTCAATTAGTATTTTGAATATTTCTATAGCTTTTGTTTTTTCATTAGCTTATTATATACAACCTTCAAATGTGTACGATTTTATAAAATTGTCGGAAAATAACGAGTAACAAAATCACACAAAGCCTTCTGTGTTATAAATCTCAAGCATTATCTTGAGGTCGTTATTATGTAGGTATGTATAGGCATGTGCCTATTGATTCTCAAAGACGCTTTGTTTTTAGCTAATATACCAATAGTTACATAAGCTTTCAGTCGAAACGACGAATTTCGACCATAATATGTCATTCCTAATTTATGTTATATCTTACAGCTGAGGTTTTTTGTGGATGTCGTTTGCCGTCGGTAAGGTATTCATTCTTTTCTCCGAGTGGCCGACGGGTTGCGCAAATGTCGGTGAAAATTTCTAAAAATGCTTTTCTAGAGAAACGTATCACTTTTTTTACAATTTAAAACATGTGTCAACCAATATAAAAAGGTTGTAAATCGATTAAAAACATTCAGGGTGTAAAAGTTTTTCCATAAATTTCTGCAAAATTTCATAATTTTTAGTTTATTTCGATTTTAATGTTGTCGCCGAATTTTACTCAAAAACTAATGAAAATTTAGAGATTTTTACTCTTTGAGGGGAATTATAATTTAACTGACTTAGAAATTGAAAGCGGAATAACTTATTGTAAAAGTATTATTGGAAAAAAATAAATTATCTTCGATCGTTTTTAACTTTATTTCTTCGTGTATTTCTCATAAGATATAAAAGGTTGTAAAATAAAACTTGAATTATATGAATCCATAATTATTCATTTGACTATTCGTAAAAAAGTTATAGTTGATAGATTTGGAATCTTGTTATTTTGGTGCTTCCTCTATTTTAATGACATGTTAATATACAATAACAGATACAGAAAATAAAAGATGACATATAAAATAATAACTCTGAATAGCTTTAATTATTTGTTTTGTTTTTTTTTAGTCATGTCGTTATTAGGCTTTGGATTTTAGTAGGTATATGTATGGACAGTATTTAGACTTTGGATTTATGTCCAGGTCTGAATTGTTCCCATGTGTTGATTCTATGTTTAATTAATGAAAGAATGAATGAAACTTTGGCTTCATTTTTCAAGCTTCATGTAGAAAAAAAACGTAACTTATTTTTTAACAAGCTTTATTCAACTTTATATACCTTTTTGATAGTAAGTCAATATGTTTATTTCCGCCATATGTTGTAAATCAATGTTGGCCACCGTGTACATATTGATTACCTCGGCATTTTGCATGCATATATAGTTATGATGACAATAGAAGTAGACTCTATGGAGTAAGGATTTTAAGAGTTAGCACCTACCAAAGAAAGTTTTTGGGGTTCCATACGGAAATGAAACACATTGGTGTTACTTATTGGTAAAATTTCGGGTTGTTCTATCTACGCCACAATCGATAATCATGGCCAGTTTTGAAGCTATCGACATACATTCATAGATAGTTAAATATGAAAAATGTTAGTTTGTAGTCCGAAAGAGTGCGGTTTTATTTTTTTGCCGAATATAGGGCAGGCGCGATGTCTTTTGCATGTATTGTAGTGTAATAGGATAAGGCTGTGTAGGGAGCGAAGGGGGAGAAATGGGGCGTGGTTAGGTTGGGTCTGGCCCCGCCCCCGGCAGTCGGCGAGTGGCTGCGGCGGCGCGTCGCCATGGCTACGGTGTGGAGGGGCGCGCGCGGCGCAGTGGTGGGGAGCGCGCGGGCGGCGGGCGCGCTGTGTTTGTTTTTTCAATCAGTGTAACCGTTTGCCTCGCAGCGACTGCACGGGTGATGCGCGAGCGCTGAGCGCCACCAACATGCTGTCGCAGAAGCTACCTTACGGAGATGTGCCCGCGTCGTCGCTCTCGTTGTCGCCGAGTCTGGCGCCCGCGTACAGTGTGAATTCGGTGAGCTGCATGCCGGGAGCCGGGCAGCCCTATGGCTCCAACCTGTACGGAGGCGGCGGGATGGCCGGCGTGCCGCCGGGGGCGAGCTGCATGGGGTCGCCGGCGATGGGCTACTCTTCGCCGGTGCCCAACATGGGGTCCTGCATGGGCGGGATGGCGTCCGTCGGCGGATACGGCGCTTCACTAGGAGGAGGTGCGCGCGAGCCCTCCGCCGACCCGGCGTCGCCCAACTCCGCTCTGCAACGCGCGCGCGCCGACAAGACCTACCGCCGCTCCTACACGCACGCGAAACCGCCCTATTCCTACATCTCGCTCATCACAATGGCCATACAGAACAACCCGTCGCGCATGCTGACCCTCTCGGAAATCTATCAGTTCATCATGGATCTCTTCCCGTTCTATCGGCAGAATCAACAGCGGTGGCAGAACTCCATTAGACACTCCTTATCCTTCAACGACTGTTTCGTGAAAGTGCCGCGCACTCCAGATAAACCGGGAAAGGGATCGTTCTGGACGCTGCATCCGGATTCGGGGAACATGTTCGAGAACGGCTGCTTCTTGCGCAGACAGAAGCGCTTCAAGGACGAGAAGAAGGAGACGATGCGGCAGGCGCACAAGACGCCGGGGCACGAGGGGCACAAGCGCGACGACAAAGCGGACGACAAGGAGCTGAGGGACGATCCTCTGGCGCTGCTGCACGCGCAGGAGCTGTGCCTGCCGCACGCGCACGCGCACCCTCAGCACGAGCACGCGCCGCTGTCCGCGCTAGACCACTACGCGCATCTCAAACAGGAGCCGCCGGGCTACGCGCCGCCGACGCACCCATTCAGCATCACGCGCCTGCTGCCCGCCGAGTCGAAGGCCGACATCAAGATGTACGACATGGGCGGGTACGGGTACGGAGGGCATGCTCTGCCCAACGACGGCTATTACCAGAGCCCTCTGTACCACCCGGCCGCGCCTGCGACGGGCTTGTGACAGTATCCCCTGGCATAGGTGCGACACCAACATCAGCGCGACTTCTTCTTCAACTAAAACAACTTTAAAGTGTAGTGAATTAGCGCCGCCGCAGCCGTAACACCCGCCAGTAAGTAACGAAACCTTATAACTCTCGTGATATCTGTGATTTTTCACCAAGATAAACACTCGTGAATATAATACCTACCTAATATTAAACACTTGTATATAATATTTAAAAGACCAAAACAAGATTTATGTTATATAAAAAAATACTGAACAAAGGATTGGACGCTCCAAAAACGACGCATCCCTTCTACAAATACAATACAAAAAAAAAGAAATAATTCAACAAATGAAATCTATGTATATATCTTTTTTGTCCTGCTCTTAATAACTCAAAATCTAATGAACGTATTTGGCGTGGTTTCTGCTATTGTGTAGCTCAATATCTTTCGGCTCAAACTGTATAATATGTTTTTAAGCTACCTTTCCTGAAAGACGAGATATTCAAGTTTTAATTGTAAAAAACCTAGTATAAAAATCAAATTGCAAAATTACGTCAATAGATTTCGTGTTACTAAGGCAACAGCGCTGACTCTTATTTTGTGATATAGATTTCGTCCGTTTTCGAAAGAATTTATTCCAAAATTATTGAAATAGGTCATCAAGACTATATTAAGTACCTAATGAAATATTCGCATTAGGTATATTGATATTTCTAATTCGCATTAAGCAAGCACTCACTTTCCTGTTGCCTAATTTTCATTTCAGTCGTCTTCAGTATGTCGTTTCACAACGTATGATTTCAGAATTTCTAATTGCGGCCGTAATTAGGTTGCATAAGTTTTTTGTAAAAAATGAGTGATTTTATTTCCAACGAGTTTCTTGAAGGATGTTGTTTATGGCTTCTATTTTCTATTTATTTTGGCCTTACAGGGAAAGGATGCATGGATTACTTCCCAAAAAATATGGTTGAGATAACCCTCTACGCGATTTCACTTTGAAGTTTTATCCGATAACCACAAGTTTCCTTCGAGTCGATTTTACCCATGAATCCCAACGCCAACACAAAAATGTCATTTCTAGCACTTCTATACTTGAAATTCGAGAAATCAATACATTATCCGAATCGTACCGCACATTATTAGTATTGCGGGCCGTCTCTGTTGCGTTGCTGCCACGGCGGTGCTCATATTCGAAAATGACGCAAATTTTCAACACATATGAAGATATCTATCTTAGATGCAACCATAAAGTTTGCAACAATACTATCTTAGATGCAACAATAAAGTTTTACATGTTATTAAAATAAAAGTACCCACGAATGTAGGAAAAACTAAAAGACTTGATGCCAGTAATGTAAAACTTTGTATAACGCGACAAACCATCATTATAGTGATTTAAAAAAATATTTAGTGGCCACTTATTTGAACATTAGGTATCTGTTATGTAGCTCAATGGATGTTGACGACATTTTTCTTTGCTTTATTCAAATTGTATCTGTAACTCACGTATATCTGTAATTTGTACTACACGCAATATGAGCCATTGAAAATGACGTTTTTTTCTCAGTGAGGTCAAAGCTCAGCTATCCAGGTTCAAAGAGGCCAGTGCAAAAATCTAGGTACTCAAATATCTAATAGATTGTAGTACCTTTGACTTCGAAGTGTCAAGTTTATATGACTTTAAATATCTGCCTTTATGATGGTCGCTGGCGCTCCCATGGACTTGACAGTATTAATTTCAGTTCAAATACTTACAGATATACCTACCTGTTTTCTCGCTTTGAGCACGAGATGAGACAGTCTCGGAAATTTGAGACGGAACTATGGCTGTCACGTCTCGACCGTCTCGACACACGAGACGAAATAGGACTCTATACTCGAGACGAGGCCAGAGTTTCATAGACGAGACTGAACGGGATTTCTGCCAATCATCTGGTCAAAATACATCTGGTTTCTAGCCTAATTTGCTAAAAATTAAAGATAAAAAGAGCCGTTTGTCGATAGGTGATGCCGTATTTTGCCTATTTGTTTACCGTTTTTTTTGCAATAGAATGAATATATCATTATGGTCCGTCGTCACGATTATATCCATAAAAATATTATGTAAAGAGGCCCGGCGGGGAGGCTCGCATTTGTCTTGTCTGGGATTATCCAGGTTTTATTACGGTCGCGAATTTGACCTTATCGCTAAAATCAATGTTTTGGAAAGCTATACCTAATTTGGCTCGTGTGGACACAGCCTTCAAACACGCTTAACGAAATATGTTACATTTAATGAAAGTATCATCAGAGCAAAATAGCAATAACATAGTTATTAAAATAACATACCTTTTTTGAAAAAAAAAAGCATTCTACGTAGGTATACAGTTAGGTACCAATTTTCATTGAATATTGCATGTGATATGGTAGTAATTAAAAGTTTATTTTTTTCCTGGAAAACTTCCTTCCAGATATCCGTACAATGTAGACCTAAAATACCAGTTTTTTTTAGTTTTGATTTACTTAAACGCATTGACTATCAAATGCTTAACGCACATAAAACACAATTTCCGTGTACCTTAAAACAGCGCAATCAAAAAAAAGTGGTTGAACAACTAGAGCTGTCGACTACGACGGGCGAACCCGTCACCTCAGGAAGTTTTAACGAAATTTGATTGTTCTGTCTCCCGTGAGGTGAGCGCAGAAAACTTAGGACAAATCAGTCCACCGTCAAGTTCCGCCACATGTCCGTAAGAAGCCAACGCCTTACCGCGAGATAGCCAGGTAAGTCACCCGGCGGGCCGACACTCGCGCCCTTGCTGCCAGTTGCAACCGGATTACTCCAGTCTCCTGACTGGCTCGACGGGTTCGAGGTCGCTTACGCGGTCCTCTCCGGTGCGGTGAAACGGTGTCTACCGAATCCTATTACGTAGCGGTGAAACGGTGTCTACCGAATCTATCTAGGACCACGGAATCCTTTGCCCGGCTCTTCACCCGGAATCGGGTAGCCGATGGTCGTTTCGAGAGCAGTCGCTGTAAGGTGAACAACTACCCCCGCTCTATAGGAAACAGTCCTGTTTCCAGACTCCCCCGCATGTCAGTCATAATGTACAATCGATTGGCTGACGCCGCACGGTGCGCAAACTGTCGAGCAGTGCCAGAAGATCGACTACTGGAGGAAACTGGCCCTAAGGCCAGAGTCCTACCCGGGCTCACACTTCATGTGTGAGCCCGGGTAGGTAGGTATGTCGAGAAAGTCAAGTATGGTCGACATATTTTACCAGGTTACTGGAGTCTGGGGTGATATATTACTTCGCGATGCGTAAAGAAATAGGTCCAGGTGATATGTCCTATATCAGTCCAGGGGCCAATGTACCGATATTAAACTTCTCGTTTGAGTTTATTATATGGGTAGGTAGGAAATTCTCTCCGTGTGGCCGGTTGTTTTTTGTCCATTGTCCGTTCCATTCCCATTCATCCAGCGCTTCGACACGGGTGGTTTATTGACTAATAAAACACTAAGAAACACGTTCTTGCTTCCATACAGCCTCGGCTGACTCAGCATTATTCTACCGTGCGGCCGTACAAAATCAACGGTTTGTTTTCAGTAATCAACAACATTTTTACTTATGCATAATAAATACACCACAAAATATTGTACTCCTGTCTTAAACTATTGCAATATTAGTTTTAGTTAAATAAAGGATGGTTGTTTAATATTTGAAAATGCCGTTTTTTGGACGCTCTTTTCTATCCGACAACAAAATAGGGAATTTTAATTGTTTGGATGACTTTCTACTGGTGAGACTTTTGTCGATAGATTTAAAAAAAACAGCTATCGCTGTTTAAAATTAACTATTTCACTAAAAGCTATTGTTTCCTCGTAGGGTAAAAAGTAAAAAAAGTAAAAGTAAAAAAAAATAGCAATTTCTTTTCAACATAAAATAGTTTTATCACATCCTTAAAAAAAATGCATTTTGAAATTTTCGCTCAATCAATATTAATGTATAAGAACATCTGCAAAAAAACTCGCACAAGGTACAAATTGGAAGGTATAGAGAATATATACCTAATGACCTCATCCAGTTTTGGTACGAATATATCCATTGTCCATACGGTTTAAAGGGCCAATGACAGGCAAAAAGCATTACCTACTTGTGAGGGTAATATAAGCCTTTCTTACAAATGATTCTGTTATAAATTATGTTTGAATAGGTAGCCAAAGGCCTAAGATACGATAAAGACAATCATTTATACCGCAATGTGTTCTACGTAGCGTAACATCGATCAACGAAATTCTTTAAAAACGCTCTTAAATCTTTTCCCGTGAATTTCATAATAATAGCTAGTCACAGGAGTAGAACAAACAATTAAAAACAATTGAAAATTTACTACTTTCCTCTTAATAAAATTAGACAAAAACAGTTGGTTTATTTTTCAGGGTAAAAATGTTGAATTTAATTGAAAAACTAAGCTGTTTTAAAAGATTACTTACCCCTTTAGCGGATTCGCCAACGTATTGCCCTATACAATTACATTGCGATATATTATTTTAAAAGGTAGAACCTGGTAATCACTATAGAAATTTTTCTGTGCATTTCTCACAAGATACAGAATATTACTAAGTAAAACTTTAGACCTTTACCTGATTATTCATATAACATCATCATCCATTTAACATGTGTATTTGAAACAATTGTAAACCTTTATTTTGATTATTCGATGTGGTGATTAGGTTGTTCCGGGAATCAATCGAAGTGTAATAAGAAGGCTTTCAGATACTTGTATACTTATTGTTTTTTCTCTATTAGAATCAAATAAATAAAAACTAAACCATTTATTTCTGGGTTATATAAAAAATACGTTGATATATTCTTTTCTAATCTGAGAAACACGCTGTTCACGCGCATCGTGCCTATGTTTCGGTTCTTGGTTTGACAAGGGTCTTTCTTCAACTTTTTATTTCATTCTTGCCATAGCCCGTCTCAAACGACTGACGAATTCTCGATGGATGCGTTTATTATTTCAAGATGACGACAAAATCCTCGCGTGCTCATCTCATCCCACACACAGAGTGGTACCACTTGAAGCTCGACTGACTTACCTTTCACTTCTCGCTGGCTACTTGACGAAGGTCGGCATAGCACTCTCGACGGGAGATCGATTATGCACCGGTCATCGTTTCCGAATCATTCCAATATCTTCATAAGAATTCATGTATTCATTCTTATATTCATAAAAATAACAAATTTGAATTTCTGCAAAAAAAAATGAACGAATTTCGCTTAATCTTTAGGCAGTCGCATTGCGTAGACGAATCCATTTCATGATTATAAACATATTAAACAAATAAATAAGAAATTCTTATTATTATTAATCACGTGTTCTAAAAACTAAGCCTATCGTGTGTGTGCTTCTATTAGAAAGTAGTAAGATAGAGATATGGAATTTCCGTGCCGTCGGGTCGAAGGCTAATGAGTTCGCTGAAACCGACTTGCGGGCGCCAAGAGTCGACGACAAGTTGCCATTTGGAGAATCCCACTGTCTTCAACAGCTGACAATGGGAATTATCGAGCCCTGTCAAGGAATGACAGCCTAACCGGAATATTTGGTTCGTGGTACAGGTTCCTTGTCCGAAGAGAGGTCAGAAATTAGGCTGGAAATGAGACCGCCTCGAACAGTCGGCAATCATCTAAAATATGTTTGAGGAGAGAGCGAATGAGGAACTAATTGCTAGAAACCCAGTCTAGACCCAAAAAGTCACGTGATTAAATGAAAAAAAATATCCAACAAATTGATATTCTTGAATGTTTAAGAACTACAGAAACACCAATCTGGAGCGGTTGCATTTGCGTTTGTCTGAATTAAATATGTTTAAAATTTAAAAATATTGAAAATCGAGATGGTCTGGATATTAGGCAGAATTTAATTGTATCTAAAAATTACAAAGTACCGGCCCAAAGTAAGTACAAAGATTCATTTCGATATTAATATATTATTTTAAATGACAAAGTTTACAGTTAAAAAAGGTCTATTTCCGGAAAGTAACCATTCGGGAATGTTTTTTTAAAGTACTGGTAATATTCTCTTTTACGAGTATGTGTAATTACCTCAAGCGAGTTTCGTAAATCCCAAATTTGATAAAATACCACCATTAACATTTTAACCATTAACTTCCTAATAACTATTTTGATTTTCAGATTTAATAAAATATTAATATTGATCTATCGGGTATCCAGTCTGATTTCCGAAAAAGTCACAGTACTCTACTGCAGTCACGCGTATACTTAAAAAGCTTCCCGTAAAAAATATCATGTATGCGTTTTCTGGAATTCGCGCGGGGCGCGTGCGAGCGAGATGCCCTCTCGTCAACGACGTCGACAACAAAATCGTCGACAACGTTACGGGAGCGACATACCGAATTATGTATTCGTTATATTCGTTTCCAATCATTAGTTTTGCTTAGTTGCCTTTGCCATCTTTAAATTAGATATGTCGTTGTAGATCCGCCAAATTTTCAATGAGACACTGTATCATCTATATATTCCGTTCCGTGGATATAATCTACCTTTCTATTAGATATTTTTGTAAAATAGATTTATTGCATCGCCGTTTGGGGTATTTTCTAATATAATTTATCAATTTTGGGATAATTCTTATTCCCTTCAATACAATGTTTCTTACATAAAATACTACAAAAGTATAAAGAAGAGCGTACTCTAAATTAAAAAATATTTGAATGACAAATATATGTAGATATGTATGTTTAGAGCATTAATGTTATTAATGAAACTGTTTCAAACGTCGTAGATTGTCGTATTTGGTTAAATGAAAGCTCTTGATTAAAAAATCATCTCTTTGAAATATGTATGTTTCGCAGTTTCAGAATAATCAGTCATCAAACCAAAAAATAATTTTTTTTTTAGAATAATTCATTGATAAGTTCATGGCGGGACAAATGCAATTTGAAGGAATTTTTTTAATATAAAACATTAATCTCGAGTGTTTTGCTTTTTGGTCACCACTCTGAACTAATGATGTGGTTCAAAATGCAATATTTTAGCGGAGGTTAGAGGAATAATTTAAGGAGATTCACCTGTGCGAGATCTCCCATTCATCTTAGCTATATAAGGTACTTTCCCAATAAGGTTGATTACCCAATCTTGAAATTGCGTCCAATATCCTGCGGTTACCAACATGTGTTGACGAGCTGCTGAGATATTGAATTTGAAGTGTTCGGCCCTGTAAATATTCCCGAATTACTGCTAATTAAATCTCTTATTGGAGCTTACTAAAACATGTCAATGTGTTTATAGTAGAATGTTCAAAATAATAAAATCTCTTCACTTCTTTTAAATTACCATCTTTTAGCATTATTAAGAAGAAGTAAATGACTTCAAAACGTAATATGATCGTTAAAAGAAATGATATTGTATAATTTAGGAAATGGTCAAAATGTAAGTTACCAAAATAGCTATTTTCGGTCTTCCAAACCAAAGTGCTAGCGGTGTATTAGCGGTGTCGTAAAATATCATTTACAAATTTCCTCGTAACTGTACTTATCGATACAGTTATCGCTATTTTTAATTGTCACCGCTTGAGTTACATACATTTACTAATTGTTTGGTTAAGTGTTAATAGTAATATTCTCACAGTACATACTCCTGAAATTCGACAATAATATTTAACAGACAATTAACACCATATTAATTGTAGCGGTACTCATTACTGCAGACATATATATTTGGAAAAACGAAGGCTAAGTAATTATTATTATTGTGCCCACAATTTTAACAATGAATTAATTACAGAAAGAACATTGGAATTGACCTAGAATGGTCAAGTTTGTATTAGCTTGGTATAGTGGTGTGTTAGTAGAAGTGGCAGATGATTTCGGGTGAAGATTGAAGACATGATCTCATAATCATTTCGTTCTTGCACAAGTCTAGATAGTGCCGCGAATTGTTTTTACTCCTTATTGTGAAATGTCACAATGGGCGGGTTTATTGTCATATGACAATCTCTTACAACCAACCCTACTATGACGTGTTTGTATGTGTGCGTGTAACATGTGTGTAAGTGAGTGTCTTGTTATTGCATTCCATCGACAGAATTGAAAATGCAATTCCTTTAATTTGATCCCAACGGAAAATGGTGACCCAGACGGGAATCGAACCCGGGACCTTACAATGTAAGATCAGACGACCTAACCACTATGCCACCGGAAATTGTATAGTTCTTAAATTGTAATGAGGAAATTTTATCAAACCATTTCTGATATTTTATCTAATATATTTCATAACAAACAGGCGCACATATCAAAACTTTTGTACCATATACGTGGAGGGTTCATAATTTCTTGCGAATCTTTAACGTCTGTGTCTTGTTTAGTTTCCTGATGGTCTACCAAGTTCACGCATTCAAACTTTCTTATGAATTCGTTATGTAAGCAAGCATTCAGCTTACCACTTTGTAATGAATCTTGAGAAATACGCATTCGTATTTAGCATCTTAGAAGTCTGATATTTAGATTTCGGTTGGTTTGATGTTCCTTCCTAGAAATAACTTCATCCTAAAGTGCTCTTCTAGATATTTCGATATCTTTAGTATTATTCCGCACACACGTCGACAGAAACGGAATGTGGCATCGGCGATCACTGCTTTTAATCATGATGAACCGACCACGCAGGAAAAAACCTTGATTTTCGCATATTATGACGAGGAAACAGTGGAGTTAAGCCCTTCTGATTATGCTAAAGAATCCGGACGTATGTCTATAGTGAATAACATAACCACTTAGCGTTGTTAGCTATAAAATTAAACAGCGTAACATAAAAATTAGCACCGCATCTGCTTGGGCGTGAATAGAGGTATCTTTACACCACTTGAAACGCGTGACTTATTGAAAAATTAGGCCTACACATTGATAAATTCTTTATATTACGTACGTTTTCCGTTTTATTTTGGAAATGATGTTTCCAGGCGGCTATAACTCTTTCCTAGTGTATGGCCGGTGGTAACTAGATTTCAAAAAGCAATTGTAATACCAATTATATAAACCCTTCGTAGCAAATTCAGATATTGATATATACCAAAACAAAGCTAAAATAGAAATGTTGAAAACTAAAATCAATTTACCTGATATATAATAAAATGGAGTTCTCTCTGAGAATATTGTTCCTATGCAATAACGTAAATCTTTCAATATCTATTTTAAAGAATGTTAAACTTACTAAATATCTTTTATTGTTTTAAATTGAAACTTATCCTAGCTAATTTTTACCCCTGGGTGACGCTATCTGTTACGCTCCCAAACATTACAAAATGAAAACTACAACTAGAATTAACAAATAAAATATTTATTTTCTCGACATGTCACCCAATCAAGTCCTTTGTTTATATTTCTGTCGCTCACCAAAATAAAGAACATTGAGTTAGGAACTATAACTACAGAATGAGTTTTGAACGTTTTGAGTTCTCCTATTAGTTTTAAACGCATAGATTTTAAAACGGCAAAGGGTGGTTGAAAATATATTGAGAGAATTATAATCGCTGTTCTGAGCATTTACCGATTTGCATGGAATACATATTTCCATAGGGTCACAACTGCAAAAATATTACGAATTATATAGCCTTAAAATTACAACTTTATATATAGATATGAATACGGAGATCTAACGTACATTCGGATTAAACTCTCATTACATTAAACTTCTAAATAACTAGTATGAAAATTACGACAGTGAAAATGTTAACAACTGTTAACAACCATAATTCTCACTCATTTAAAATATTGATCGCGAAATCCACCTTTTTTAATTTCAAAGTCGAAAACATTTCAGGGTGTACTGGTTTATCAGGCAAATTCAGAATATCTCAATAATTATATTTTTGCTTTTTTTATTTTTGCCGAATATCACAACGTCTTTCTGAATCCATCTAATCCGGTATTTTGGCGTCGACAAGAAATGAGCACAATAAGGCCATTTGTGTAAAAGATTCTTGCCCCAATAGATTTCGGTTATTTTAAATTAAAACCTAATTTACCCAAAAATACGCATTTTAAATTTCTGAAAGAAATCGTTCAAACTTGTTAATAGTCAAAATAATAAAAAGTGGATTTATAATCTATGACAGTTATAACAAAAAATATTATAATCTCATTATAAAAACAAAGTTTTAAATTTACACAGCAAAAATGGAATTTAAAATGTGGCCGAAATATAAATGTTTTTGCAAAAATAATTAATTAGAGACGTAGAATATGAAACCATTGAAAGGCGTATAGCATTGTTTTTTAATTGTTTAAAATCTTACGGTATTTTAACCCAAATATTTTAAGCCTTTCTAACATTGAATAGAAACAAAACAACAGAAAAAACAATGCAAACAAATTTTAATGATGTCATATTTTTGATCTGAAATATTTTTTTTCGCAAAAACTATTCCCTGACCAAATTATGAATTATTCTATTACTAAGGGAATTAATTTATTATGTTTCATCTTTGTACTGCGAATATAATAGCTCTTTCGGCGTATCGGCTGTAATATTAATCATGAAGCCACTATTCATCCGTTTTGTGCATACATCCTGCAACTTTGCAATAAACTGACTGCTTTTATGTAGAATTTGTAACGCCATTGTGATGCCAGTGAGATTCGTCGTGCTAATAGATTTGAATGCTACAATGTATTTTTAAAACGTAAAGGCAGTGTAACACCATTGCGATAACATAATTTTGCCAGGCAATCAGAACGCTTTGATTTATGCAAGTAAGTAAGTGGCACCAGTACTCTACTCGTAAAATGATCCCTCCATTGCCAGTCCTTCCAAGGGAATCCTACATTGAACCGACCAGCCAACTAAGATAGCCATCTTGGAATACTTTCAACAACGATACTAAAATCAGTAGTAAAACCAGTAAGCTGACTGATAGCCGTCAGATATGTCTGGTAGCGCGAGAACGTAACAGTAGCATTTTAATGTATTGGTAGGCATAATACCTTCTTTTTTGGACTACTGGCAAATGAATCATACCTGACACTTTTCCTATCGGCTTGTGAATGTGTTGAGGTCTAGTATAATGCTATCTTTTACTGGCATGTCTGCGTAGAATTGTGTTATGTATAATCTAAAATTACTATCCGACGTAATCAAGGCGTAGTATACAGATTTCAGTGTGTAATACCATTAGAGTCTTGTATTTTCCGTTTTACCATTAAGACTGGCAGAAGATTACAAACGAAGAAGAGAGAACAAAGAGAAGAGGAGTGCTGAAAAAAGTGTGCTGCGCTGAGAAAAGTATTTTGACAAAAAAGTATTGAAGGTTTTTGAGCGAATTTACCTAGGCACTCATCCTTGCTCGGGTGTCATCGCCTGTGATAATTTATCCTTTTTATCTCATTAAAATTTGGAGCAAATGACGATTATCAGATACAAGGACTTGTGATCGCGACGTATGCTGGTCTGCTTTGCAACCCGCTGAATAGGTTTTTTTATTATCGATTCATAGAGGGCTGACAAGATAAAAGTCATCTCAAAAGTATTTTGATGTTGTCTCTTTCACTTTTATTTAATCTAATCGAAGCCTGGACCTAAAATAGATCATAAATAGTCATTGGGATCGGAGTTCGGTGAGTTTCCTTGCCGTTCGAGCCGCGTGAGCTATTTATTTTAGAAGTAATATTTTGTGAGCATGATATTAAATCAGGGATTCCCCAATTGTTATGTATGGAAACCCAGGGGTCGATTTCGACTTGCAGGGGTCAATCTCAACGAGAAAAAATGATGGTGCAAGATATGTAAATGGGGTCTACTTGGGCTGATACTATTCGGGCAGGTCATCATCAATATTTATTTGTTCCGTAAATATCTCATTACTCCTAAAATACATTTTGTACACAGCATAGTATTTTAAACATATTATTATATAAATCGCAATAAGAAAACTCGCTCCACGATTGTCGTTCAAGGAAATAGACCCTCAACTTAAATTTCTTCACTAGTCGTTTGAGTAGGTCAATGCAAATGACAGACGACGGAAGGTGCGAACGAGATATGTGAATACATTGCGAAGACGTGCGAGAGGCACAGCTAGCTGCAACTGGTGTTTGCAATAAGAATTGTCAAAATATAGCAAGCAGAAATTCGGCTCTGTTAAAGGGAGCTTGCGTTAAGTGGATAATATCGATACTTAATAAAACTACCTGATTGGTCGAGGGGCCGTTTGTCAAAGTGAGAATCCGCATATTTCGGGATATAGTGCACTGAGGCATGAACAAATTAGTTGACACCCCATCGCTGTCAGTCGATAAAATCGACATTCTATTTTGATGTATTCGGTCCTGTGGATCATTATGGTGAATTTTGGATATTTGTTAATAGAATCCAAATAATTTTGTCGAATTTTCATATTCGTCTCTGTCCGTCGTGGATTCTTCGACTAATCTCCCAAGTGAGCTGGTTGCAGAGAGCTGGTGTCTACAATAAGGACTGGCGGTCAATAGAGTATAATTCGGGTAGCTGTGTGATCGACTATACCCCTTATATTATCATCATCATCATATGCTTTTATTTTGATAAAGCGCCATGACGTTTAGCCGCTTTAGCTTACGGCGAGGTGTAGTACGTGCCTAAGTTAAAGTTAAATAGATACAGTATCCGGTAGCAGTTTCACAGAGATGAATAGAGGATCGTTATCCGCTAATTAATTTTAGTAGAAGAGAGCCTTCGCGTCAATAAAGATCGCCACTGCGCTGCGTGTCCGCGCGGCGGTGGGCTCATATGCATAATCAATTTGACACCTCCGAGGCCACAAACTCCCAGACGCTATGTTTGTTCATTCCTAATGGATCTTTTCTTCATAAATCAAACGCAAACACACGGACGAATCAGCGCGACGAAACTGCGCGGATTTGTTCCACGTCACGACCCCGCTGTAACTGCTACGTCTTTTTCTTCAAGTGCCAAGTCTTCCAAGAATATTGAATGTCAATAGTAGAGCACGGTGCCTTTGAGACATAGATTTATAGTCGCATGCTGAAAATATGACGGTATTATTTTACAAAAGTAAATTCGCCGAGTTTCATGAATCACTAGTTACAAACCTGGCTGATACACGATCTCATATACTTTCTCAAATTTCTCGATGTAGCTTCCCCTAGACTCAACTGATTTTTTAACCGTTTATAATAATCGCGATTTTCAGGTTGGATTTTCAAATTCCTTATTTTGATTACTTACAGTAAAGTCAGAGGTGTTATTCTCAGGATTCTTTCTATTCTAGCGCTAATAGTAACAGAGTTATGAAGTAATCATTTTTCAGATTACAACATTTTTAATTAAAAATCCGCCGAAGATGTCGAAAGGTGAAGTAAGCAATAAATGACGGCAATGCACTCTGACTTCTAAGCCTCATATCTTTATTCATCTAGGACCGGTGCTAACTGATATGGTTGATATACATTGAAATAATTTTTTGTCCATAATTTGGTCCTAATTAGTGCTGTAGTTTCTGATATACAACGGGTACAGATATACATTGACAAATTTATTGTTCCCAAGGCATAACAATATATTTTCACAAGCAAATTGTGGCTATGAGGTACGATTTCTTTAAAGATTCGTAAGATTCATACAAACTATGAGAAAACTATTCCAAGTATAGGCTGAATTCATTTAGAGTAAGAAGCAATAGAAATTCACCCAAAATATATTGACCACGTAATTTATGTATGATAACTCCCATATCATGAGGAATCCTCGTATGATATGATATGATTTCATTATTTGTTTGTGTAATAGTCAGATTTTTTTGGTCAGCGGTCATCTAAAATTTGCAATATTTCTACTGTAATTATAGTGACTTCCTACTGTTCTCTACTTTACGTGACATCGTAATTCCGTTTAGTTTTTCTCTATCCACTTGATTAATTCTCAATTTTGGATGATGGTTTCACATGATGAATTAACCATATTTTTATATTATCTAATAGGAGCATTTTGTTCAGTGTACCTACCGACAACCAAGCGCTCCTACAGCTGTCAGTCAGTGCTGTTATTACAGTGTGTCACGTCTTTCGGAGATTACATTTTCTTCGATGTTCCGTAACGTTGATTATATAGTCAAATTTTTCACTTTTACCTGAATTTGAAATTTCAGTTATGGAAATAGTACATCTAAAGATGAACGAATTGTCGGAGCTGTCAGACGAAACAGCGGATAACAGGCTGCCATGACACTTAAAATTTTACCATAATTTTACGGGCCGTTGCGCAGCAGTAGTTACAGGTAAAGCAACTGTAAAATCTACTATAAAACATGCTTTTGCCAGTTTATCAATTACGTTTACTTTGTCTTTAACCGAATTTTGAGAACCGTGCCTCTAGATGGAATGACGCCCTTGGCAAGCGGTGATATTGCATTCCAGTTTTTTGAGAGGCAACCCTTAAATAACGATCTTCCTGACGGAAATAATGGCCAAACAAGGACACGGTTGGTGCTCGATAATATCTGAAGCGCAATGGTGTGATGCCATTGCCGGCGTGTCAAACTTCGATGGCGAATTTGCGTTTCTGGCAATGATATATGCGCTGCATGTCTGGAGCAGTCTTGCTTCCAAAACGCCAAAAGCCGTCAATTCTCCTGCTAGAATTTAGCCGTATCCTTATTAATTGTATGAGGCGTCATCATCGACCATTATGTAAGTATGTACACTGTACAGTTTAAACTACTTTTCACATTTCGACGTACCTATAATAAACGATTGTGATACTATTCAAGACAGACATTTCGGCCTGCAGTGGCATCATTAATACTGGCGTTTCCACTTTGCAATGCGTTGGGATTTAGTTCAATACTGTTATAACATTACATGTAATGGCGTTATGTTCAATCGAAAATTTGACGATACGTGGTTTTCTTACGTAAAAATGTCGTAATACATAGATTTACGAGTACAGCTTAATTGGTCTAGCAATTTTCGTTTCTTACTTAGGACTAGTAAAGTAATATTCTCCATCTAATTCTGGCATTATGTAGCTGCGACCGTGGCTTAGAGTCTGGTCTTATCTTCTACACTCTAGGTACATTGATAATTTCAGTAAAATGTCGGTATTTAACTTAAAATGTATTATATTAAAAAAAAATATTTTATATAATATATATACAGTATTTATATTTAAAATGTATCAGTAATTTCAGAAAGTCTCTTTGACCGTTTATCCTCCCGTTCTATGCCAAGAACAGTGAGATCACATGGTCTTCCTTGATCTCTTTGAAGCCGTCAAATATGATTCATATCTGGTACTTACCTAGTTATGAAGTTTTGGTTCTATTTAGGATAAAAGTAATTCTTTAAATATATATTAAATTGAACGAAAGATGTACGTTATTATTTGGTTTGACATTTTAATTAGAAGTGGCTACTGCATCTGCTGTAAAACCCCGCATAGACAAGAACATATAAATATATAAAATGCGTTTAACACTTCGGAGTCATCATGATTGTTCATCCTGTCAAAGTTATCCTAATTCAGAAAAAAGTAGAGCAATATCTAACGACTACCTTGGGTGAATGCTCATCGGTCATTATCCAATGCAGAAGCAGTAACTCAGAGCGGTTGACCAGGCGCGGTAGTTTAATCACTAGCTTCTCTATCATTTTTGTATAGTTATTGAGAGTACACGTTTACTTAGACTATTGTGTCAAAACACCGGCGTAGAACCTCATAGATGCTACACGCGCACATACATATAAGCATAGTAGCTTTGGTCGCAGGAGATTGTCGCATGACAATAACCCGCTCGTTGTGAAACTTCACGATAAAAAGTAGCAATGTAACATAATATATAGCCGCCACTCAAATTTGAATTGGTGGGTAGAGCCAAAGTCTGGCCAGTTTATCTTGCTATGGTAATAAAGTAGACCATACTGCCAGCGACTTGAAGCCGAACGCCAGGCGGCTGCTAACCTGGCACCCCTCGGGGAGCCAATGTCCGTTAACGACGGAGGAGCTACCCGTGGAAAGGTGATCGACCTTAGTGGATTAAATCCCACTAAATCCCATCCTGCGAAGTGTCTGCTGGCTTGCCGATACCGGGTGAAACGGACACAGTTGTGGCATTAAATTCCCACAACAGCGGTGTGAAGAACAAAATAAACTACCATAATTACTGCTATTTATGAGGCAAACAGGCGATTTGCTTTTTAACGCTGTTAGGTGAAACAACAAACAAACAATTACATAAACAAGACTACTTGAAAGCATTTGAAGTCAAGTATACTTGTACATTCAAGGGTATTATTTGTAGGCTGATTTGGGCACAGCGAATTCTTCTGTTTAGCGTTATAGAATAGCAAAAAATAGTTCCTGTTATACTTAGTCGCACCATGTGCGGCTTTCTATGCTAGAGATGACAGGCATGGTCGTCAATTATTTGCTTTTTTTTTGTTTATTTATACTCTTTATTGTGAAATTTCACAATGGGCGGGTTAGTCATACGACAATCTCTTCCAACCAACCCTACTATGAAGTGTTTATATGTATGCGTGCGTGTAACATGTGTTTAGTGTGTGTCTTGCCGATAGAATTGAAATGCAATTCCGTAAATTTTATCCTAACGGAAAATGGTAACCCAGCCGGGAATCCAACCCGGGACCTTACAAAGTAAGATAAGGCGACTTAACCACTATAGGTACTATGTGTGTCTATTCGGAGAAGAAGAATAATATAAAAACTCCATAAATAGCAGCCATAGAGAAGAAACAACTTATTTCATGAAATCTTGACTTATATCAGTCGACATTTATTTCAACGGCCATCTGAAATTTACTATTATCCTTCAGACGCGGAAATTAAAAAATAAAACAATATAATATTTTGGGCGTCCACTCCATTGTTTATAATATCAGCCACTGTTAAATACGTTACTAGAAAAAAACGATTTATATAATATTACCGTTCTACGCACTTATCATTGTTGTGAATTCAAAAAATCTTTAAGTTATATTTTGTATATTTACCTACGATTTAAAATAAAAATATTTCTAGTAATAATATATTATAAATCTAAAGGAATGTGATCGAGTTGTGTTGTTGGGCAGTCCAGTGAAATAAATAAACTCGTTGTCCTTTCGAGATGAAATTGTGATGAAATTGTAAGAATCTTTAATCTGCATTTTTTCGTTTTATAAAATTATAATTTCTCGAAATTTCTTAAGTCAATTGCAGTCTCATTTTTCGAAATCTCTTTTTTATATTTTTGTATCTAGTTTATATCAAATCTCGAATCGGCCTAACCGGGAGGTGTGTATAGATTTACTATATAGAAATGTAGATAGTAATATTTAAATTATTTTAAGTGTTTTTATTACATTTGTAAATCTTTAGATAGGCGACTGGACTGCTTGAATGATCAACTTCAATTGTGTACTATTGATATTGTAAATATTATGATAGATGTAAAATAATTACCTTTAAATATGAATTAAATAAATTAACCAGGTGCCTATATTTAATTAAAAAAAACGAAATGGATATAGGTGTCTGAGAAATAAGAATAAAAATGTTTTTCTTTGTACACCCTAAAAGTCACTGCGTTTTGCGAATGATGTACGTGTATATAATAAGTAGTGTGTTTCCGTCTTAGGCTAAGATACAATTGCATTGCGAATATGAAATAGTAAAATAAGCAAGCGAACGCTGGCGTCATTGAAAACACTTTAGTAAGAGAGACCACTGCACGCTGAGAATGAGATGCCTGCAGTGAGCTCTCGAACTAAACTCTCATCCATTTAAATCAATATGCGATCAAATATTTTAAACACACTCCTACAATATTGTATATACGTTTAGACGTAATATTTCATACTAGCAAATTACACTCATAATATTATTATTAATTAATAAATAATCCTAGGCACTTCTACATTATTTTATTATTTGAATATATTATTACCTAATCTATTACTAGGTGTACAAAGTGGATGGATAGATTTAGGGTATTCATATAAGAGTTTAAGAAATATTAGATTTAAAATGGCTCACGTTCCGAATCCGTAAAGCCGATAAATGTATTCATCCGATTTTGATTTCAGTATATCTATCATTTCATTTTTACTTACGGATAATTAATTACTACATGTGAAATTTGAGAAATAATAAATAAAAAATATTATAAAGTATAACGGGCTTTTATGATTGTAACACTTTTCCCTCACTAATGCTGGCGTAGATTCCGTAATATGCTTATGCGAAATGATGCAATGCGATAATTAAATGACAAGTGAAGTGATCACGGTTCTGAAGCTGCTGAGTGTGGATGCATTGACGAAAGGATTTACGGAGAAGGGCACATCCAGTAGGAGTTGCATGGACTCAACAGGCGACAAATTGGTGAGCATTTTTTAAATAAATTAAAAAAAAATTAAGCTGAAAATCTACAAAAATGCAATTTTACAAATTATACCTCTCAACCCGTTAGTAATAATGAATCCGGATGAAATCGAGGTGTTAAACCCTTTTATAAATAGTCATCTAATTTATTAATGACTATAGTGCTAGTCAAAATAGTTAGCACTAGGAGAGCTAGTCAAAATATGGCGATTCGTCCCCTAAAAGTCTGTTTTGCAAATTATGTCTGTTCATTTTGTATTGTAAATTCTACTGATTAACCTAACTAGTACGACCCATTTTCTTAACAATCATGAAATTTTGAAAACTTAAATGGACGCACTGATTCGCGACTACATACAACATAATAAATACTAAGAAACACTTTCTTGCAACAAAAAAACACAGTCTGATTTAACAGTGTAAATTTTTGATTTAATGATTTATTTAACAGTTAAATTAATTTTAAAATAATGTACATAAACGGAATGTTCGTTGCAAATATAATGTTGGCATTTAGCCTATTAATACTATTAATCTTGTAGTTGGCCCTATTAATACTAAATCTAAAGCTGCGTATAGATATTGGCAACACAGCATGCAGTCCAACAAATTTAATAGTTTATTTATTTAATTAAATTACAACAAGTAACTACAGTCTAATTTACATTATTGTGACTAACAATAAGAACACAGACCAAAGGATATTTCTGTACAGACTACATGTAACAATAAGCTTTATATAACAAGAGCTAATTAAAGTTGTCGGCAATTTTTATGAATATAGGGCATATTTGAAGATAGGGCATATTTTCGACAACATCAAGCAATATGAAGACTGTTATTATGATATAAATTACTGCATTTTTTCAATTTTATTTTTGAAATTATAATTTACTATGGGACACCCTGCATTCTAGGGCTAAGTAAATTAGACAAGAATTACGCCCAGAACAGATTTAAGCAGATGTTTGTGGTAGGCTACAATGTTGCCGACGCGCGGGTCGATTAAAACTGAGGAAAAGGAAATATTTGCACCATTAGTGGTGATCTGTGTGACGAGACTTGAAGATTGCGTGTAGTGAGTCAACAAGCGAACAAAGAATCGAGTACATATTGACACTATGGTGGCGTGAATGGTATGTTGGCCAAATTGAATCAAGTATACACTCGACAGAGAGGAGTTATTTTAGTGCAACAAATATTAGACACCGCACGAGCCGCGCGCCGGCTGCGATTGGAGAAAGAGCAAAGAAGACACAGTGTTTACCACTCAAATTTACTCGAGGATTTTTGAATTTTAACAACTAATTAGTCTCGAGTGGCAAACTAGCCGCGATATAGATATGGTCTGCCGTCGATGCTATGTAATATTTACAATATACCAATAGCAATATTTAAAAAAAAACACTTCATTTCTTAAAATTGCATAAAAATATGCACATCTAGAGACGGGCCAAATTATCGCCTAGATAGGTGTGCTATTGGCAGCATAGGTCATGTAAGATGTGTTAAACCTCCCTATATTAATTATTAAATAATTTATATAATTATTATATGATTATATGATTACATGACCTACGAATAAACTGTATACCTAATCCTATGTACCTAAATAAATAAAATAAAATAAAAAAATAATAATCAGTAGGTACTATTGCGTTTCTTTTGGGTAAAGATTAAGTTGCTTTGAACATAACTAGGATTACTGCATACAATTAAAACAGCTATTGCGGTTCTGTCAACAAAATCGAACAGAGTTGTTGGCTTTCTTGTAAGTGCAATGAATTAAAAATCTGGCAACAAACACTGAAACGCCAGAATCACTCACGCATGGAGCGCAAGGTAGCCGTATTTATAGCCATTTTATATATTATTTTTGTAAAAGTAGTATTATATGGTACATTTTGAAAATAATGGTCTTAAATTTGGGTGTCATGTCTTTTTTAAAGTAAAAAATTTTAATATTACTACAGTAGATAAGTATTTAATGCTTACTCTGATATTTTTAAACCAAAACATTTCATACATACCTCATGGATATTTAAAGAATAATATGACTTATTGGTAGCAGCGTGACGCCGCACTTTTTAGGTTATTGTAAAAAAAATCATTCTGAATATTTCCAGAAATATTCAGCGGAATCATATTTTTGTTGAAATATTTCTGGATTTTGATTTAGGAAAAAATGTATTTTTGTATAAATACATTAAAAAGAGAGCTTTA
>OX155980.1:64126873-64182228 GCA_944548615.1 Micropterix aruncella | reverse complement strand
ATATATATATATATATATATATATATATATATATATATATATATATATATATATATATATATATATATATATATATATATATATATATATATATATGTATATTATATATATATATATATATATATATATATATATATATATATATATATATATATATATATATATATATATATATATATATATATATATATATATATATGTATATATATATATATATATATATATATATATATATATATATATATATATATATATATATATATATATATATATATATATATATATATATATAAACGCTGTTTGTTAACCAAATAAAATAAAATAAATAAAAATAAAATAATAAAAATAAAAGTGGTAGGGCCCGTACCACAGGTTTGGGGCCTACCGCTATGGATTCTAAATACGGCCCTGCTCGCTCCATTGTCCTATGAGCGACTTACATTTCCCCAATGCACTTTTATACAGTGAGCTTCTCCTCCGCAGGTATGCTTTCCGCAGCCGCTTCAACGAACATCACTCACTCCACGGACGAAGGGGACGTTGGCTTAGCGGCGATTAGGGTTGATTATTGAGAGATATCGGATGACGGTCGTTGCATGGGAACCTCGCGTGCGCTTCGGAATTCTCAGCCAATGGGGAAGCGGCGCGCCTCCGCGTCGACCAATCGCCGAGCAGCCTCCTCGCCCTTCGGCCAGTAGACGCTCACCGTAAGTGAGGGGTGCGATTAGCCCTTTTAGACTATTATCCGGTTACAGATTTCCTTCAGCTGCCACCGGCAAGCCCGCGGCTCGGGCTTCATTCAATAGAAACACTTTAGTGCGAGAGTATACTGTGTATTACAAGCTCATTGCCAAAGTAGAGAATATCATCATTTGTGAAACTCTCCAAGAAGATATCACAAATGTAGCAGCGTGACGCCGCACAAATAGTTTTCTATAAGCGAATGGGAAACCCCATCTTTTTCGCTCACGAAATCGCAGGTCATTTGCTTGAAAGGGAGGAGCTAATTAAGGATCTATTTCAAATCTTTATGTTTCTACTCATTATTATGAAATTTAACGATGGGCGGGTTTAATATAATATCATAATTGTTTTTTAGCATTTTATAACAAACTTTAGCTACTCTTCCCAATATGTTTAGTCAATATGTTACAATATCTTACAAGCAACCAGCGCCGGATTTAGACTTGATGAGGCCATAAGCTATTTGACCTATAGCTGCAGTATATTACGTTTATATGACAAACCCTCTCTAGGACATTTTTTTTGGGGGCCCCGAGAAAGTGGAGGCCCTAAGCTATAGCTTTTGTAGCTTATACCAACCCAACTATGAAGTATATATATGCATCATGTGTGTGTGTAACGTGTACAAGTGTGTGTCTTGTTATTGCATTCGATCGACAGAAATGAAATGCATTTCCGTTAATTTTATCCCAACGGAAAATGATAACCCAGCCGGGAATCGAACCCGGAATCTTACAATGTAAGATCTGGCGACCTGACCGCTATGTCTTAGGGCCGTGGCCGTGGCCATCCGACACATTGTTGTTATATACAAATTAGCGTTGAAATTACGCAGATGTGTACATACGCCATGTACACACGCGAAATTTCTCTAAAACATACCATTTTCGAATTATTTACGATATGCCCATGTCAGAAGCAAGCTGGAAATCAATTTTATTGTTTGGGACTCCCATGAAGGGTCGTGAATATTGCAGATATAATAGTTCAATAATTCGATGTGCATCTTTAAATCAAGGCATTCGAATACTTTCCTGGATATCCACAGATCTAGATATCTGGATTTCCTGGATAGCCATAGCTTATTTGTTTTGGTTATGGTCCGACATAATAGTTTGGAACAGCGGAGATCGTACCTTACGCTAAGCATTAAGTAAGTTTCTGTTTGCGAGCCGACCTTTCGTACTGTGTGACCGGGGTTGTTTCAGCAATTTATCACTGAAAATTTTAGTAAAGGGTAGATAAAGGATTTAGTGCATTTTTACTACTAAAAAGTTTAAGAAAGGGCAACCGAAAGGTTTAGTAAATTAATAATGTGCAGTTCAGTGTAGGGTAGCTAAATAGTTTGTTTATTTGTTGCTAAGCAGTTGAGTAAATGGTAAACCAACAGCTTGCTTATTTATTGGTAAACAGATTAGTAAGGCACAAATAAACAATTCAGTGAGTTATTACTAAAAATATGCTAGGGGTAGCTAAAATTTTGTTGTTGAATGCTAAATCATAATTATAGTAATCAGATTACTTGGCACTTTTCTTAAACTCCTTTACTAAAAACCGCTTAGCTGCTAGTGACTAGATAATTATAGCAGTCACCGAGGCAGTTAAAATATTAGTAGCTGATTACCTGAATTATAGTTATCGGTAGTCAAACCTTTTTCTCAGTGTAGGTATGTAGATGACACAGATTTGTAATATCATCTTTAACTCTATCTTAAAATACATAAGTAATTATGATGATTTTGTCCCGTTGTTTATTTTTTTGCCTAATTATAAAAAAAAAACTTTTTTTCATGTATTGTTTTCTCATAGTTGATATCTTATAGGTATGTATTATGATAGTCTTGATAATTTTTAACTTTCTTCACAGCTATAAGTTCATCTGATTATTTAATATTTTATATTGTGTTGGTTTTTTTTAATACCTACATTTAAACTTCTTACTTTATCAAAAATTATATGTTAATATAATTTATTATGAATGTTTTTATTTATTTTATTTATTTAGGTACATAGGATTAGGTATACAGTTCATTCATAGGTCATGTAATCATATAATAATTATATAAATTATTTAATAATTAATATAGGGAGGTTTAACACATCTTACATGACCTTTACTGCCAATAGCACATCTAACTAGGCGATAATTTGGCACGTCTCTAGATGTGCATATTTTTATGCAATTTTAAGAAATGAAGTGTTTTTTTTTAAAATAAATTATTTGGACCCACCACCAGGTATATATTTATGTATACATAAATATACCAATTTTATAAAAAATGTAGCTATGTAATAAATGTATATATATATATTTATAGTTGTAATTTAATAAAATTTAATTAAGAAAAATAGATAAGTGATACTAAATAAATTGTCGTGCGTTGCAAAGAAGTTGATCAGATTTTACATATCCCTGGTTAAGTAGCCATCTATTAAGGTTTGCTTTAAATATTTTTATGTTAGGATAATTTTTCATGTCTTCACTAAGGGAATTATATAATTTTGGGGCTATGTAGAATATATGTCTCTGGGCAAATGTTGTCCTGACTGACGGAATTATATAATTGATACTCGCGGACATTCTTGTGTTCAGATTGTTTTGAGTTCGGGCGTGGTCATCTCTAGATTTGTAGAATGCAAGAAGCGCTTGCTTAATGAATAACTGTTTAGCTGATAGCACATGGGATTGGGAAAATAACAAGGCAGATGGATGACGTCGGTTTTTCCTGTGAATTACTCTCAATAATAATTTCTGCGCTTTTGTCAATCTATCCAGATTATCATTAGTAGTAGCGCCCCATGCCGCGACTCCGTAGGACAAAATACTCTGACACAAGGCCATGTATACCATTCTTATGGTTGTTTTGGACAGAATGTTGCGCAGCCGAAGAAATACATAAACCAGCTTTCTAATTCTCGAACTCAAATTTGCAATCTGATTTTCCCAACATAGCTTCTCATCTACCGTTATGCCTAAGTAGGAGACTGTTGCAGATTTGCTTAATTTAGTACATACACATCTATTCTTATCCAAGCATTTGTCAGTATGAATGCCAAGTGTTTGGTTGAGAACCTGGCTGGGATTTCCCCGCAAGCTGAAAGTGATAAATTTTGATTTCGCAGCATTTAGCGTTAAAATATGGTTGTCGATCCAAGTTTTAGCCAGTTCCAAGTTACTTTGAGCTTTGAAGAATGTATCATTCCAATTATTAGTCGCAGTAAGAAGGACAGTGTCGTCCGCGAAGGATACAATTCTACCATTAACAGGTAATTCGCACAATTCGTTGATGTAGATTAAAAAGAGAATTGGACCCAAAACACTACCTTGAGGGACACCGAATGACACGTTAGTCGCTTCGCTTATTTGTCGACCAATTACTGTGCTCTGAGTCCTCCCGTCTAGGTAACTCCGAACCCATTTTAAGGCCACCCCATCGATTCCGTAGTCAGTTAGTTTTTTTTCGAGGTTTACATGGGAAACTGTGTCAAAAGCCTTTGACAGGTCAAGGAAAGTGGCAATTACCTTTTTTCCTTTGTCTATGTTTTCCACTATATATTGTATGACAGCATTGATGGCCTCACTGGTTCCCCGACCCTGTCTAAAGCCATACTGATTATTAGATAGCAGCTTCTGTGTCTCTAGATATTGTGTTAGTCTATGTTTGAATATTTTTTCATACACTTTAGAAACCACACTGAGGAGGGAGATAGGGCGATAATTTCCTATATCTTCTTTTTTACCACTTTTAAATATTGGTTTTATTATCGCTTTTTTCAGCCATGTTGGAAATATACCAGTCAAGAAACTGAGGTTTATTAGATGAGCAAGGGGCTCGGATAATGTTTCTGCAGATTGTTTGATTATCTTTGCCTGGATCCCATCTTTTCCTGGAGCACAGTCGTCTCTGATACTTTTTACAGTCTTTAAGACCTCTTCTTTATTCGTTTGCAATAATTCGAATTTTTCATTTAATTTCGGTTGCTTATGCATTGATAAGGCTAGCTCCCTCTCAGACATACCCTTTTTATGCAGTATAGAGTTAGCTAGGTCTTGTCCTATACCAGTGAAGTAGTCATTAATGTAATTCAATATATCGTTAGAGTGTAAGTCCATTTTTTTTAATTCCTTATGTACATACATCTCTTTTATATCTGAGCTATTATTTCTGTTGTTCACTAACCCTTTGATAATTTCCCAAGTTTTTTTTTTGTCCCCATTTACTCTATCTATTTTGTTTCTATAATACTTATCTCTAGTTTTTGTTATAAGTTTTTTACATATATTTCTATACCTTTTGTAGTACATTAAGAGTTGAATATCATTAGGGCATTGTTTAATCTGCTTATGTATAATGTCTCGCTTTCTTATGCTGAAAATCAGGCCATCGGTTATCCAAGGAGATAGTTTATTTCGAGACCTGGGTATAGTACATGCCTTTTCGATTGTAGCCATTTTAATGCAATTTGCAAGAATATCATGGAATTGGTTGGCAGCAATGTTACTATCTTTACATTGTAATATTGGAGTCCAGTCCGTCTTTTTGAGGTTTTCTGATATTGATGCGTAATCGACTGTTTTTTTGGAATACGTCTGTTTAGGGCTGTTCTTAATTATTTTTTTAGATAGGCATAGACCAATTGCATAGTGGTCGGTGATGGTGGATTGGTAAATGAACGTTTGACTATGAAATTTAGTTTTGATCATAAAATGATCTATGCAGCTCTTAGTATTCTCATCAACTCTAGTAGGTCTATTAATTCCGACCTCCAGTCCATAATGCGCCAGAAGGTTAAGATAGTTTTCCGATTGAGTATTTTTATCATTTAAGATGTTAATGTTGATGTCTCCAGTTAATATTATATTAGACTCGTATCTATAGGCCTCTAGCAGATTATCCAATGACTCAAGAAAACTTGTTAAATTGGACTTGCTCGGAGACTTATAGATAGCAAATAAGTTTAGGGAATCATCTATTACTAAATGTAAGCAATTTGCATCATTGACGGATACTTCAGTGCTGCTTACGTGGAAATGTGACTTTACGTAGACCACAACCCCATCGTTTTGTAGTCTGGCGTTGTTAGTGTGATAAGTTTCGAAGCCTTGAACAGTTCTGGGGACATAAAGTTCGTTTATCCAGCATTCCGTGAGGATGATGACATCAAAGATATTATTGAATTGCTGAATAAGGATTAAAAAATCTTTAATGACTATTAATAATTAATGTTTAATGACTATTAATAATTAGAATAATTATGTATAGCCTTTGATTATTTTTGTCTTATTATTATTGTTTTTATTATTATTAGTTTGCTCAACCAGAGCAGCAATTAAGTATATTATAAATATGTAAATATATAATAATATAATACATATAAGATATAAGATATATTATTATATATATACAAATATGTAAATATATAATAATATAATAATACAATAATTAATGATTTCATTCCTATATTTTTTGTAAAATATTCGAAAACAGTGAGTAACATTCTTATTTTGATTTAATTTTTTATTAGTTAAGGAAGATTATATAGCTATCTAGTACACTTTCTGCCTAAAATAAAAATATTTTTTTCTATTCATTGCAAACTTCTCTTTTTTATCTATTTTTTATGACGATTTTTGCTATTTTGCATTGACATTTTTGTCATTATTGTAATATAATTGTAAGTAGATTTTTTCTGAATTATAAAATGACTATTTACTATTGAATTGATATTTCCAGTTTCTGATTTTATTATATACATGTATGAAGTTTAGTTTATAATCGCCTGCGCTAACTAACCTCGACAAGGAAGCACCTATCTACCTCGAATGTCTATTTTTATTTATAAAAACCATAGTACAATACAAACAGCGAGGCTTAAAGTCCCCTCTAGCCTAGATTATTTCCTATAGGTACTACAACACAGTTTAAAGTCGTGTTGTGACATATACTACACACAGTTTAAAGTCGGTCTGGTCGTGTGTGCTTGAAATTGCAATAAGTAAAAAATCTAATTCGATATCCGATATCACAGAAGGGACATGCTCTCATAATAACCAATAGAACATCGTCAAATGGTGTAATATAGACCAGGTACTAACATGCTAAATTGTGGTATATACATATGTGTTGCGGCAACCAGCCCGTATACCTACCAGCCCCTTTCTATACATGGGCTCTAAGTATATATATAAACTATACACTGTACTTATGCAAGGTTTGCCTTACATTTAGGAAATGATTCCTTAGGTCAAATAAAATAAAAGGAATGACACATTTTTTTCCTGATTTTTTTGTTTGGTAATTAAGAGATTTGAAGATACACATATTACGAAAAACTCAGCTGAAAATAATATTTAACTATATTCGTTTTATGCCTCTCTTATTAACGAAAAACATTTGGATCTATTCGCTTTATAGCTTGCTAACTTGTGTGATATTCTATTCTTTGTGACGCCCATAGTAGTGCACATATAAATTATATGAAAATTTACATAGATACTTTCTTTCAAAACCTCAATAGCTATCTAAGCTGTGTTTTTGCTCGTGGGCTCGTTTAAGAGTAGTCAGAAATTTAAAATATTATTTTGCTACAAATGGGATCAACCCTCATTATTTATGTTCAACTTTCGGATATTCGGAGTTTTTTCCTCGTTAACCAAGGCCAAAACCAAAAAGAGTATATGCTTTTCAACCCACTTATTCATGTTAAATAATTTTGTGTAATTAAAATTCCCTTAATATTCAAAAACATGCATTCGGGCAAAAAATTCAACCCAGAAATATTGTCGGATTTTGCTTGATTAAGTACCTAATCTCAAGAATCATTTCCTAAATTTAAAAGGCAGGCAATGCAGAAGCACGCTGGTGAATAATAAAATTGAATATATTATATATGGTATTATCATCAATGACAGTAGGTTTGTTTACAGCCCTTCTTTACATTCTTATTTGTTTAAAAACTATCAAAAAGGAAATATTATAAGTCTGTCCCCTATAAACTACAGGACAATATCATTGAAGAGCTTAAACGTTGTATTACCTACTTACCCTAATTAGATGTGTTTTCAATAAACCACAATATATGTCTTACTTTAACTTTCGTGATGGTATTAAATTTTTGTTAAAACATAACCGGAAAAAGTATACATTTACTGAAACCTTCAGCAAAATACATTTCGTAGAATTTGTATCGATACTCCTTATTTGCAATGTAAACATATTAAAATACAATACAGTATATCAGTTCTAACATATTGTATTTTATCGACAGGTCTCCAGCGATCGGATTCTGCAAATGGCGCTAAACACGAGCGCAGCACAATGGAATCATCTTAAATTTATTTATAACATAAATATTTATTTTACAAATAATTATTTTATAATTTTATTTGACTAATAAATATACGATAATTAATATAAACAGAAGTTTTATTTATGTTGATTGTAGAAAGGAAGTGAGCTATAGTCGGGACTTCGTAAGATTTCCTACTTACTCCGTGCTCTACGATAATTCAGTTCTGAATATATGCTGTCTTCGATGATGATGGGTGATAAAAATTAATGCAACAATATAGTTTTATGTTATATTGAAATAATAGGTAGCTTTCATAAATATAGCAAATACTGCTACACTCAATACCATCATTATTGGGATTGAAATAATACCCAATGGCCTATTTCTCAGTACCAAGTCCACTAGGTACTAGAAGTAGGTATCTGTTATATAATAGGTCCCGCCACTATACAGATTGTGGTGCCTCATAATCAACCGACATTTTGGTATTCTCTTCCATGGGTCTTCTTAGCTTCTTTATCAGGTATCGAAAATTGCCTTACTCGCAATTTAGGCAGATTTTCATATTAGGTATATTCCTGCGCTGTCATGGCAGATGTTGCTAAAATGACCTTGTTCGGGCTAATTTAAGAAAGTTTGAATATAGATCATTCTAAACTGAATGGCGTCTAATCTGGGAAATGTTTTAATACACCTGTTTTAAGAAATTTCTTTAATTATAAACTCGATAAACGTAGGTAAAACTCGATCACACTATGACGTATCTTTAAGAAACCACATAGGTAAAGTTAAATGTGAAAATGTGGACATTGTCTAAAAAATCTAATAAAAAAAATAAAATTAAATAATCCTAATGAATTATAAGTGACTGTCGAGTCACCTTTAACGTTTATATAAATTTTACGGTTGGCAACGTTTAGTGATTTTCTCAATGCGGGATCAAACTATAATGCTATAATAGGGGCGTATTCCTCTCTAACATAATAAGGTGCGTATGCGCATGAAAGAGACAAAATGGTTTCCGTGTATACACCGGCGTCGCTCTGTCGACGGCTTAGTTAGTAACATTAACAAGGATATTCAGGGATGCCAACACATTCAGGGATTAAAATATATGGAGGCTTCGTCGACTTCATCAAGTGGAAATTAAAAGTTGGTAACGTTCGTATGTTTTCGGTACACGGTAGCACAATACTTCGCCATTCAAGTCAGTTAAACTGGTCGCAATCGCTCCTGACATTCCGGGTCGTAAAACGTGCGAGCACGACAGCACATCAGCGTTCTCGCTCTACAAGAGATGTGGCGCATGGTGCCAGGCTATCGATATCGATTGATTCTTATATCGATGATTACATACAATAAAACTATTAAAGTCGACTATTATCATCAAAACCCGGCTTTAATAACAAATCCAGAAAGAATTGCGAAATTAAAACGGATATTCTATCCTGTTGCAAAATATTAATGCACTGAAATATTCTAAATTATCTGAAATGTCGAAACACAGCAATTAGTTATTGCCCTAATGGGGACATAATTTTATAGTCGGTCAGCAGAGTGGCGCTGCGTTGATAGGGTCAGACTTAGGTAGATCGCGTCGCCCAGACGCTTATTTTTACCTACCTTGTCGCACACAACGCTCACTCAAGGGTTTCCTAAAAGGGTGTCGGTGCGATTATACATATGCGCATACATATAAAATGACATTCTACTACGATAAAACAACCACTAGTGATTGGTGGTACTATTATTATTATTATTTAATCGTCACTATCGAAAACTATTTTTATGCTACATTATGTAAACGATAAGCAACGGCGAAATATTAGCTGAGTGTACTCTTCTTACCTATTTCTGTTCATCGCCGCCCAAGTGGTATATACCCGTTCCAGGACTAGCGTTTCCATAAGAATTTACATTTACACATAAATTTAGCACAATACATTTCTAAAATTACTTAACGTTTGAGAGAAATTTAAATGAATTGCTATCTATTTATTAACCGCCCTACTTATACGAACGCACGCGATACGTCCGCTATATTATCGCCCGTATGCAACAAAACGTATACCCGTACGTTTAAGTACAAAAATAGGGAAAAAAATCCCATAAAGGGCTCACCAAACAAAACGCTTACCTAGCGCCGCGTCAGAGCGCTACAGCGCTAATACTGACGAGTTGTGTTGTACTGTGACGGAATTATACTGTCAAACAGAGCGCGGGCGCTGGCACAATGCGGCTTCTGACGTCGCGCTAGGACGCTTTGACGCCGGGCGTTGTATTTGTTTACAAATTTCATTGTACGCGTGAAAATACAAGCATTATGACTGAAAAACTGATAGAATATGTTCGGAGACACCTCTGCCTGTATAATACGAATGATAATTCAAATAAAAACATGACGATAAAATCAAAATTGTGGCAACAAATTGAAAAAAATATTATTATAACTAGGTAATTTATTAATCTGTTTATTGATTATTAAAATAAGTTACAATTTTTTCATGAATTTCAAATGCTGCATTCGTGGATCTTCTGTTTGTTGGGCGATAAGGAGTTAGGGCACGCATGGGTTCGTTTTCTTTTTCTGACTATGCACATTCTGAACCCGTTGTTTCTTTTTATGCTCTTAAGTAGTTCTGTAAACAACATGCAGCTTTAATAACATCAGTTACCGTGTCTACATTACAGTCAATGGGTCTTTAAAAAATGCGCCATTTTTGTGCTAATATCTCACAGGCTTTTCCAACCACAGGACGTGCCCACCACAACCAAATATACGAAAGTATATTTAAAAAAACGATCTTCATGTTATGAAAGCTCCTGACACGAACGGTGATATTCTCCTAATTCCTTTCTCTTTTTAGTAATGTCGTGTACCCATACTCTTTTTATCTGCGATCGTGATAAATCGAACAAAAGTAATTAATAATCTTCCACATCTGAATCAATTAAATCCCTTGACATCTCAACAACAAAGAAACTTTCCAAAGACTGCCATCGATATGCGGTACGCTCTGTGTGCGTCAATATCTAGTCGATTTCAGTGTTACATCCAAAGTACGCGTCGTTAAAACGCGACGCTAGTATACCACGCGTACGTGATACGTCAAATTTTTCCTACGATTCTAAATACAAAAAGTGTCATCAATGGCTGTATTGTGTAAAAGGTTTTCTGGCATATTGTAAACAAGTATTGTTATTGAGAAATCTAATTAAAAAAAACGTTTTTTTAACTACTTTTTTGATAATAACCCAAAGGTAATTTGATACCTGTTTTTCCTGTAACCGATAAATTGAGATAACGGCTACCTATGTGTAAAAATTTGGGTAAGGTGTTTAAAAAAAGCTCTGGGTGTGTTCTTGTTCAAAAGAAAAAAAAATAAAAGGGCATCAAAAGAGAAAAATAAAAAAATCTATATATTTATTGGAAACGTGTTTTTCCCGTAACCGCCAAATTTAGAGCGTTCTCTAGGTTTTACACCGGCTAGGTGTAATATTCTTGTCTAATACTGAATTCAAATCATCTACTTTTAATAACGACATATATGTACAATCGTACATAAAAAGTATACAATCAAATGTATTCTAATAGAGTTAAAGCAAATATATAAATTAACAAAAATACAAATTTTTGGAAATATATAACAATAACCACTTTTGTCTCCAGTGATTCTACCGAGCTTCGATTTTTCACACAATTCACATTAAGAAGATTTTGTTATCCTATTATTCGCACGGGTACAGCAATATGCTTTAAAAATGGATACGAATATTGTCCAAATTGTATAATTGACAAAAATAAATATTAGAAATATTAACATTTGAAAATTTTCATTATTCATCCAATAATGAAAATTATTATTGGATGAATAATAAATTAATAATTGAATATAATAATTGAACTACACGTCGTCATTAACGCAGTGTAGTTCCTCGATACCGCTGTGAGAAGGGTAGGTATAAGAGGTAGTGGCTTATTAACAAATGACCTTTTGTATGAGCTTCCCCATACTTAAAATTGGAATCTCAAGTGAATCCCCGTCGATTCTTTCTCATCGATACGGTTGGCGCATTTAAGAATAGAAACTATCAAGTGCGAAAGCGATTCAAACGGGACAACAGCGGCAGAGGCAGTTCAAACCCTCGGAACTTGGGGTACGGTCCGAACTGAGACTTTTGCTGGTCACGACCTATCTGCCCATGGTCACGTCATGGCTACTGAAAAAATACTATGTAGATGGGCTTCTTAAATGACAACCTCTCTAATTGCAATAATGGCTAAACAATGACACGGTTTCATAAAGACGCCACGCCATATTTGATAATGTATCAAGCATAATGGTTTAAGACCGTTGCCGCCAATTGTCGGCATGTTGAACGTTTCTTATGTAAACATGGCGTTATATACAGATTTGCGAGTGTTACATAATTAGTCTAAGAAGGCTTTATTTTATTGATAGATACCCAGATAGACAAAAATTCTTTATTGCACATTTTAAGACAAAACATACAGCACGAGCACTTAGCCAACATTACTATATCTTAAAGCCAACCTTCGTGGAAGTGAACGTATTTGGGTACCAGTAGAGTAAACATGACATATTTTTTTAAACTGTTTTGCCAACGATTTATTAAACTTTCATTCGGATAGTAGCTTTCAGTTCCATAAAATCGTTTATTTTTAAATATATGCAAAAAGGGGTAGGTATATTTTTTAAATAGGTGACTATTCCTCATGGTCCTCTTTTTGGAAAGTGAAAGAGGGACCCTGTATACTTATCTATGTTAAATTTTATCTAAATAAATTCATGCTTTACCTAATATATCCCGTCATAATTCAACAATAGCAATTGTAATAAATCTAAATCTCTCTAATTTTAAGACATGCTTTTAACTTAGAAATTATAAAAATATAGACATACAAACTTTCCTTTTTTATTGTTAATATTATATGATCTGATAGAATCTATAAGAAAACAAAGGTATAGCAAAAAAGCATCATAAGAAAAATCATAATTTACATAAGCACAGAAGTGCCATTTCTGCATCAAACTAATAAATGCATATTTTTTGACATTGACTGTGCGGAATAGAAGAGTGTAGAAATGGAGCCGATGTGTTTTTGGGGTTTATCCTAAAATCTATTGGTTTTTAACTATATTACCCCTCGCGCGGACGTAGCTGTATTTTTCATATTTCACATTACAGCATGGGGAGGGGGGGGGGGGGGCTAAAAAAGCAAATTATAATACTTCAGTCTTTATCATTTTGGCTATTTTTAACACTAAATAAAGATATTATGGATCTCACTTTGAACCGTCCGAAACAGACTGGTAGGTAACCGTCGAAAACAGAAATAATATGCCAATAACACAATATAATATGGTCTGAAAATAAACCTTCATCTTTTTGCTGGGATATTTTGTTGTGCCGGAATGATGGAAAGCTAAAAATTCGCGGTTTTTTCGAAAACGAAATGCTGCGCCGGTGTTATGCATTACAGCTCCGTGCGTTCTAGAGCGACAGTAAACGTAAATATTTCCTTTCAAGAATTACAAACAATGATGGAGAAGCACTAGATTAAACAATTGAATCTGATCAATCGTTTTACGCCACTTCTTCTGCACGGCAACAGACGACCGCACAATTACGAGAAAGAAATTCAAGACAAATGCACAGATGTCAGTCAGTACGAGTAGGCTCTCAGTATAAAACATTATTGAAATTACCTCGGGCGCAACTGCCTAGGTTTAGATCGATATAATAAGTCAATGCACCGCGGCGTCGGGCTTATATTATAATTATAACATAATTTTATTTGTTACATCTATTATTAATACAATTCTTCTTCCCATTCTTCTTTATGGGTCGGAAACGTGGACGTTACTACAATCGGACCTCAAAAAGTTCGAAGTCTTCCAAATGCGATGCTTGAGGCAGATTCTCGGTGTCTCACTCCGCGACCGAATTCGAAACGAGACCATTAGAAAAAGATGCGATCTAGTAACAACGATCGAAGAAGAAGTACGAAAACGTCGACTACGATAGTTCGGCCATGTTTGCCGAATGAACGACAATCGCTTGCCACGTAAACTTCTTTGGCGAGACCGTCCGACAGAATGAAGAATTCAGCGATCGGCACCGAAGAAAACCTGGCTAAATAACATCAAAGACGACCTTAAAAATCAACGATTGTCGGCTAGGGACGCTCGAGACGTGGCAAAAAATCGTCAAGAATGGAAGCGAATCGTGAATGGAGTACGGGATCCAGCGGCACCGACAGCAGCATATTGGCTGCGAGGGCGACCCCCTCCCCAATCGCCGGCTACGGAATAAATAATAATAATAATAATTAATACAATTATATCTGCCAGAGACACTATTCTTCCAGTGTGCTCAGCGGCGTAACTAAAAAAAAGGGCCCGGTGCAAATATGAACAATAGGCCCCTGCCCCTACTTACTTACATTCATTGTGGCATATAGGTTGTAATTAATGTATACCTACCTACATTACATATTTATATTATGGCTACATTATAAATCGGCGTATTCATTTGGGGGCACTGTCTCGGTCATTTTGCTGAACAAGTTTCTAAGAACTTCAGCGGGACACGCGGGTTAACATTGATTTTTTTGGGGTGTATAGCATATTTAAATTAACTACTTAATGTATCATAAAAAAAATTACAATTACATTTTGAGAATGATTTTTTGTCTTACTTTGAACTATGCAAAATCATCGATTAGTTTTGAGGCATCTATTTTTTCGGCTTCCTTAGCTTCCTAGTTGAGTTGGATGGAACATGGATCATAACGGAAGTTCCATTTTAGGCCCCAGAACTACCGAACTGGGCCCCGGGCCCACGGTAATTCTGGGGCTGCACCGGCTTAGTTACGCCACTGCACTCAATGGCGTAACTATGGAAAATATAAATATAAAACTATGGAAATAACCAGTGCTATGGAAAATAATCAATGCTAGTGCTGGCAAAATGGAGAATGTTTCTGATTATTTATTTGACGAAAATAAAATCCTCGGATTGCCTGTCCAACCGATCGTAGGCCCGCCAATGTGTGATCGTACTGTGTACGAGTGTATGCGCTAGGTCGACAAGGTCTAGTTGAGCATTCTCTATGCAGCGTGAGCGAAACAGGCAGAGAGTCGGTGATCAGACCTCCTCCCTCGCTCCCTCCCTCCCTCCCTCGGACTCATCTCGAACGCATTAGCGCTATTACGGACGGAGAAGTATCAAATGTCGGTTGGCCCCTCCCAGTGTGTCTCAGCCGGCCCGACGCGGGCGGATGCCGAGGCCGCTCGAATCGCTTATTACTACCTATATTTGCGTCTCTACATAAAAATTAAATTCGACAATGGCCGCCGTCAGTGCGAGAGCTCGCTGCAGCTAGAGAAGAATCGGGCGGCATACTTTAGGGCTCTCTAGACGATCAAGCATGCTTGTTAAGCATCGCGTCACAGGCTGGGAGGGGATCGTAAACCGCAGGAAAAGTGCAAATATTTTTAAAAATATTTTCCAAAAATGCCTCATTTTGTAGTTTTATACCTGGGAGTCACGTCATTCATCAATCAATTACGATTAATTAACGTGACTCCCTGGTATAAACTACAAAATAAGGCATTTTTGGTAAATATTTAAAAAACATTTTTGTATATTTCCTGTGGTTTACAATCCCTTCCCAGCCCGCGACCCAATGCTTGACAAGCATGCCTGACCGTGTAGAGAGCCCCTTAAACCATATCAACAACACTGTTGCTTCCATGGTATTAAATGTAGTGATGTCTTCTTAATACCAGTGAAGTAACCAGGATTCAGCGTCGGAGGGGGCCGAAACCTATTATTAGAGCGTTAGGTAAGGGAAAGGAGGTTGGGGGGGGGGGGGGGGGGGGTGTTGCACTAGATAAAATACAAAATACAATACAATCGTAAATTCGACCCTCTGCGATTATATAAATGTATTATTTAAAGACGGTTTTATTGCTATTGCTTAGGTTTTATTACTTAGATAAACCCCTGGGGGTTAAAACCGCCAATCGGCGGTTGCGGTGGTTAACAGATACGCGTGTAGTCATTTCTGCTGGCCTCCATGTATAATATAGAAATATATGATATACATGACTAACAAGATTAATTATTAGCTAACAAGAGATAAAACAAAAAAATATATATTTTTAGTATTTACATTCAAAATTGACCAAAAATGTGCCGCGACATTTTTGCGGGCGAAGGCTGGCTTCCGAAAGGTAAATATAATATTTCAAGTAAATTTAAACTAGGTATTTTAAAATGTATATCTTTAATTATTTCTCCGGGACGTGTATAATAATAATAATGATTAAACGCTTTATTTGCTTAAACAAAAAGGCGAGCTTATTGCCTAAAGGCAATATCTTACAGCTAACCTTAGTGTATATTGAAACCTGTATATTGAAAAACAACCTATAACAGCTTTAACATCGACAGGGATATTTCGGCGAATTAGGCATTAGTTCGAATTTAGTATGCCGTTCAGTTGATATTTGGTTTCTTAGAAATGACATAATTCTCTTCATTGTTGAAAAGCTTCTCTCGAATGATGCTGTTGTTACTGGAAAAGTTATTATTCACCACTGAATTCCCTGGGCGAAAATAACAGGGTTATTCTAAGATGGGTTCCCGGCCATGCAGGAATTGAGGGAAATGGAAAAGCCGATGAAATTGCTAAGACGGGAGCCAAGGGAACGTTATACGGCCCTGAACCTTGCTGTGGCGTACCAAAAAGCCTTGCAAAACCTAATGCTCAAAAAATATGTTTAGCACAATTCGTCAACCACTGAAACAACTCGCCAGGTTTGAATAATTCCAAAGCGCTAATTAAGGCTTACGACCGTAAGACTGCCCGTAAGGCCTTATCTCTAAATAGGAACAATCTACGCATACTGGTGAGGCTTTAACGGGGCATTGTGGCTTAAACAAACACATGTAGGTACAGCCTCAAGCTCCGGGATACGAAAATGTACAGGTTCTGCCAAGGGGCCGAGGAAAATTCCCCTGTACATCATGTGCGAGTGTGGCCCGCTGATGCGTAAAAGATACACCTACTCGGGGGGTCATTACCTCCAACTAGAGGAGGTAAAACAATCTGGCGCCAAACGCCTGTTGTAGTTCTTAAATGACACGAGGCTTAGCGCAGAACTATAGTAGGTGGCGAACACAATAGATTAGCAATGGTTGCAGTATTACAAGGCTCATAAAGGCCTTAGAAAAGCCCCACATAACAAATAATAATACTGGAAAAGTAGCCGAATTACATTTTATATTTGAACAAAAATAGAATAATAATAGGCGTCGTTCGAAATGTGGAATTTCAAAAAGGCTTGAATCAAAACGGACGTCGTCTGTTAATATGTTGTGTACAGCAATAGGTAGACAACTATAGGTGAACTAACGAACTTCTAGTAAACAAGGACAACAATAAAAAAAATAAAAAAATACTTCCGTTACAATAAGTGAACTAATGTACTTATAAGTATCAAAAACTATACTTCTTAATGACGCAAATTTTAATTTAGGGAACCTCCGTTACGGCTCTGTTGACGCGTGTTATCTCTGTAAACATCCAGTCTTCAAAATGTAGCCGTCTTCCGCTGGGAAACTGTCATTTAAGGGGATGAAATAAATTCCTAAACTTCACGTGAGCCGGGCCCATTGGCCCGACTGTCAGAGTGTGGCGTCGCAGGGCTTCAGACCTGCGGCAGGTATCTCGTGACGATCGCGCGTTTTATATAGCCTTGTGCCGACTGCCGCCGCACGCTTGCAGTCGGTTGCCTACGATGCTCAAGCAATATTTTTTTTATTAAATCCTTGTGATTTTTTAATGTATCTTCATACATATCTATACATTTTCGAAATCCACTCAATCAGACCTTTCATTTGATACTAAACAAGATGTATTTATTTTATTTCGTTGGCATTTGGACGATTCTTTATTTGATATATGGACACTTTAGGAACCTTGTGGCACCAGTAATGACATCACTATTTTAACAAAACCACACACTTCTAAATCGGTTCAAGCATATAGAAGTTATGGTGGAATAAAGAAACGGACAACACACATACCTACATATACGAAACCTTGTAACATTACACTCCTTTTTTTGGCAGTCCTAAAATAACTATTTTTCTACCTGAATCCCGAAAACCCACTTTTTTGCCGAATATTACCGAGAACCGAAAACAAAATCGAAATTCGGTCCTACTAACCAATCCCAGCGACAAACTACAAACAGCAACGAGAGAAATCATCTATTGTACGATTAGATGGGATCACTGTATTTTTCTATGAATTCATAACATTGTTCCTATTCTGCGTAAATACAATATAAAAGTGAACTAATGAAAGAGAATCTTTAAAGACCTAAAATCTAAATATCTAATGAATTTCATTACAGAAAAAAAACACATAACAAATAATGACTATATTCTATGACGTCATGCAACTTATACATACTTACGTAAATACTTTATAGTTCATGCGATATGGTGAAACTACGGTAAAATCAATATCATTGTATTATTAAACATTAAGCCTATTGTGAAAGTTAATATGTCTCGATATCAACATGATATTTGATAGATTTCTGTGCGTGAATGGTTTTTTTTATTAGGTAGGTATATACTCGTATCTTTGTAGAAACTAAAAGTATAAAGTATTATACATAAGAGAATGCAGATATTATATTATTATTATTATGAATACCGCGAGGAACAATATTTGTTCACATGCAGATAAATGAAGTTTAAATATTTATCACTTGAAGCACTAAGTGGCTTATAAAAAAAGTGGACTAGTGGTTCCATTAGCTGAAGATTTAGAGAACAGAATAGTTAATGTTGTCCTTGTGATTTTTTATTCAAGATTGAGTGTCCATTGAAGAGTCTGTCAATATTAGGCAACTATTTAAATATGCCGATTCTCTAGGTAGCTATGTGCATATAATGTATAGTCATAAAATTGTCCTGAATATTCACTGTACAACCGATGTGTCGACTTCGATCCTGATTTCCTTGTCTATATGGACTGGCCTGAAATCGATGACTATCACGGTTGTTAGCCAATAAATAACTGAAACGAAAACGAGTAATTTTACAGAGTGAAATTTTAAGCACTCGACGTTTCAGCGATGTTTCAACCGCAGTTGTCCAAGTCATACTGAAGTGCGTTAGAGTTGTCAACTACTACGTACGGAACCGCCGCAGGAAGTTATAACTATATTGGATCATTATTTCAACTATGGGATGAAAGCAGGGACTAGGGACAACATAGTTCACCGTCAAACTACGCTAACATGCCCGTGAGAATTAAATGCCTTAACGCGAGGCAATAGGAAGTGAGCCAAGCGGGAAGATCCCCCATCCGCCCTCCGTCCTTTCATCGCAGTTCTAAATCGCTTGCGCGGCCTACACCTGATGTTAGCGGTAATTCAGTTCGAATTTATAGCGGACCATAGAGCCCTTCACACGCTACCATCACATGGCATCGGGTAGCCAACGGATCGTATCCTATTTTCACTTATGGCATTTCAACTTGAGAATTTCTTGAGATTCGTCGCAATGGTATTACTGTCATATCATTGCATTTAATTGTGTTTTCTGATGTAATCGAGGCGCATCATACCGATTTAAGTGTGTAATACATTTAGTCTGACATTTTTTGTTTCACCATTGTGACTTTAATGATGTGGTAGTGTCCAGAGATAATAAAAGTCATGGAAATTGCTACAGGACCTATCAAAACGTCGGCCGGCTGCATAGCATAGATAGATGTTGATATCTACATACGAGTATATGCACGAGATGCAAAGTAGGTACCAACATCGGCAGGCATGCGGCATTAGTATGCCCTGGTATGCCTACTTGTACAGCTTTGTATAGATGTCAACATAAATACTTACACTAAATGCGAGCTGAGCAAACAGAAGTACCCTCCCCCGCAGTGGGAGCCAAGCGAATCGCTCACTGACGCGGGCGACGTACAGTATATCTAGAAACTCATGTCTATGGCAATTTCAATTTCTGTTTATTTCCAAAACAATTTCTGTTTATTTCCAGACTGTGTGCAACCTAATGCGTTGTTTTGACATTCTAATGCGTAGGTTATATGTAAAGATATACATGGTGAGTTTTTATTTAGTGATATCCATTTAGTGGGTGAATCGATACGACAAACTATAAACCTTATAATTTAAAAAATATATATATCGTTGAAAAATAGTACCTATATAAAGCAATCTAGCGGTAGGTAATATATCGCTAATATTGTTTATTAGCGATATTTTACTTACCGCTAGATAACGCAGCGCGCTCAACGCTTCTTAAACTTTTCTTCAATAGAAATACTCTATATTTTTTTCCATTTTTTTAAAATAAATTTTGCCTATTTCGTCGTACTGATTCACCTACTATAAAGACGTCACTAAGAAAAAACTCACCTGTAGGTAAAATTGAGAGTACATAGATGGAAATACATAAGTACAAAATGCAATATATGGAAAAAATCCACGCAAAATATTGGTTCAAATAAATGCCGCTTGAGGTGCACCAACCCTCCAATTTCCATCGAGACTGTAAGAAAGCCACGTCTCGATTTTAAAATGAGGTATCAAACTCACAAAGCAACATTTCTACATGACAATTGTTACGGTCAAGTGTTATATTTAATGCGTTAGCGAGTATTTTGTTATATAAATGCTCATTAGGTAGAGTAACACAATACCCAAAAGGAAACTGTATGTTATTCATTGAATGTTGTCCAAATTATGGACAAATGAATACAAAGAAACATTACGTAGATAGAATACAGACAAATATTACACTACGCAGGTATGTTATAAACCAATCGTGAACATCCACATAGACTAAAAACAAGAAGCAGAAGAGAATTAGAGAAAGTACCAAAATATTCAGCCAGTATAATAAACATTCCTTTATACAAGGAATTGAGGATGGTGGAGCATCAATTCGGATGACCCAAATCTTAGGACTTACGGACTGTATTTTTTTTTTTTTTAAATAAAATAATAAAAATAAAAATTATAGGCTAAATGCTTTAGGTTATCTACATTCGAATACAAATTTGGTATACAAAAATTTAGGATCGAAATAAAACCGGTTAAGAGCGAGTTTTACTCTTGTATCGAGGGTTCCGTACGTTTCAAAAGAGGTTCTTGCCATTGTTACACATACACTGTTCTATAAGTCTGAGAAAAGAAATATTCGTGAAATTATTTTTGATAATGTTATAGGTTCAAGTCAAATGGTTCACAAACATTAACTGGATGTACGGAGTTTGTTAGACAGACTATGGTTTCTCTTGCTCGTCGGCTTTGGGATTTGATGCGGTATTGACATAAAAATGGTGTCGCGATTTCTGCGGATCATGCGCAGACGAAATATCTACTAATCAAAAAAGGAGTTTATAAAAACGTGTTTCTGTCGGTTTTGCTTATTTCTGTCCTTTAAAATCCTAGATAAGAATCAACCGATTTTGGTAGTTTTTTTTTCTATTGATAGATAAGCCCATACACTTTTGATGTTTTTTATCTCTCTCCTTTCCGTGGCTTAACCTAGGATTTCTCGCTCGGACTTGCCCCTCGCGAATGACAAAAAAAAAGGTTTTTATTTTTTTTACGGAAAGATGATTCAAAATATCTAAAATCTAATACCTAATAAAACATCGCAAATATCTACTCTTTTTATGTTTTTGTCAAAAGTTCCATTTCCGCGTAAAATCGACCGAAAGATAAAATTAAATCCTTCAGGTTTAACCTGTTTTCGTGATAAATAAAAGGAAATATCGGAAACTGAATTGGTATGTAAATCGGCAAGGATGTATAGCTTTAAAATCAGATTTTAATATAACGCACTGCCCCTGTGTGCAATGTGTGCAGCGCACACAGGCGCCGTCGCTCGTCGCTCCGAGCCGAGCCATGAGTCGTTTTTATCCGCCGAAGCAAACGTCTTTTTTTGTAAGTCGTTCCCTTTAAAATTGGCCATTCGGATTATTGTCACATCACTCTTCACCCGGGTCAAGTATAGAATAATATAATAGAATAACTTTATTGTGCTATAAAAACATTACTTTATGAATATTACAGTGGTTTTATAGAAAAAGCCAATTTATACACAAATGCCAGACTTATCGCTATAGCGATATCTTACAGTCAACCATTTGATAAACTAATTATAATTGTCACCGTGCAATGCACACAGAAGTAGTAAAGTTAAATTAAAAAAAACTAAAATAAAATAGCCGAGGTGAGGTATTTGGTTAGTGGCTGTGTGAAAATAAATGTTTCTTTAACAACTTTTGGAAAGTGTCTAACGAAGGTGCATGTCTGATAGAGTGGGGGAGCTGATTCCATAAACTAGCAGAATGGACCGTAAAAGAGTGCGTGTAAACAGAAGAATGATGTATCGGAATTGCGAGCGTGTTATTCTGGCTTGATCGAAATGGAAGACCGTGGCCTCCCAGGGTGGAAATTCTCCTTGAGATAGGAGGGTGAAGTAGGGTTATTGAGTATGCTGTAGAGTAGCGACAATGTGTGCAAATTTCTTCGATCGCGAATAGGAAGCCAATGAAGTTGCTCACGAAAGCAGCTAACGCATGTATGTAGGTGCGGACGCTATTAATATTCCCGATTAATAATAATAGAAGGGATGTTTATTAATTAGTGGAACTCGATTATGATATTATAAATAGGATAGAAAACGAATTTACCGCGTGAAATTTGTAGGACCGGACGTTTCGGTGACGTTGCAGCCGCCGTTGTCTAGGGTAGACTGAAGAGCTGTCCGTTGTTTTGCGGGTAGGCCGCAAACCGCTGCCGCCACTGCGTAGGTTATAACGGTGGTGGGGGGCCGGGCTCGGAGCGCGGGAATTTTTAAAATCCGTCTTGCACACAACACTCACTGTATCCTGTTTTACGTCTTTGCGTTCGGCGTTCGGCGGCGGGAACATTTTAAGAAGAGGGTTCCACGTAGAAGAGAGTTTGTAGCCGTCGTCTCTATTGAAGTTCGGGGTTCTTCTTATTTCAATTGCTTCCCGGATCATGCGAGGAAAGTAGAATTGTTCCTTGGATAGAACAATGGGATTTTGAAACTGCATCCAGTGGTTACTTCCGCTATCCAATATATGTTCGCAGATCGCCGATTTTTCTCGGTGAACGTTTTTATCAGCTTTGATGTGTTCTGTCAGTCGCGTGGCTATGGGCCGTTTCGTTTGTCCAACGTAGGCTAGACCGCAGCTGCATTCGACTTTATACACACCCGGGGTTTGCAGTGGTATTACATCCTTTACAGGCCTCAAAAATCGAGCTATATTTTGGGTCGGCTTGAAGATCGTTTTTATATCGAATCTGTTTAGCATCTTACTTATTCGATCAGTCACGCCCTTGACGTATGGTAAGAATGCTCTTGATCTGCTCGGTTTTTGAGTTTCGTCTGTATTAGATCGTGTGCGTGTCTCGTGATATATTCCGTATCCATTTTTCCTAAGGACATCATTGACATGTTCCATCTCCTTCGGAAAATGCTCATTGTCGCATAGATCGCGTGCTCGATTCACGAGCGAATTTTGCACTGAACGTAGATGGTAGGGATGATGGTGTGAGCTTGCATGCAAATATCTGTCCGTATGTGTGGGCTTCCGATATACCGTATGTCCGAGAGTATTGTCACTTCTCCTCGTCACTTTGACATCCAAAAATGGTAAGGAGCCGTCCTTCTCTACTTCATAGGTGAAACTGATTTTTGGGTGTATGGAGTTTAGATGACCCAGGAATTCTTTCACCGTTTGAATGTTGCCTTTCAGGATGCAGAAGGTATCATCCACGTAGCGAAGATAGAGAATGGGTTTAATTTTGGAGGTTTTTATGGCTAATTCCTCAAAATATTCCATATATATTTCACTAACTATCGGCGATACGGGGCATCCCATTGCTACTCCGTCGATTTGTTTGTAATAATCGCCGTTCCATAGAAAGTAGCAGGATGTCAGGCAATGTTGAAGCATGTCGGCGTAGCTAATAGCTACGCCGACATGCTTCAGTCTACCCTAGACAACGGCGGCTGCAACGTCACCGAAACGTCGGGTCCTACAAATTTCACGCGGTAAATTCGTTTTCTATCCTATTTATAATGTCAAACAACCGCTATAGTCTTCGATTTTATATCGATTATGATAGTTGGGGAGACAGAGACAAAAAAGTGCAAGAGTCTTGTAAAAGCTGATACTTTTAGATCAGACAGTATTTTGACCATAGAATGCCTGGGTAGAGTCAGCAGGCCAGATTCCGGGGCACCTGCCGCTGGCGTACTAAGAATTGTGTAATTTTAATTAGTACCCCCAAAGTGTTTTGGAAAAGCTGCATCAGTAGACAGTAGATGCAATAAATAACTCGATACAATAGAACGCGTGGCGTCAGAATTACTCCGTACTACATGTCATAGAAATGAATTCCCTGCAAATACGCCGGTACGTATTTGTCAGTAACTATTGCGCTTCGGTCTAATGTGCCGCGCAATTTAATGGACTTCATTTTCGTGACATGTATGGAGTAATGCTAACGCCGCGCATTTAATTGTTATGCAGTCTGACCATTTGCTTCGAATTCTGTATTGCATCCATTGTCTACTGATGATTTTTCAGCTTTTCCAAAGCACTTTTGGGGTACTAATTAAAATTACACCTTTCCTAGTTCGCCTGCGCCAGGTGTCCCGGATTCTGGCCTGCTGACTCTACCCCAGAATTCTATGGCCAAAATACTGTATGTTCTAAAAGTATCAGCTTTTACAAAACTCTCCTACTTTTTTGTCGCTGCCTGTTGGACTATGAACATGAAGACCGGGCAGCTCAAATTGACTCGGAAACCTCTTTCAAGGCTATATTTATAGTTTAGATCAGTGGGTCTCGAATTTATTTCGTCTACCGCCCACATTAAAAAACAATTATTTTTCAGTGCCCCCATTTTATTTTACTTTACAACATCTTAAAAACCACAATAACATTCATGACATTTTAAACAAGACTTTTTACCAGTGGGAGCAATTAAAACGCGTTTATTTATAAGTTTATAATATTAAGAGTATCTTTTCTTCAAATTAAAACAAATATAATCAATTTTTAATTTTTAAACTTACCTAATTTGAAGGATGGATCTGATGAATTTTAACAAGTTTGTTGATATCAGGATCGAATTTAATCAAAAACAGTCGCAAGTCGCCGCGTTCGGTAACATGCAAACGATTTCTCTTTTTAGTAAGCAGTTTTTTTCTGGGCCCCTTACCGCCCCTCTCTAGGCCACCAGCACCCACAAGGGAGCGTTATCGACCACTTTGAGAACCACTGTTTTAGATCAATCTCTAATGTGTGTGAAAAGAGGTCTGATGTATTATAAACTGCCCAAATGTCGAGTAACTAAAAAAATAAGATAAATACATCGCGTTTAGTATCAAATGAAAAGCCTGATATGATTATATTTTAAAAAATGCTTTATTACTTGAGTAGCGAAGGCGAAAAACTGCGTGCGGCCACGGCGACGGCAGCGCCCGCTGCGAGGCTATATCGAGCGTCACGAGGGGCGCGCGATCGTCACGAGATTCTCGGCGCGGACGGGCAGCCCTGAGTCGTCACACCCAGAAAGCCGGGTCAATGGGCCCGGCTCAAGCGAATCCCCGCTAAAGGGCAATCGCATGGAGAAAGACGTCCCGGGCCTTGGATAAGGCCCATCGATTGATTCAACGAATGCGCGATGGTCTACAAGCACTGAATGTTTATCGCTATAAATATATAACACGCGAATGTTTATCGTTATAAATATAAATAATACGCTGTAAATATCTACAGATTTATAACACGCGTCAATTTTGCCTTAACGGAGCTTCTGTAAAGTGATTTTTTTTTCAACGTTCAATTTATACTGTAGTTGTGGGACAGTTTTCTTAATAAAACTTATTTCGAACAGTCCCCTGACTGCTTTTAGTTCTTGGTAGTTTACTTTTTGTATTGTCAGTCGTGTTTTTTATTTATTTTGAGTTATATCTATTTTATGATTTCGACCATGATATGATAAAAAAAAAATATTTTTTATATAATTTAACAGTCATATGCCCGAATATCTATACCCAAGAAACACAATATCATTACGAATTTCGACAACAATGTCAAAATCAAATTCAAAATAAAAGTAACTAAAAATTAATTGCTTTATGTCAGGAAAGATTATCTAATTTGGCTGTAATATAAATAGAAAAGAACATCTTAGAACACATACATACTCAGGACACTATTAAAGAATTTTTAAATACAAATGCTAGAAGGGTTAACGTTTTACAACTCTGTTCAAATTTTTAAACAGCTTGAGTTGATTGAATCTTAATTTTTACTAATGTCATAAATATCAAAACCGAGACAAATAGCGATAACCGATAAACATAAAACGTGGGGAAATAGCAAGAACATTTAGTTACTTATACTTAAGGATATATTTATCTAACGTAAATTATTAGCTACCTAATAACAAAACAAATTGTTAAGTAAAAATTACTTTTATTTTTGCCAATTTTTTCAAATCGTAGCAAAGCTCTTCCCTCATTTACAAAATCAATGAGATGCTTCATTGGTTTCGCGCACAGGCGCTGACCGTGGTCTGCGCGCCAACTGAACTGAATAGTCTTGACTATAATCATAATCATAAGTTTTTTATTCAAAATAGTACGAAATCGTAACTTTTTGACGTCAATAATGCATAGGTACAAACATACATAAATGATAAAAAATTAAGATATTGTGACATTATAACAAATTATTGTGATATATAACGTGATATTAATAATCGAGGTAACCATTTTATTTCCAAGGGTCTTTGTCGTCTAGATAATCATTTATTTTATAGTAGCCCTTTGAGTACAGCTTCTTCTTAATAAATGACTTAAATTGTATCACAGATAAATTTTGCATTTTTACTGGGACTTTATTGTAGAAGCGTATACATTGCCCTTTGAATGATTTTGTGGTTTTGGAGAGTCGACTTTTATGGTCAGCAAGTTTATTTTTATTTCTAGTATTGACACCATGCCTATCAGAGTTTTTTAAAAACAGTTCTTTATTTGTATGCACATACATTAAGTTTTCATAGATGTAATGAGATGCAAGTGTCAAAATATTGATTTCTTTAAATTTTCCGCGTAACGACTGTCTAGCACCCAATTTATAAATAGCGCGGATGGCTCGTTTCTGTAGTATAAATATTTTATCAGCGTCAGCAGCATGACCCCACAGCAAGATGCCATACGACATCAAGCTGTGAAAATAGCTGAAGTAAACCAGCCTCGCGGTGTCTATATCTGTTAAATTACGAATTTTTTTTACAGCATATGCCGCAGAACTTAGCCTGTCGGCCAATTTCTTAATGTGTGGGCCCCATTGTAGCTTTTTATCTAAAGTGATACCAAGGAATACAGTGGAATCGACCAGTTCTAGGCGCTCATTTTTTATTATAATATTTGGCCCTATTTGCTTTACGTTTGGAAGTGAGAATTTTATACATTTTGTTTTCTTTTCATTTAGTAGCAGATTGTTTGCTGTGAACCATTCCACAACATTCGAGATAGAATCATTCACATCGTCATAATTATTTTGTTGTCTACCTACTTTGAATAGCAAAGAGGTATCATCTGCGAATAAAACTATCTCACAATTTGGTTTTACTGTGTAAGGTAAATCATTTATATAAATAAGAAAAAGGAACGGTCCAAGTATTGAACCTTGCGGTACTCCCATGTATACTAACGAGCCGGATGATCTCTCTCCGCCAACATCAACCTTCTGAACCCTATCATTTAAATAGTTTTTAAGAAGGGCTAATGAGCTACCTGTAATGCCGTAGTGTTCAAGTTTCCTAACCAATGTGTCGTGCTGTACGCAGTCAAAGGCCTTGGAAAGGTCACAAAATATGCCTACTACATCTCGTGACTCCTCCCAGACTCTAAACGTAAAAATTTGTAAAAACGGTGTTAGTCGCCAAAGTTCTCGGGCCTGGTTACAGGCTGTGCGCGATCAAAATCTATGTAGTAGTTTTCCAATTAGAATTGTTCTACTTATAACTCGATAACTTGATTTATAGACAAAATGATTTTAGATACAAATCTGCAACTGATTTTAGAACAAAGATTTACAACTGTATTGCTGAAACGATTAAAAACATAAAGATAATAAATACGTTTAAACAGAAAATCAATTCCTGGTTATTAGAGTTGGGCCCATCAAAATTAAACGACGAATTACTGATCATTGCTATTTGAAAGGTTATGTACGTATTTTTATGTATGTTTGTATATATATGGATGTGTATATGTGTATATATATGTATATATATATATATATATATATATATATATATATATATATATATATATATATATATATATATATATATATATATATATATATATATATATATATATATACATATATATATATATATATATATATATATATATATATATATATATATATATATATATATATATATATATATATATATATATATATATATATATATATATATATATATATATATATATATATATATATATATATATATATATATATATATATATATATATATATATATATATATATATATATATATATATATATATATATATATATATATATATATATATATATATATATATATATATATATATATATATATATATATATATATATATATATATATATATATATATATATATATATATATATATATATATATATATATATATATATATATATATATATATATATATATATATACATATATTTATATATATATATATATATATATATATATATATATATATATATATATATATATATATATATATATATATATATATATATATATATATATATATATATATATATATATATATATATATATATATATATATATATATATATATATATATATATATATATATATATATATATATTATATGTACCTATGTTTATATATTTATGTATGTTTGTATATAATATTTATATATATCTAATATATATATTTATAGATATTATAGCTTGTAAATATTTTGTTTAGTTATATGTAGTTACCTGATATGATGTGCTTATCGTTGTCATTATACGTATTGTAATTAGATCATCTAGATACAGGCCTTAGTTGACCTAGTTAGATGAGTTTCAGGCAGGTGCCAAACACGATGTGACGGTTTCTCTGAACCACGGAGCTGGTTAGCTGCTCCGTGCTCTGAACTGTTTATGACATTTATTCTTGAACTTGTTTGGTATAATTAGTCGTAACCATTGTAATAAGTACTTAAAAATAAATAAATAAATAAATGAAATTTTCGAGATTTTCAAATTCAAAAATTTGGAAATCTTGCAACCGTAATCCTGTATACATTGGTAGGTTTACCTCAGTACAAGCATTTGCCTAGTTAAGTTTAATAAATTAATATTAACGTTTAATTCTGTTTATTGCATTTATGAAGTAAATTTGATTTGAATCAGTAGGTAGGTATTCAAGAAATGTACAAACGCTCACTGGGCGGATATTGCTCCAAAGAATTCGTCCACGAGGGCCGCAGGCCCGAGTACTAAGCAGAGGATGTGCCGAAGGCGCTGGCCAACAGCTAGTACCTATGTAATCAGTAAAAAATGCGTTATATTGGCGTGACATCGCATGGTATATCCGCCAGCGTTAAAATACTTATTTTGGCGTTTCGGCATGGCATTTCGTTTAAACCCACTAAGGAGTGTTAACAGAAAGGACGAGGCGTCGCGTCGCCTTGCAGCGGTGCGCCTCGACGCCACGCGTATCTGGAATGGTGGCGGTATTGTCGAGTGCGAGCAAGACGGCTGCCCCGGCACGCACCGGTCTCGCTCGCGAAAGAGCGAGACGGCTGCAATGGGTGGCGCAGGCGCGCTGTAAACAGTCAATAACCAAAACGTAGACAGTAAAACGTGCGGGTATAACGTACTGTACCGAACAGTGTACCCGCACCGATGTATCTCGTATCTGTGTATGCCACGCTATGCGTTGGCTACCCGCCCACTGTGCACTAATCCATATGAGAGAGCAAGCCTAATACGCCACGCCGTCCAACGAGTGACCGAGCAGGATATTGTGGTTTTCCTTATTACTTATACCATATAGTATAATATACCCAGTATTGGATTAAGCTTTTGAAGGTTGATAGTTAACATAAAGGGTTCAATTAAAGCTACATTTAAAGATTAGGAACCACCATCAGAGACAGCGCGTGTACTATAAAACAGGTATTGGTATAGGTATTCCTAGTTACTAAGTCGCCTGTAAAGTTTTCTGTATTTCTTCATCTGAAGAAATATTAAAACAACTCCAATATCAGAAATAGCGACGATCGCTGTTTTGTCGGCAAATATTTTAGCATATCTCATGGTCCGAGGGTTGCAGCGCGAACAGGCGTGTATATTCTAAACATAGACTATCGCTCAACTTACCTACATGTTGTATACGTTACTTGTCTAAGGAAAGGTCCGGATAAGACTGCGCGAGTCCTGAAATTCACTCAGAGCTAACAAAGATTCAATCATAATTACACAACGTCGTCGGGTAGATCTTAAGGTATTCTAAAATATGAGCTGAGCAGAAAAAAAACAAAATCGTCGAGTAAAAATTTGTGCTTAAACGTTGTCCACGAAAGACATTTTTACGCAAAAACGAATACGGTGGTGTAGCGATATTATTATTCAAATTTTTATATAATTAAAAATGAATAGTTTAGAGAGAATGGTTAGCAATAGCTGTACAGAAATCATACAATTCACATTATATGTATATTACCTTTGAAACTTTAGACATTTACCTAACTATTCGTAGAATATTTACGCTTAAAATATTGGTAATTATACATTTTATGAGGACAAAATGTGTATGCGGATTTGCGGATAAAATACATTTTATGCGGTAATTATACATTTTATTTCTACAGACAAAACTTCTTAAGCAGTAGAGTCTATTCTATTTTGAGAATTTTGTTGGACGTTGCCAACCGTAAACTTTGGGCCGACGCGTTAAATGACTTCCTAAGTTTTAATAGCTGAAAATATCAGTTTATAATGTTTATAACTCAGCTGCAACATGAAATACTATATATTTATCTCGTTTCCAAAAGTTCGTCAAAATTCTAGAAAGACCATAACACAATTATTTTGCTAATATATTAATAGGTAATTAGGAAAATATACTAATGAATATTAGTTAAAAATCATCGTTTTGATTAATCATATACAATTCCATCTTGGTTTTTTTCACAATACGTCCGAAGGTAATTTGTATTTCATTTATTATATTATCTTTTAATATTTTTTATTATTATTATTATTATTATTATTGAAGACCACATTTTAGAGCAATTTAGTGTTATTAGCATTTTACTAAAACTTGTATATAATTGATTGTAATATTAGAGTCCTGACCACCCTACACTCAGAAAAAAACATGGTGAATTTGACAACAAAAAGTTGTTAAATATGAGCCATCAAGGTAAAATAGTGGGAGCCACAACGCCAAAATTGTCGAAAAACATTGCTTATATGACAGAGCATAGCATTGTTAATTTCACAAAGGCGCGCTTTCACAACTTTACTTTGATGGCTCATATTTCACAATTTTACTTTGTGAAATTCGCAATGTTAACACATTGCGAATTTCACAACTTTACTCTGTTGATTCGCAATCAATTCCGCCTTTCAACCTTGTGGGTTTAGCAATGCGCACTTTGCTTCATTAGCAACTTTCAAGTTGTGTTTCTAACAGAGTTGTGGTTCGACCTTGTGGGTTTAGCAATGCGCACTTTGCTTTATTAGCAACTTTCAAGTTGTGTTTCTAACAGAGTTGTGGTTCAACCTTGTGGGTTTAGCAATGCGCACTTTGCTTTATTAGCAACTTTCAAGTTGTGTTTCTAACAGAGTTGTGGTTCAACCTTGTGGGTTTAGCAATGCGCACTTTGCTTTATTAGCAACTTTCAAGTTGTGTTTCTAACAACTTGAAAGTTGCTAATAAAGCAACGTACGCATTGCTTCAGATCTTCAGCATATTTTATTTGTACTGCTGTATACTGTACAACCGCTGTGTAAATATTAATTGCAGGGAAAAAGAAATCCATTATTGCTATTCCTGCAATATTTACACTGCGGTTGACCAGGAACAGCATTGCAAATAAAACCTGAAGAAGATCTGAAGCCTATGTTGCATTACTTGTGCGTGTTTGTGTATCCAATAACCTAAAACATAAACAACAGTTACACAAAATAAAACATTTATTTATTTACAACTGACATACATGTTATAACAAAAGGAGTGTTTAATTTTAATTTTACTCGAATAATTTTATGTGGAGACAGAGTTTAGGTCGGAAATAGAAAATTTCCATACAAAATAGTCATTAAGAACTTGAAAGACGTTTCTGTAATATTTTGTATAGAAACGTATGCTCTAGAAACTCTGTCTCCTCTTAACTAAGATTAACAAACATAAGAAGCCATAAATTTACAGATTACAGTTTTATTCATACATGTATAAACTATTTTGATCATTATAATATTTAACTTTTCAACTTTTAAGATTTTCATTCATTTCAATTAAATAGGCTTGCTAAGTACAACATGGAGCTCAGGTAGATTGATGTCACATCCGATAACTACACCATTGCATATGAACGGATGTTGCATCAATTCCTGATCAATGAATACTGACGTCTGACACGAGTTTCGTAGATAATAAGCATGATAATGATCATCTAAACCTATTGTTTCAAAAAGCTTTGCCTTAATTATTATTTTACATACACCATCAACATATACATCTTTTATTTTAGCAAAGGTAACATTTTCCTCCTCAATTGCAGAAATAATTATGTCATTTGCTTTATTAATTTTAATTTTACTCGAATAATTTTATGTGGAGACAGAGTTTAGGTCGGAAATAGAAAATTTCCATACAAAATAGTCTTTAACCCTTCAAGCCCCGCGACTAAGCCCCGCGACTTCTATATCGAAGTCAACTGAACGCGTCCAGGAAAAGTGATTTGATTGGGTTTTTCGTGTCATTCCGTATTCAGTTGTATTTTATTTAAATGCACGATGATATTTGTATCATCGTGCATTTAAATAAAATACAACTGCATACGGAATGACACGAAAAACCCAATCAAATCACTTTTCCTGGACGCGTTAAGTTGACTTCGATATCGAAGTCGCGGGGCTTGAAGGGCTAAGAACTTGAAAGACGTTTCTGTAATATTTTGTATAGAAACGTATGCTCTAGAAACTCTGTCTCCTCTTAACTAAGATTAACAAACATAAGAAGCCATAAATTTACAGATTACAGTTTTATTCATACATGTATAAACTATTTTGATCATTATAATATTTAACTATTCAACTTTTAAGATTTTCATTCATTTCAATTAAATAGGCTTGCTAAGTACAACATGGAGCTCAGGTAGATTGATGTCATATCCGATAACTACACCATTGCATATGAACGGATGTTGCATCAATTCCTGATCAATGAATACTGACGTCTGACACGAGTTTCGTAGATAATAAGCATGATAATGATCATCTAAACCTATTGTTTCAAAAAGCTTTGCCTTAATTATTATTTTACATACACCATCAACATATACATCTTTTATTTTAGCAAAGGTAACATTTTCCTCCTCAATTGCAGAAATAATTATGTCATTTGCTTTATACCGCTCAGAACACTTTTCTGCCCATTTGACTTTATACAATTTGCTTATATTAGACAGCTTAATTTTATTTAGAATTTTTTTAACTTTACTATCGGCAATTTCTTTTTGGCCTCCGAATGAAAAAGACGAACCTATACTTCCCTTTAGAAAAATATCATTTAAGATCAACTGATGTCTTCGAGCTATTGTGAATGTCATGTTCATTCGATTATTTGAGGTTTTTGCGGCTAACTTGTTCGGTCGATGTTTAGCTTCAAAGCGCATAGAAGACAGATGCCGTAAGGGACCAAATCGTAACATTGCGGAGTGGTAATGCAATAAATTGTGAAACTTGGGTTTAAGAGATTGTTCGAACAATGTGGTAAACATTTCGCAAAGGTCAGCTACTAAAAACTTAAAAAAGTCAATTTGATCAGGTGCAAAGGCGGGAGATAAGACAAAATCTATAACTTTCATCAATTGAATATATAGTTCCCAATACTTATCGTACCTCGGAACGAAATTGCCGAACATCACCCCAAAATACTTGCAAAATGTGTACATTTCGGCAGCGTTTAAACGTATATTGCCCTTTCGTATATTAGGCATTGCTAGCGTGACCGGTTTATCTTTTTTATCAGGGCCATAGGAAAATGAAGAAATTTTGCTATTAACAATATCGATTGAAAAATATTTCAGTTTATCTACAAAAACTACAAGCAGTGAACACATGATATACTTTGAACAACCTTCGTGTAAGTCGTGCATTACATCAAAACCCATTTGTGAAAATAAACTAAAATTTTCTATCTGAAGCCATGTACAATTCTCTTTCACGCCTGTCAGAGATGGATTGTTCGTATTTAAATCTTCCTGATAGTTAGAGTCCGTTCTTAGAAGAGATGTATTTTCATAGAATTGCTTTTGCATTAGTTTCTTTTCTACTTTACAAGTACGACAAGGGAAGTTGCCCGAGAAGCTTTCAACAAAGCCTAAAACACTGTGCAAACCTAAATTATCTCCCAAAATGAGTGCCAATTCAAAGTAAACGGTTCCTTTAAAATTTGGTAGATCGAATGATATTCCGTTTCGAATTAAGTCATTGAACTGATCAATTAGAGGCTGGAATATTATTTTATTTCCAAATTCGACTCTGTCATTAGAATGATATAATAAAGTCAAAAAAATGTTAGACAATTGGGAGGCATAATAGTAAGGCAGACAAGGAAGAGAAATGTAGGCTGCCCCCAATTTATGTATGCCACTATGACTCCCCAAAGGGTTCAAAGTCTCAAAATCATCTATTTGCAAAACTACTGGCATGACTAATTTTTCTCCATGAAATCTCTGTCTCCAAAATGAACCATGCATAAAATGTTCCACACTGACTGATGCGTCATGGTTCATTAGTTTTTTCATATTATCTATCGTCTGACATAGCAACCGAGGCAAAGAAAAAAATTTGTGCAAAACCGCTTTCATTTGTATTTTATGCGCCACGCAATCTACTGCTTGATAAAAACTGCTTCCATTTTTTTTTACAAAATCAAATCTGCGACCCACCACATAAGGCTCAGGATTAATTAAGGACCCTTTTCCTTCAAAGTACTTCAATCTATGGTGCATTGAATTAAACATTTTTAAATCACTTATAATGTTTTCCGTAGCAGAGCCGGGCGTCATCGGTAATAAAGGCTTGATAGATAAGTTGAAAATGTTTTCAATACCGTTATAAACTGTATCTGACACATTTATCGGCAATTGAGGATTACTATAAAGGGATGAAAACAGTTGAGCCATGGTTTTGCTCAGTGAAACAGTATTCAAATTAATGTTTACATATTTTGCTTTGATAGCTTCATTTTCTAGTTTAGAAACTATTTTATCATCATTTTGTAACCCAGCTGGTGTAGTGCGCATATGTGAAGTGTCCATATTGGATGAAATTGCTTCAGGGGCTTGGGCCTCTGAATGGTCTTTCAAATAATGACGTCTAAACGAGTTGTAAAGTTGATACCTTCTTCCGCAACCAATAGTTGGACAGAAATAGACCTGGCCAGGATGATAAATAGTGTAGTGGTTTTTAAATTGTCTTAAATTAAGAAGAGACCGTTTACATAACACGCATTGCACCATCGTGTCTATTTAAAACAGATGCGAGTAAATCTAACATCGGAGTACCTTCCGTGTCATACTTGCTTTTCATGAGATATATACTTCTTTGAACGAACATCCAAATAGGTGCACATTCTTTCGGGTAAGGTAAATCTAATGCCCACAATATTTTAAAAGCATTCGTAATAACATCACACACATTGGAGAAGGTGTACCGAATGTCTTTTGATATAATTAAATCGTACTGCGCAACATCCTTCCAACTGGGGCCAACAGCAATAATATACGGAAGCACATGTATGTTTTTCTCTGTAAGTTTAGCTTCTCTCTCAGAACAATGGGTTTCGAGGTCTGATACAGACGGTACTAAACTTATGAAGGCGCTGCTTACTTCTGTACGCGAGGGGTTCCACTGTTTCTTGACACCTTTCACCGGTATCGTATGCATCTGCTTGAGCAGCAGCGGAATTGACAGGAAGGCCGCAACGTTCGCTGGTTCTTCTCCCACTGCAAATATAAATTTTACAAATAAATAAAATATATCATCACTCGTCTGTTCGTCTCGCACTCAAAATATACCGGATTATTCGGCCATGACTGCCGTAACTCTAGAAGTAGTTGAGGAGATTTAATTTGATAAATATTTTTAATAAGTAAGACTTTTTTGTAAGCATTATTAAGATCTACAACTTTTCTCTAGAACTTAATCATATATCTCTCATCGTTAAGGCAGCGTTCGTTAGAAACGTTTTCGTTCGACCGTTTTTTCCGACTTACTTTGAAAATCCGACTACCACGAAAAAGTCTTCTCATTTCTCGGATTAATATATAGCCTATGACACTCACAAATAACGTGGCTTTCTATTGGTAAAATAACTTTCAAAATCAGTTCAGTAGATCCAGAGATTACTTCCTACAACGTCACAAACTTTACCTCTTTATAATATTAGTATAGATAAGGGCTGTTAAAGAAGAAGAAGAAGAAGACAGATTTTAATAGAACAATTAAATGGCCAGGACTTAAGTTAAGGTATTATTTAGAACTAAACATTACTTACAGGTTGCAAGATCCAAGACAGATTGAATATCAACTCTGCGTATGAACTCTTGGGCCTTCTCGTCCAATAATGTTAGTAGGCGAGTCTTCACTGTTGGGAATCTTTCTTCGAATTTCCTTTTTGCTTCTCCATATATTGAATTGAAGTCACTGGCGAACTGCACAAAAAAAAATGTTGTATTTACTTATATAAACTTACATCATACTAATATATTTACTATTGCGTTATGTTTTACACAACAATTCTGCATCTAGATACAGGCATTAGAGGCCCCGTTAGATGTGCATAGCGCCTGAGCTGTGTTGATCCTAAGCTGTTGTTTTTCAATGTTCTATTATTTGCTGAGTGACATTGTAATTACTTTTTAATTGTGCAAGCATTAAATAAGTAAATAAAAAAATAATACATAATACACTCAAATGCTTACAATGACGCTACAGGAGCATATTCCAATGTGCGTTTTATTTCTTTTTTTTATTCTATATAATAGTGACACTGGCTACATTTTGCAGAACACATCGATGAGTCATCGATTGCACATTATCTGCTGAAAGCCCACAAAAACGCAATGACTTAATTGAACTTAATTGAATTTCGATTAGCAGCGGTTAGTAGCAAGCTGTCAAACGTAGCTGTCATTCGGATTGTTTACAACGTTTTTGAACACAACATGGAAATCGAAAATAATTACGAATATAATAACATGATACTCTTTGAAAATAATCTCAAAAAAGACAAAATAGAAAAAGCGCGTTCAGCAGAATTGCATCGATGCCGCGTGATCGATGTCTTAGCGGTTAGATCCGCAAAATGTAGCCACTGTATTAAATTTGCAACAAGTGAGAAATGTCGCATGTTGATAAGCTTACAAAATTACTCACCAATTCATAGCCCCATGGAGATTGTATCGCTGGGAATGTTTTGCAGTAAGCTATATAGTCGCTTCCCTCTAGGATGGCTACCCGCTCGCGCAGAGTATTATGCCATTTAGATTTAGCGAGATCTCGGGGTGATGAGGAGACTTTGAGCCACTGCACGTCATCTTGAGACGAGGCCTCCTCATTCTGAAGTTGTTGAAGCAAGTTGAAGTTTTCAGGCAAAGGTCGTGTTCTACCAGGCGTGTCGCTTGTACGCCTTTTCTTCTTTTTATTTTCGCTGTCGCTGCTGTATTCACTACTGCGGCTCTCGCTGCGGCGGGGTTCTGATGGAGTTGACAGGTTTCTTCTAACTGTGATTAGTCGGTTGATAATGAGGCCACTGGCCTGTATAGCCCGACCTTCAACTATTCGAAAGGGGCTGTAATATACGGAGTTTGTTTCTTCCGGAAATAGAGATACAATCTCTTTGGTCCAGTTTTCCCATACTTCTTTTCGTATCGGGTCCGTAACTTTTTTTAGTTTGCGTACTTCTGACTCCACGATGACAGCAGTGATGATTTTTCGGTCCCGTGTCGTTAAAACTTGTTTTTTAAGAAGCGGCTTTCCTGCTGTGGTGGACTCCAACATTGATCGGAGTGTTGTTCCTACCAGGATTGTAGTAAAGTCGATAATTGACACTTCTTCATCAAAATGTGTGAGTTCCCTTTCCTGAAATTAAAAAAATTTATATAATTCTCTACTTATTTTATTTCTCGTCATTTTATAGTATTCAAAAGCGGCCGTAGTCCACGAGACTGCACGAGATCACATTCTGTTCCATCCAATAACAGTTTTTATTTAAAGCCAGTTTTATAATTTTTCTAACTCACCGCCGCCCTGGCAGATGATGAACCGGCTACAGCAGGTGACAAAAACTTCTCTGTAGCATCAATCTGAGTATTAAACGAAGAGACAGTGTGTTGAGGACCCTCCTGTAACAAAAAAATATCCAGCCTTATTGAAGGTTCAATATCATATTATGCTATGACAGGAAATATACTACAGTTAAAACTAAATTGCAATTAATTCAGTTTATTTTACCAAGAGACATTCAATTATATTCGATACAAGCAAAATTTGTTATTTTTAAATTACTGTGAAAATTTTAATTTATTTATTTAAAATGGTGCATGAAATCTACACAAACCTCATGTGGAGTCATACACCATGATGACGGTGAGGGAGTGCAAGATGACGGTGAGGAAGTGCGCGATGTCGACACGAACGACTTTTGCCTAAATGGAGCAGCGACAGAAGTGCGAACGGTTCTTTCATTAAGAACGCTAACCTTGCATAGGTCACTTTCCTTCTTCTGTAAATAAAGGAAATTACTATAATATCTGTAAATAACATAATTACGTAGACTTCGGATAGCCAACCGGACGTCTTGCCGACCGCAATGTGCGTGGGAGTGCAATCGGAACGAAAACCGATAATGTCACGAACATTATGGCACAAGTGTACATCGGAGTGTCGCAAAGTGTTTTATGATTTAAAACTTTACAAACCGTCGAAAAGACAAGTTTGATGCGAACTGACTTTTATCTGAATTTTATTGCAACAGGCATGCAAGGAGCAACCATCAGAACTACTCACGCGGTCCAGTGCTATGCGAAGCTTTCCTTTATCTACGACCTGTGGAACCAAGCTGTAAAGCTCGTGATCGTTAGCGTGCAGCAGAAAGTCTAAATCTGCACCCTGATCTAGAAAAAAAACAATCTATTATAGCCACTCCGTTAAGTCGGAATTATTCTACTTTTGGTACCTCGTCTAGTTTTCAAAAAAAAAATACACACTACTAAATTCAATCATTGCAGTGCTAAATCTGTTAAAAAATAAGGTCGGTTTTTTTAAATTTAATTTATTTTTATTTTGTAAATTAGTTTTATCATGGTTCTTAAAAAAAACTAACCTAACCTACTGTCACATAGGTGTTAATAAATTGTTTTAAAAAACTAACTTAACCTACCGAAATGTATAGAGTTGACACTTTTTAAATACCTATATCTCATTTATTGAGTCCGTTAACTCCTCGAGCGCTAACGTTTGAATTGTAGTGTCTCTTAGAGAACGAGAAGAAGAATAAATCACAATAAAAAGATAGCGTTTCAGAAAAACGACGATTAAGGGGCGAACACATTGCACTATCGGACGCGTTTGCTGCCGTGGCTTAGGACAGTATGTACAGTCGTCCGAAGCCTCAAGGTCGCGATAATAGGACGATTTCTATATAGGACGATAATAGGACGCGATAATATAGGACGGCTCAATAGAAATTCATTACACAGATCGCGCCCGACACATGGCCGCGGCAGCCGACGCGTTCGATGTGTTCACCCTTTATTCCGAAACTACTGATCATATTAAGAAGACCTGATTTTATTATTATTCTAGATTATTGATCTTTCAATATCATTCGACTATATTCACCACGCTGACTCGATAAATATTTTTTTCAAAAAACTTACCTTGTAGTGTGGAAAACAGGTGTACGAGGTTGTTCGATATTAAGAAGTCAAACAGTAGCTGCTGTTCTTTCTCCATTTTTCTGAGATGTCGCCACTTAATCACTGATTGCACTTTTGAACAGTTCGGAGTTGTGCTTTTAATTCTTTCTTGAAAATACGACGCCGTAAAATGCACTTGATCAGAGCGAGCGCTCCGCCCGCGCCCTTGTTACAGACTGGAATCAACTGGAATAGCGTCGCAAACAAACAGCCGAGCGGCGAGCGTGTCGCGACTTGCGCGCGCGGCGGGATTTTGACAACGTTTAGGAAAGCCCCCAACTTTGTAGAAAATAAACGTTGCGGTTTTGACAATTATAGTTTGAGTTTTTCTCAAACCTATCTGCCATTGAGAAAAAATCTACGTCAAAGTTGTGTTAATATCAATTTAAAAACATTGAGGAATTATGAAAACATTGCCTTATTCACAACTTACGTAGTTACTAGCTAGCGTTGCTAGTAAAAGTTGCTAGCGCGGCAACGTATAAAATCAATGTCTCGCTTACATTGTGGAACTGACAAACCAACTATGTTAATCATGGACATTGCTAATTTATCCACAACATTAAAAAAGCAATGTTCCGCTTACATTGTGAAACTCACAATACTCACCTATGTGAATTCCACAGATTAGCACATTGCTAATTTATCAAAGTACCGTAAAGTTGCCATCGTCGCAATGTATAAAATCAATATTCTGCTTACATTGTGAAAATCACAATCTTTAACTATGTGAATTCCGCAGATTAGCACGTTGTCAATTTATCAAAGTAGCGGAACATTGCTATCGCCGCAACGTATAAAATCAATGTTACGTTTACATTGTTAAACTCACAAGCTGTAAAATTGTTAACCCCGCAGTTTAGAGCATTGAGGTAATAACAATGTCGAAAAAAATTGTTAGCGCCACAATTTTATATTGTTGATTCCGCAATTTTTGCATTCGACAAAGTAAGCGTTGCTGACCCCGCAAAGGGTAATTTGTCATTGCCACAATATTCTATGGTTAATTTCGCAATTTTTCGCTCGCAATGTAAAAATGCAGCGTTGTCTAGTAAAAATTTCTCTGAGTGTAGAATGGGCTAGTCCCAGTTGGGTGACATAATCAAATATGCAAAAGGGTAAGGTTTTGCCATTCGGTTCCTGTTATTTTTGTAAGCAAATCAATGTTTTATAGTAATTAATTCTTAGATAAATAAATAAAAAATAAAGTTGTGTTTGACGAAAGATACACTCACCCTTCTTATTATATAGTACTTATTATATAGGCACTTATTATTTATTAATAACAGTACCTTTAGGAATTATTATGTATAGTGCAATAAACTATATACAATAAACGTCATTGTATCATTAAATAATAATACATAAAGAAAACATTAGCACAAGCTGGATTAGATATACTTTTTGAATTAATCACTATTTTAAGGAAGTTATCGAATGAAGAAATTATAGACTGATAGGTGAAATGCCATATAAGATTGCACCTGTTTATATGTTATCCAAAGAATATTGTGAATTACTTTTACATGATTTTGGTTGGTTTTACTATAGGTTATAATAATATTGTAGGTTAATATTGTAATCTAATAATATTCAATTTTATATTTTAATATTTTAGGTAATATTTTTTTGTGCTTAAGAGTTACCTCCTCCCTCTTAAGAGTTACCTCCTCACTCCATTTTGTTTGGACGAGGGATAGAGTTAGATTCATTTTTTTGTTCGATTGCGCGCTGTAGCAAAGTTGACTTAACTTTTTAATTAACCACCGGCGAGGTTCGGCGTCTTGTGAGAAATTTAAAAAAGATCAAGGAGTTTCGCACCGATAATGCTGTTAATGCTTTGTCAGAGTCGGCGATCGAAACTTTTAATTGAATAATATCGCTAAGCGAATTCGAGGTGAATAAATGCAAATTAATTCGGCGAACTCGACTGGATGAAATTAAACAGTTTTTTTGGGAGGGCGAATTTGACTTTATTTTCACCGCAACAAAAATAGCACCTAAATATATAAACTATTTGAAAAAAACTCGTACTAAATTTGCCATATATTAGCGAGAGGTCTGAGAATAATACTAAATTTTAACAAATAAAAACCCACTTCATTTTTTTACAAGTGCAACAGCCGTGTCATGGTGAAACTTAGAACGGGCTATTATAATTGAGAACGTATATACAATGTCGTGTCTGTGCTGTTGACCGTTGAGGAGTTCTCTCGTTGGAAGCCAACCCTGCTTCCAACGAGAGAACTTACAACGGGCTATCATAACTGAAAATGTATACAAAATTTCGTGTCTGTGCTGTTGACCGATGAGGAGTGCACTCGTCAGGAGCCAACCCTGGGTGTAGAATCAGGCCATGCTTACCATTAAACATGCATTGTCATCGGAGCTGATCCAACATGCAAATTTTCAACTTCATATGATAATATTTGAGGAGTTCCCTCAATATCTCATGGTTCCTATCATCAGAATGGTTCCTCATGGTTCCTATCATGATTTTGATAAAAATGGGACCAATCTAGAAGTAAATATCCTTTCAACTAAAAAAAAGAATTTTCCAAATCGGTTCATAAATGACGAATTTCTGAGATAAAACATCTGAGAGAAACAAAAATATTCTGAGATGAAACATTTAAAAAAAAATATAACCGAATTGATTACCTTCTCCTTATTTTTGAAGTCGGTTAATAAATGGCCATATTTTCTAGAGGAGTCACTAAGTATTACAATACATTTATCGTAACAAATCCACACTTCCACTGTGTAAACAATAATCATCTAAAAAATTCAAAATATTCAAGATTCTTGAAACATACAACTATATTATCGATGTAGAAGTGAATTTCATCAGAAACTAGTAAACTAAAAAAAAAATATATGAAAAAATGATTAAACTCTTTACGTATCTACTTATTAACAATGGTGGCCATCATATTAGGTAGGTATACCTTGCCATTTCACTACGAATTGACTTTTCTTTCAATATTTCTATACGTTTAAACTGCAGTATTCTCTGGTGTTCACATTATTAATTTTATTAAATAAATATAAAATATCAATTTTCTATAATTACATATTCAATTATAAATAACGTGAGCCACGTCTCATGTAAATATTTACTTCAAATATTTTTTTAAAAATAATATTTGATAATGTTAAAAAAACAATTTGACTAGTCAACAAGAAACTGCATAATATACATATTGTTACACAGATATACAATACAAATATATTATATTGATCGAAATTCATATATATTGTGAGACTTATATATTGATCGAATTTTATTATACTGGTATTGATCGAAAACTATCAAAATTACTCAATACTTAAGAAGTACTAACAAACAAAAAAAAATTGACTCACGTCATTCAGAAATGAAATTGATTTTTAAATAAATTACATAAAAATTGTCTATTTATGTTTATATAATAAAATAAATAATGTGGAAAACATAAAGCATTACGGTTTAAAGTTTATGAATATTGAAATATGCCAATTAGTACTGAAATTGTGTTGCGTGAAATTGTGATGGCGAAGTAGATAAATAATACATACTATAATGTACATACATAATACATATATATATATATATATATATACAAATAAGTATTTATATACATAATATACATATTACAGGTATATTTTATAACATAACTAACCTGTCTTCCTTTTCCAGATTTATAAATTTATATAATATTTGTTACTCAAATAATTGTCAATGTACCTGTATATTATAACCGGAAATTGAAAATTCTACAAGAATGGTCTTAGAATATTACTCGTGGTACTTGTCTGGTGGACTCGTAGGTTTTACCGTTTTTTTCCGACAAATTAAGTTGTAATGAACTAGAAGCGATTATGGAGAGAATAAAATTTGAATCTTGGTCTCTTTTGTTAGAGGCAACCATTCAATTTTAACTAATCAAATACTTTTGGGAGAAATTACATTAAAGAGAACATCGCAAGCACTCATCTTCTCACATCTTCTCAACATACAATAGACATTCGCGGTGTTATGTCAGGAGAATTGGGTCGACAATTTTGATTACTTTCAAGGCATAGACCGAGTCGTAAACGATAAAGCGGAAGGGGCGTTAAATTTGAAAATTATAATAAGTTACTCATCACGGATAAAGACGAAAAGCAACTTATACTGCTTGTTATAGAACAGAACAGGAATCAGCAGTGTCCATTTAGGCAACCAAGAAGTCGTTAATAAATGTGGTGGTAAAATAAGAAATATAAACAGTTAAATTTGGTATAAAATTTGCGTTTTTCCAAGTTTTTATTAGTTTCTAATTGTGATAAAACATTGTATGGGTCTTAGTTTTGTTTATTGTTTAATTTTTAAGTTATATTTATAATTTAGAAATTAATGTTGATGTTTCCGGTTCACTGAATATCTTGTTCTAGTAAAGATATATATTTGTTTTTTTTACATGTTCTAACGATACAGACACGCTTAAAAAAAGGGATGGTGGCATGACCTTAGGGAAATATTTATTTTTTCCTTTTAGATGGACAATTTAATTAATTTTAAATGTTTTACGCAAAACTCAAGTATATTCTTATGACCCATATTTAGGAGATTGCATTTACAATTAAAAATAATATAATAAAAGAATGAAATAATTAACCGGTAATATATAAAAAAAAGAATTTTGGGCTCTGTATCCACGTAAAATAATTGATTGGGATGTGAGCATTGGCAACAGAGAAAAAGGGTTCATGTCAAAGATCAAGAACTTGCGGAATCTTTCTGAAAATAGCTTCAAAAATTTACTGTATCCTTGTTTCGAGTTCCAACTAACAAAGTTATAGACAGCCAATGTTCGGTAACAAATGTGGTACAACAAGAAAAATAAGAAGACATATGAAGAATGCAGGGGTCGATTTTGGATTGTAGTTTCTTTATTCTCGATTTATAAGCAAAAAGACCTACACATAAAAACATAAACTTTTTAGCAACTACAAGTGTGCTAAAAAACGTTCTCACTTAGGGCGTAAGGTGGGGAGCGATGAGCGGGACGGTAAATCGGGGTTTTTTGTGCGTTGTGGAGTCTTTTGTTTTCGCATTTTGAGCATTTTAATTTTCGCGTGTCAAATAAGGCGAGCTTTTTAAGCGATTGAACCAGTTTACAAATAATATCTATACCTAATCCCCGCTGGAAAGGACCATCCCTAACTAGACGGTTGACAGCAGCGGTAGGTATTACCAATAGATCAAAGGTGTTGTCTTATTGGAAGTTCAGCTGCATTGTAGAATATTATTACTAAAGGGGCTGCACCATGTACACCCGAAACAACATCACTTAATAGTTTCAAATTTGCGGCAATATTACGAATTATTTAAGTTTTTTTTATACAGTCATAAAAAAACTTTAATAATTCAATTTAAATTATTTTAAAAAACTTAAGTAAATAAAAATGTTAGCGAAAAATTTTAAAATTATCTCCACCTGACATATCCTCACCCCTTTAAAAAAAACTCAAAATCGATAAGTCGAAGAATGTTTTGAATAAATTCCATATTTTTCATTTTATTATCAGTTTTTTAATAAAATTCAGCGAAATTTAATTATTTTAACTAACTAACATTATCTAATGAATCTGAAAGAAAGGGTTTATCAATTTATTGAATTCAAATTGAAAATCGTAATCTAAAATTAATAAAGCCATTTTGGCTAATTGCTTATAAGATTGCATAAAGACATGCATGAAAATTTTGGCCCTTCACCTAACTATTCGTACAACATTCATAGTTGAAACATTTGTAATTATAGCTTTTTTGTTGGTTAGGTTAGTCGTTATCCAAAGCCCTCGTAGACTAGTACAAAGAGCTCAGGCGGTTAGTATCTGAAAGACTTTTCTAATAAGATATGTCGTGAAATTGGCTGTTTTCACAATGGCAATTATATGCTCATTTTACTTGAGGTCAGTGGCTAACGCCTTAACCGCGAGATAACCAGGTTTGTTACCCAGCGGGCTTACACTCACGCCCTTACTTCCAATCGCGATCAGATTACTCCGGTCTCTCGACTGGTTATGAGTTCGAGGTCGCTTGCGCGGTCATCTACCCTACGAAACGGTGAAACGGTGTAAACCGAATCTATCGCGGACCACGGCGTCCTTTGCCCGGCTGTTCACCCGGGATCGGGTAGCCGATGGTCGTTTCAAGAGCAATCGCCGTAAGGTCAGCAACCACTCCCTCTATATAGGAAACAGTAGACTCCCCCGACTGTTAGTCAGAATGCACAACCGATTGGCTTACGCCGCACGGTGCGCAAACCGTCCAGGAGCGCCAGAAGATTGACTCCTAGGGGAAACTAGCCCAAGGCCAGAGTTCTACCCGGGCTCGCACTTCATGCGTGGAGGCCGCCGGATGGGTGTTAAACCGAGAGTGTGACCAGCCCTGAACAAATGGGTCTACGTGGCCAACTCAGCAAGGCCCATTAGATCCCATTAGCTGCTAATAATCAATGCATATTCTTATATTAAGCAGGCATATTGATACAATAATCAGCACTTGAGGACTTTGCTAAAAGAAACACACAGTTCAAGCTACCCCTATCCAATTAGGTGAGCATATCATTCTTTTTTTGCTTCGAATAACGAGCGAAGAGTTGGCCAGGCGACTTAACCCCTAAATGCAGTCGCATTTATGACTAATATCTCCAATACCACTATATTAATTTATTCTTTCAGTTCAATTACAAGGCGGGCTCGGCTGCTCTTTGCTTAGCACAATTAAAAGATACTCATTTGCGTTTAATGTATGCGTTATGTAACGCATACAACGGTATTGTCTAAATTGTCATTTCATTTTCTGCTGTGCTCATGCATTTGAATGTAGGTATATGTAAAAATAAATGAAAATAAAATAAAAATGAAAAATCTATTTTGTTAATTAATTATTCCAAAAACTTGTATTCGTTACTGGCCCTATAGATTTCACTCCTAGCGGCTACGAAGCAATCACGCGAAGCAATAACGCAATCCACGGCGAATTATATCGAAGTATGTTCTCCTTATATTATAGCAAGGGATCCTCGCACATACTCTATAGCACTGAGGATGACATAGCGAATCTCACATTACCACCCACTTCTAAATCGGTTCAATCATATAGAAGTTAAAGAAACGTAAAACATACATCAATGAACCCTAAACACATTACACTCCTCTTTTGTGGGCAGTCGTTTACAAAATGACCCAGCGCTGGTAGCGGATCTCCAGTTAATTAGCCTAATAGTAATTATCTACACGTAAAAGATATCGCCGCGCCAGTCGGTTCTTGACACTGGCTTTCAAGGGTTGACAATCCCATTGAGTGCAGCCTGCCGAGGGACTTGTCCAATATTTAGTTGACACTGAAATCGGGGTAATTGGCAGGCCAGTGGGGTACTGCGGACCTACCCCGTCAAATATTTAACTTAATCATCTACGGGGAATTTTCGCGTCAGCTGCAATTAGATTGTATACTTACTTATTTCTATATTTCCACTTCTTAGCAGAATCTTACAGAGAAGTGAGAATATGTTTTAAAAGATTTATTGGAACCTTATACAATAACTTGAATGAACGAACTTTATACAATTACCGAGTATATTAATCGCATAGATAAATCGAAGTGCGGGTCTACCGCTTGCATAGCGTTCAGATGACGAGCTAAGGTAAATGATGTGCGAGCATGCGGCCTAGGCCGCAATATTAAACAATTTGACACAAATTTGATGTTAAGAAGAGATAAACTCGAATTTGTGGATGAAACTATCTTTTTTTGGTATACCCATAGCCTATAAGCTGCAATCCGCATATATCATAGCCAGATGACTTATGTGGAAACGGCGCAACTGGTCACCTCAGCTATTTACATACTATTATGTCTTATGATATACTGCTATGGGGAAGGGCTGCTGGCGAAGTATTTGTCTTTGTGCTGTACATTATGGCTAATGGTCAACATATGGTCTAGGATCTAGGAACACACTGCGTGAACTATTAAAAAAATAAGATCAATAATATCCTCATTGTGGCTTCTCTATTTATTTATAAAACTATAATATATGTCCCCAAAAACTTAACCCAGGTCACAAAATTAAGTAATCGGCACAACCTAAATGCAAAAGAAATAGAATTAAGCTTTCATTTCCTAAGTTTGGAATAAGAAAGTGGGATCATCTTTTATGGGAGTGAATTCACGTTTATAATAAATTAGAACTTTTTTTAACTTGACAGGGATATAATTTACTAGTAAGATTCGATTATTGTGCAAAAGGCATATCATAAACTTGAGATTCCCTAATTTATAAACATGCATGTTGTTAATCGATATACTTATTTTTGATCAATGCTATAATTTCCCCTATCGTTTTTCCGCCTTTTTCTGTTTTCTGCTTCATTTGTTCAATGGCCAGAAAATCATGGATGTCGACATTTTGATAGTCGGCAACTACTACCTGGACAGACGGAGGCAACTAATAGCTGAAATAAGATTAAACTATTTATTGGTATGTATATATTTTTTTATTGGTAATAGGTAGTTACTGATTTCCTTTGGCGATTATTTCTAGTAATATAACTCATAGAATCCGTTGCAAAACAATATAACATAAAAAAACATGAATACGAGTGCCTCAATTCCCACCATATTTCCGAAACAAGCTTCAGTGGTTAAGATAAACATCACATAACTGTCAATTACTTTAACTCCAATTTGTAGCTGATATTAGTTGGATGTGATACCTAAGATTTGTTAGGTCTAAAGTTTTATGGGAAACAAGTTTAATTAAATAATTTTATGTCTTTTCAAAAATACGCAGAGAAATATTGATAAAAACGGACAAAATAGATTATAATTATTAACTTGGAATTCCTAAATACCATATCGCAGTGTTTATTTATAAATAAATTAGCTAATGAGTCCTTTAAAGGGGATGGAAATCTTTTAAGTTATTAGTGTTATAACTTCAGTAAAATTTCCCAAAAAATGGACCTCGTAAAAAGTCAATTAATTGACTTTTTACCGAATTTTAGTAAACAAACAGTAGACTTTGAAAGTTTTTCAATTTGTTTAGATTGTTCTGAAACTCTAAGAAGAAGGATTTATCTCTAAAGCGATTATTATTTTACTTACAGGAAAGCATTTTTGAGTGTTTTTACTGAAATTCGTCCATAGATTTAGCACTATATAAAGAATATTGATTTATAAATATGTGTTTACATTCTACCTTTGGTCTTTAGTGCTTAATCTATTTTTGATTTATAACAGAATCATTTGTAAGAATGCTAATATCTCCGTGACGGGAAGTGCCTTATGCCTGTTACTGGCCCTTAAGCCAGATTCCACTCTTAAGATCAAATTTACATGAGATACGAATTCTAGCTCGACGCTTGCGACTTAAAATATGCTTTTTTCATAGTTTACTACTGGATTTCACTTGAATTGATCTGTCGTAGTTGGTTTTCCCGAATTTTTGAATTACATTTCAATCAAATACTCAAAGATATCAATTGAATGATAAGTGCTGATATGCCATTGATAAGGACGGGCCTGAGTGTGGCGAAGAGTCGCAGGCGGGAGTAAAGAATTGTGAAGATCGAAAGTCGCTACGGGCGTCCTGCATTTATCGCAGCGGTCGACATTCTATCGGTCATCAACCCAAACGACCATCTTATCCGTCTAGATGACATTGCTGCGTTCGTTAGGCACTACTGATAAGTGTCTATTGCTAGGCCCACGGCTACATTACAATGACCCGCAATTTTATTATAGCTACGATCGTCTTCTTCTTATGGTGCCATCTCCGCAACCGAACGTTAGCTGACATAACTTTGCATTACTGCAGGATGACAGGTGTACCTATGGAGCATAAACCACATGCTATACTTCAATACGGAGAAAGTTCAATCATGAAGTACTCGCGGGGTGACTCCCCGTGTGTATATAGTTATGCCATTGATGGAAAGCCATTATCGCAAGTGAATCAAACAAAGGACCTAGGAGTGATCTTTGACTCACGGTTAACATGCAGACATCACATCTACAATCCAGTTGATAATTTATACAAATTGCTAGGTTTTGTAATGAGGAACATGAGACAGTTTATCGACACATTTGTCATGTGCCTCCTATTCAACTGCCTAATACGGAGCAACGTCAACTCGGCAATATAGAGTGCTTATAAAAATAGTTACATATCCGGACTGAAGAGTGTACAGAATCGCTTTATGGGATTCGTGTACTTTAAACAGTATGGTTATTATCCTTACATGTATCATACGACATTTATTCTAGGGATGGTTTGGTACAACTAACTAAGCTTAATAACAGATTGACTTCCAATATACCACATATAAACTGTTTTGAGGGTTCTTTGATAATCCGATCATCCTTAGAAGAATCGGTCTGTTTATACCCGCCAATTACTGCCGTGCTAGTAGCACGTATTGTTCGCATTACCGCAAGCTAAAACTAGCATCGTTCAACACTGCTTCACGGCGCAGATGCTTCGTACCCTAAATGCACTATGTTCTGCTGAGCTATTTTATTACTTGGACAGCGAATTTAGCACAGCTAGAATGTACGGTAATGGCATTTACCTCGATGGAACCCAAATCGAACAGGTCCCACAATTCAAGTATTTAGGATCGTTGGTTACGGAAAAGAAAGTGGCTTCGACGGCCGATGTCCATAGCCGGATCGGTCAGGCAACAGCAACATTCGCCTCGCTCAAGTGGTGCATATGGAAGCGAATGAATATTACCATCAAAACCAAAGTACGACTATACCGAACGTTGGTTCTTCCCATTCTTCTTTATGGATCGGAAACGTGGACGTTACTACAATCGGACCTCAAAAAGTTCGAAGTCTTCCAAATGCGATGCTTGAGGCAGATTCTCGGTGTCTCACTCCGCGACCGAATTCGAAACGAGACCATTAGAGAAAGATGCGATCTAGTAACAACGATCGAAGAAGAAGTACAAAAACGTCGACTACGATGGTTCGGCCATGTTTGCCGAATGAACGACAATCGCTTGCCACGTAAACTTCTTTGGCGAGACCGTCCGACAGAATGGAGAATTCAGCGATCGGCACCGAAGAAAACCTGGTTAAATACCATCAAAGGCGACCTTAAAAATCAACGATTGTCGGCTAGGGATGCTCGAGACGTGGCAAAAAATCGTCAAGAATGGAAGCGAATCGTGAATGGAGTACGAGATCCAGCGGCACCGACAGCAGCGTATTGGCTGCGAGGGCGACCCCCTCCCCAATCGCCGGCTACGGAATAAATAATAATAATAAAATAAATAACGGTAATGGCATTTCTTAGCAATCAAGGAATTAGGTAAATATGTAGCATAAAAGCTCTTGAAAAAGTAGTAATTAGTAATAACAAGAAAGATTAGATAATAATAGGATATGTGTATATTTATTAGGATACGTTTATTATAATAAACGACTTTGGATGTCTATAAGGTTAATGATGTTTATGTAAATAAAAAAATAAAATTATATCGTCTATTACAAATATTATGGGCCGCCGCTCGAATCAAGGATTCGGTTGATTTCTGAAAACAACTGTGTAGATTGCGGAGCCAAGAAGCTCTTATTCTTCCCTGACCTTTCCTTCCGGTTTTTTGCCTGGATGGGACATGAAATAAGCAAAGTATTCGTGTTAGTGGGTATGTATTGTCCTCGATATTTCTACGTTTAAATGATCTCCATTCCTGACTCTGTAAACCCAGATTATACAAAATATCTTCGAGATTTCGAAGGTTTCGAACAATCTTATTTGTTTGTCTCTGTATATGTGTCTATCTTTCCATTTCATGTAATATGTTTGACAATACGTAGCATTCTAAAAGTCTTATTCAGTTTATGTTTCTTCCGGAAAATACCTAAGATGTAAATGTAAAATAATCTAAGATGATGTTCAAATTGCAGCCGAGGTTTATAACGTGACCAACTCTATTTGACTCTGCGGCGTATAATCCACAGAAGAGCCAAGGTCACTGAGGTAGCACGTAAAATTAACAACTTGAAATGGGACAGAACTCGCAGAACCGACAACCGTTGATGGGAAAATGTTCTCGAATGGCGACCACGAATCGGCAGACGCGGCGTGAGACGGCCCTACATAAGATGGACTGATGGCATTGTCGCGGTCGCAGGAATTAGGTGGGTGGAGGCGGCTCAAAGCCGCTTGTCATGACATTCTATGTGGGGGACCTATGTCTAACAGTGGACGTATACCGGCTGATGATGATGATGAGACCCGATACACATTTCAATCTTAAAGTGTTGTGATTCGATTATTATGATACAATTTTCGTCAAATCCTCACACCCTTCTCTCATTTGATTGTGAAGCCATTGTAATACAAATCCCTTAAATATCTATACTGTATGTCGAATTTCAGTGTATTACATCCGGAGACCGGAGGCTCGTGTCGATATTATCTAATAATAGTATTTATTATTGTTATTTTAATACATTAACAAAATTGATATAATAGTTTTGATTAAGTCTATGAGTCCTAATCCAATGATTTATGCACACATTAAACAAATGAATATTTTAAATAATCTCAGTAAGCAATTTGTAGTGAAGCTTGAATGTCGTCAAGAGTAACCCCAGTTAGTTAGTTAGCATTGGTGGCAAAGGCGATATCAGTGGGAATTATCACAAATTATCAGCTTTTATCTGGTTTCATACTGCCTTATCACCACGAGACGATAAAGCCGTGCTACGAACACCTACATAAATTTCACTTAATTGTAAAGTACTGCACTAGGCAAACAAAATATTATATATTGAAACCAAGCATTAAAATTCCAGTCAGTAGGGTAAAAAAGGCCTTTGCTTTACAAGAAGTTGCAGCATGGGCAAATAACGAAAAAAAGCACAGAAACATCGCCATACATACCCAGCATTTACGACAAAAGAGTAAGATTCTTTAAAAATAATTTTCCTCTAAATTCAAAACATAACTTTCCAAATATACAGAGACGTCGCGATCAATCTCCTGCACTAATTCGCATTGCAGTTCCCGAGATACAATAAAGCAGGTAACAAGCTACCATCGATACACATCGGAGAGTCAAGATTAACTTCCTCATCAAATTAAAACAGAAGTAAAATACATCACGGTCAGCGAAGGTAATTAAATATTACAGTCATAATTTCCAAACCCTCCATTAAAAAAAAGGAGCACATCGAATACCAATCAACATAACAACATAACCAAAACATGGAAGTCAGTTCAAGAAAAAGAGTCATTTCGCAAACATTCTCAACAACAAGGGCTTTCGACCATAGAAATCAACCGGTACAAGTAAAATGGTTTAATTATAAACACTATATCAGCCCACAGCAACATAAACTTGACCCACATTCGACACACAACAAATAGCTGATAGCACAATCCCAGGCACGGAATAAATACAAAGGATATCCTATTACCTCACCGCCGAAGAATACCTATAAACAAGAGTCGAAAACACGACGATGACACGTTCTCGCTGTACGACTAGACAATACATTATAAAATTACCACCCGTAATTATGTAATTATTGCAATCTTATATCATGTGTTTCTAAAATCCGTTTTAACTACAATTTGGAAACAGCACATTGGAAACAAGGTCAAATCAAAAATACTCTTCAATTATAAGAGCATACTCATCGACTATAAGAGCAACCTTCAACTATGAAGACACCACAACGAAAGATAAAGCTATTCCCTCGAATAATATGAAATAAAAAATCAAACTTCGTGGATAGTAAATATCTTATGACAAAACAAATCAATTAAGCAATCGGAATTTACTATTTATCAATTGAATGCTAACAACCGATTTGCACACAAATCACTGATTAAAATAAACCGTGCAAAAATAAACAAACGGACCAAAAGCCGCAATGAAACCCTCAATAAAACCTTACAAATAGACTTCTACAATAATAACGAAGTATCATACAGAGGAGTCAAAATTGAAAGGGAATCATAGTTGCCAGCCTCGCCAAATACAACACAATGTTACAAAATCTGAAAACAAATACCCACGCACTAAGAAAACAAAAATAAAAACCCAAACTTTTAAGTGGCGTTCCATTTCCTGATATATACAGGTCAATCCTGTAAACATTCCTTACTTTCTCCTTCACATCTATAATTCATCTACCTCATTAATATATATATATATATATATATATATATATATATATATATATATATATATATATATATATATATATATATATATATATATATATATATATATATATATATATATATATATATATATATATATATATATATATATATATATATATATATATATATATATATATATATATATATATATATATATATATATATATATATATATATATATTGATATTTTAAGGGTGTAAATTTTTTTAAATTATTTTCAATAATATATAAAATTAGATTCATGAAAAGTTACTTATCTGGGGTCCTGGTGGACCAGAAACATTTAAACGATAGTTAATGTCCTCTTTAAATACTTAGGGCAGCGGCACCTGTTTCCGACCCTGTTTGACATTTCTCATAGAGAAATGTCATAGAGATGAATACGACTAGTGTCGAAATATTCTCAGTCATATAATTTCTTCTAAAATAAGTTACTAACATCCATTTCTGTTACAGAAACCATCCTCCTATACTTATTACATCCAAGGGCATACAGTAATTCGGCTGCAATAACTAAGAACATCATAAGTTATCAATTGCGGAAACAGGTGCCGCTGCCCTAAGTATTTAAAGAGGACATTAACTATCGTTTAAATGTTTCTGGTCCACCAGGACCCCAGATAAGTAACTTTTCATGAATCTAATTTTATATATTATTGAATATATATATATATATATATATATATATATATA
>OX155980.1:64099373-64124373 GCA_944548615.1 Micropterix aruncella | reverse complement strand
ACGGATACCGTTTACTATTCGGTATTTCGCTCATCACCACTGAACATCATCATCTAGTCGCTCTAGCCGCAAAATTGGTCTTTTTTCTAACTATCCCCATAATATGAATGGATCTATCATAATAGTGCACCTTTTATCTATTATGATAAGGTTACATCGATGGTGAAAATATTATGAATTAGTTAATCATAAGATTTGATTTCTACGCGATCTTGTAAGAATATCGTACAAACGGCATGGAGAGGTTCATTGACCGATTGCCGGATATCAATATGATGTTTTAGCATCATCGATAAATCAATGAGCAGATTACCGTATCATCAAACAATTGATTTTGAGTGGCTTGATAGCGGAATGACAAAAGGTAAGTAGTAATCGATTAGTTTACAACGTCTTATTGATCCTCAAGTTTTAATCTAATTGTCCTTATCGAGGGCTACGAAGAATAAAAACTAAACAATTTTTGGAAAAAATCTTTATTATATAACATGAATTAACAGATATAGCTACAAAACAAAGACATGGTTCCAAATGTTGTCTTTTGTTATTTAAGGTGCAAAATTAATCACAAAATATCCCAGAAAATTCATAGAGGAATGTTATCATATGAGTTTCTTCCAGTAGTGCTTCTCTAGAAACTATGGACGAGGATTTCCATTTTCACTTAGAAAATGTCAAAAATCACCAAGGTTTCATTAAAAATATCACAGAATGACAGTGAATATGCTCTCGCTGTCTAATGTGACTTTTGCAATAGAGACGCGACGCGGATTGGCGATCGTAATAGGTACTGTTTACGCCAGAAACGATTCTCACTGCGATCGTAGACAGTTCCCTTACTTACTCGCCGTTAGAGACGACTCAAAACGATAGTTCCTTAATACTGAAATAAGTATAAAGCACTTAATTAAGCAAATAATATTATAATTCATAAGATTGCTAGAGCGATCACAATATGCCTACTGATTTTTGACAGTGAAGAATTGCGGTACCTCGAATGTATTTCTGGTAAAAGTTAGAGCTGTCCATACAGCAGTGTAGGATGATATATTCATATGACATTATGATACATGTCACCAGAAGAAGAAGAACAAGATTAATTTTAGCTAACACAAAGCAAGTACGGTCTTTAGATCACTCGATTCGAGTACCTCTTTCATGCAAAATTGCTAATAAGTTGCCAATTTGCATGTTCCTATGCGATGCATCATTGTCAAAGGCATGGTAACTATCCCATGAAGTGTTTACAAGAAGAGCCCTCACGATCTTCACCTACAAAGGCCATGCCGGTGTAATTCAATGTACTCGCTTCATTTTGCACAAGGGCTGATAGTGCTAATTAATTCATCTATTTAATTTTCCCGACCAACCACCCGACGAGAAGGAAAAGTATTGTGAATGCGGTAAAAAATGTTTTAACATAGAAAAGGAAATATACATTTTGAGACCACGAGACGATTAAAACCATTTCCAGACTGAAATCTGTCTGTATGTTTGTGTGTGTATGGATTCTTTTACGGTAGCGCCCAAACTCTTATTCCGATTGAGCTGAAATTTGGCATGCAAGCAACATTTGGTCATGGCAAGAGCTCAAAAGATGTCAACTCTTTACACAGTGAGGATTTCAAGATATCAGTTCGTTCACAACACTTTCCCTCTTTGTCGGTTGGTGGGCCGGATAAAGTAAAATTAAACTGCTGCAAGATGAAACTATCTGGAAGATACTCTCAAGATCTGCAAGATGCTTATTTTTCCAGAATATCTGTCATCATTGATGTATAAAAATAAAGACCTGGCAATCAATACGAATTGAAAAAAAACTCGATGCTGTTCTTGCCGCGAGGAATCGCAACAGCTCTGCTGGTAGCGAGCGTAGCAATACCGAAAACTAATAAAAGTAACATCATCGGCTCTAGTCTCGCTGAAAACAAATAAACGTGATATCTCCATTATTGTGCTTACAGAATACTACTGAATTGCTGCAGAGAAAATATTTAATAGTAGTTGTAATTAAAAAAATATATATTGTGAAATGCATTTTTGAATGTCTTTAGTTGCCTGCTAGAAATATACTTACAAATTTATCGATAAACAAGAAGAGTGAGGAAATATATCGTAAGCTGGTTTAAGGGTGTATTTACAAAAATCTACCTATTTAAGATCATTTATTGAGAAATAGTCTTATGTAGTATTATTAAACCGTACTGATGTCTTTGCCTTCATTCAACATTGATTCTTAAAAAACAAATGTAACGCGGTAAGTTTTGGGCTAAATTTCAAAGCAGTGTGAGAATGGCCACCCTTCACTAGACTCCAATTGATTGTGAGCGAAGGGTGGTTCTCATCATGACGGTTGCTCCGTTAATGAGAGTCGTATATGTCCGTGTAGAAGAGTTTATTCAGAAGTGAGTCGAAGTCGCCAGTTCTTAACGCCTTGAGTTGTGTTCGCCGTTGTGTTGTAGTGTGGGCGCGAGGCGAAGCCGTGGCGGTGCGTGTGTAGTCGAGGAGTGAAGTGTGCAGCCGAGATATCTGTCCACTAAGGGGACGATGTGTAGAGCGCGGTAACTGTCTGCCGAAGTAATGATGTAGCATGTGGCAACTGTCTGCCAAAGGAATGATGTGTAGAGGTGTGTAGGTGTACTTGACCAGCAAAGGAATGATAATGATCGAATGCAATGTACTGCGTTTTATAGGGTGATCGGTGATGCAATAGCTACGAGTGGGGCGACGCATGTGTCGCTAACCTGGGCAATATTTGCCAAATTTAGCTGGAAATTAACTGCAGCTGCGCGTGCAAGTTTGAGCGAGTCTGCAGTTTTCTGTTCTGTGAAATTGACTTTTTTGTTGTGGGTATGTAGGGCCGTAGGCTCCTACATGGCTCCCCCCTAGTGAAGGGCTTGCGTATGACAATATGGAAGGTCTTCACGACAAAGTGACAAAAAAGTGTAAGTGTGACAATTAAAAGTGTGTGTGAAGTTGTGTTCGCGAAAGTTTGGGAATCGTATGTTTTTATGCGAGTGTTTGACAGTTTGAGAACCGTATGTTGTTATGAGTAGCGAAGGCATTTCGTTACAATGTGTTAAAAACTGGCGCTGTTATAAAATGTTGACAATAAGGAAAAATAAATGAATACAATGGACAATGGTTAGTATAAGCGCTGACATAATAAAATTCGCTGGACGTGAAACGAGTGAATACAATGCAATATGTTACGCGCCGAACGATAAAAATGATTCGCGGGGCTTAAAAAAAATGTGGAGCATATGAATTAATAATAATTTAGCGCGATAAGAATGCAATCTGAGTAATTTCGCGCGTGACGTCTGAAGTCCATTGTTTGTTTGTTGCGCATTCGTGTGGACTTCCGGTCTTGAAGTTGAAGATTCCCGATAGTAGCTGTTTTGGAGTGCGGCGCCTTGCTTCTGCGAATGAGGTCGTACAGTTCGGTGGTTTTAGTCAGTGAGTCGCTAAACCATTCGGTCGACTTCCAAATTGCTTCGACTATGACGTCGTATCCATGCGTGTTGTGTGGGAATCGCTTCTGTTGTTGCAAGTGGGATAATATCGCCGATTTTACGCTTTGAATGAGTGGTTTCGCTATACCGTCTATTCTCGGCGTTTTGTAATTTTTGTGGGTGAGTCGGCTTCAGCGTGCTGATTAGCGTAGTCCATTGTTGTTTTTTTGAGGTTGGTTGTAGCGTTTTGATTTTTTGTGATCGGGTATGAATGCTGTGGAGTGTGAGTTCCATCCGTTTTGCGTTTTCGATGTTGATATTCTTCCGCTGCGTGGTTGTTTCCGTTTCGTAGTGTGTTTATCGATTGAAATTGTGATTGAGAAGGCATTTAGGCCGATAGTGTCCTTGGTCAGCTGTTAGTCTATACTGGACCTAAGTGCCATTCTCCCGGATGTTGCGCCTGCAGGTCATTAAGCTGCAGAAAACGTCTTACTGCTGTCCGGTGAAGAGTGTGAAGCGATTGTGACGACTTCCTTTCGTAGGATTTTACCTGAGGGTGTATCAATGACGGTTTCGCCTGTACAAGTCCTCAGGGCCGCACATCGTTGTTTTTATAAAATTCGTTAGCGTTCGTTGTTTTGATCCGAGATAAGTGCTGTATGAATGTGGCGTTGGTAATTGCGCGTGCTGATAATGTCGTTTAGCCATGACCGTGGGTGTGTGTTCGTTGATTGTAGGTGCCGAGTAAATTTTTAAATAAGTCGCGTGAGTACTTGCTTACTGCTTATTGGTAGAAGTACTTGCGAATGTGTTGCGGGAAATTTGCTTCCGCGGTTGATGCAATGTCTGCATTTTTATTAATCGAGCAGGAATTTCGTCTGCTTTTGCGTTGTTGTCGTTTTGTAGTGGCACCGGTCGTCGTCGTTTGGCTGTTTATTTGCGCTGAGAGGCTTGTGTGGTGTCGTGTTTCGCTGAGTCGTTATGCGTTTTATTAGTTTTACTTGCTAGGCATGACCGATGTTGAGAATGCATATTGTAGTTGGTGGTCATGCGTAGCAAGGATCATTCCTTTGTTGTCGTGCTGATTATACTGCTTGTATCTGTTGTATGTGGGGTCGGGCGATTTCTTCTTCGATTTCGATGACTGCCTCGTCCTTGCTCTGTTGTCCGCCCATTTGGATTTTATAGTGCGAAGTCGCTGTGTGTGCGGAGGTCTGAGGGAGGCGTGTTCAGCGGCTTTTGAAGTTGAAGGAGAGTGAACGGCGTGTCCTTTTCAGTGTCGGGGCTGTAGTTTGAAGGATTCCGACGTGGAGGTTTAGGCGTGAAGGCGTAGGCGTGTTGTTGAAGGTGCGTGTTGAAGGTGCGTTATGTCCAAAGTCGGGTTCACCAATGTGAGCGTGTTCGTGTCAAACGTCGTGGGTCACCAATGTGAGAATGGCCACCATTCACTAGACTCCAATTGATTGTGAGCGAAGGGTGGTTCTCATCATGACGGTTGCTCCGTTAATGAGAGTCGTATATGTCCGTGTAAAAGAGTTTATTCAGAAGTGAGTCGAAGTCGCCAGTTCTTAACGCCTTGAGTTGTGTTCGCCGTTGTGTTGTAGTGTGGGCGCGAGGCGAAGCCGTGGCGGTGCGTGTGTAGTCGAGGAGTGAAGTGTGCAGCCGAGATATCTGTCCACTAAGGGGACGATGTGTAGAGCGCGGTAACTGTCTGCCGAAGTAATGATGTAGCACGTGGCAACTGTCTGCCAAAGGAATGATGTGTAGAGGTGTGTAGGTGTACTTGACCAGCAAAGGAATGATAATGATCGAATGCAATGTACTGCGTTTTATAGGGTGATCGGTGATGCAATAGCTACGAGTGGGGCGACGCATGTGTCGCTAACCTGGGCAATATTTGCCAAATTTAGCTGGAAATTAACTGCAGCTGCGCGTGCAAGTTTGAGCGAGTCTGCAGTTTTCTGTTCTGTGAAATTGACTTTTTTGTTGTGGGTATGTAGGGCCGTAGGCTCCTACAGCAGCCACATTTTGTGATAATACAAATCAAAATTTTATCTGGTAGGTATAATCCTCTTTAAATCTCGTGGGCTATATTTTTTATTTAGCTGCTTTATTATGCATAAAACAATAAGCAAAAACTAAAATATTTCTAAATTTCAAAACAACCACGAAATATTCAGGGATAGGATAACCAAGAATTGCTACCTAATTAAGACCTCGTGAATTCATGGGAACTACACTTTTATATACCTCTTAATTTAGACGCGGTTGACCGTTCCCTCAAAATGTATCGATCCGGGATAGAAAATCATGTACGAGACCTTAAGCGGAGATGTTTTATCGCTCGACCGAGCTTCTGACTGAGTAGCGGCCTTTCTGGAGGAAGCCACCAAATATCTGGTGGTAAACGGGGGAGTGGCCAGTCTTACCAACCGCACATAGCCTTAGTTAAAGACTATTTTAGCTTCAGATAACTGTAAGTACTCCCAACGTACAGATCCTGCAATCAGTCTACCTAAGAGACCAGTTGCAGAGCCCACGACGGTCGAAAGCCGCCCACATCGAATATAGTGTTCTCATATGCGCCCATTAATTTTCTCTGTTGATACCACCTTACGCTCCACAGTCCCTGCATGTGGGGTTATCAGAAGAGCGTGAAGGTGATTGTTGAGCCGGAAAAACCTTGTTAGCAGTCCCACCGTGTTCCGTAAGTTCTTCCTGGGAAGTCTCAAGCAGTATATACTTAGTCTGAGAGTGGGTTCCCTAATAGCAGGCATTATTTCCCTCAGATTTGTTGCCCTCCACCTGTTTTTAACATGATCTCTGGTCCTGTCTCTCATGCAGACTTTATGTATCTTTCTACCAATTTTACAATCGGTTGAAGTTGCGGAAATTACAGTTACGAGTAATTTATTTTCGATATTTACCCTGTTCAAATCAATCAAAATTAAAAAAAATGTTTCTCACAACTTTGTACTCGTATCTTTTTTACAAGCTTTTATTTAACTTGCAATGTTAGTCAGTCAGTTTCTATAGGTCAAATCTCGCAAGCTGAATTAGAACCACCTTTTCTTATCCTATGAAGTTGAAATTTTACATGTCGGTTCAGTTTCGATGGCAATGTATTTTTAGGGTAAGCATGACCTGATTCCGCACCCAGTATTTGCTCCCGACGACGCTACTCCTCCACGGTCAACAGCATAGACACAAAAGTTCGTATACGCAATTAATTATAATAGCCCGTTATAAGTTCCACCGTGGCATGGCTGCTGCACCCAGTGTTGGTTTGGGACGGGGGGGGCCTCTCAACGCTCAACAGCACAGACAAAATTTTGTCTTCGAAACAGGTCTAGAGATAACTAAAAAATAAATAAATAAATTATTACAAAAAAATATATTTTAAAAAATAAGCTCTATTAAAATGCTCTGAAAGGAAATTATTACAGGAAAATATCCACAAACTTTTATATCATACAAAATTGTTGTAAAAAAATGATAAGTTCGATTTACTTCGAAGTTTATTTTCTTCTTTACAGAACATTTTAATAAAAGCTTGAATTTAAAAAGGTTTTTAATATTAATTTATTTATTTATACATTTAGTAAAAATAAACGATAACAATGGATTAACGATTAGATCTAGTTAGCCGATACATTTGCGAATCTGTCCGCCTTCTCATGACTCGTGCCTCCAATATATTCCTTCACCCACTTAATGAAAATTATCCTCTTTTCCGCGGCATAACTGCAGACGAACGACGTATTGGGTCCTTACCTATGTAATTGCTGTTTTTTACACTGGCTAAATTTAGCTTTGATAACTTGGGTTTGAGTTAAAATTTCAAAATAAAATAAATTTTAATTCAACGCCATGATATTCTTCTTTAGGAAACAGCTGTTCATTTGAATTTTTGTCGCTTGATTTTGCTCAAATATTTTTGTCTTTGCAACCATGGTAAAGTTGAAAATTTGCATTATTTTCAAGAATGAGATGCTGTGCCGGTGTTTTCTAATGCAGCTTCTTGCAGGCTGGCAATACATTTACCGTAAATGTGTACTGTTTATAATTGCAAACACTGATGGAGGAGCTCGTGATTAAATAACCGAGCCTGGTCAATCTCTCATTGCCACTGCTTCTGTATGAAAACGTATAGCGACACATTTAAATGCAAACAGTCGCAAAATTGCAGGAGTTGCGGCTGGAGACTCTTTGTCACCCACCGTACTTGCCAGACCGTGCTCCAATTAAGTTTATATTTTTTTTCAGAATTTAGATTTTTTCTAGAATTTAGATTCAGAATTTAGATAGAGAGAATCAGAATTTACAATGAAAAAAAATAACTTTGAAGAGTCGGTGGAAAACGCCTTTAAAGCATTCATTGGTTCCTGTCCACGAGAGTTTTACAGTAGAGGAATTCAGCAATTCCCATTAAAATGTCAAATCTGCATAGATTATAGGGGTAGATATTTCTAATAATTTAAATAAATAATTTTCATACAAAGTTTTTGTCTTGTAATTTCCTTTAAAGAACAGCAACTCCATCACTTCAGGTAAGGACCTAATATTTATAAGTTAAGGATAATTCATGTACAGATAACTTGCAGATATTTTAGAAACAACAGGATATTAAAATAGTTATTTCAGAGATAATCTGTATTTAAAATGAGAAGCAGCTAAAATTCGCAAGTTCAAGATGTGCTGTGCCAACAACAGCACATAGAGCCCAAGTGGTATTATTGACGATTGGGCGGAATTGGTGGGCGGCAGCTCACCGCGGCGGCGTCGCGGCGCACAGAGACAGATGTGCTGTCTCTCCTCTATGGTAAAGTGGACCAGCCTCGCTGCACCGAACTCCCACGGAGCCTGCTAACAAAGGGACGCCACTTGCTCTCCGCATCATACGACAAGACTACAGTCTCTTCGGGCGGTCTCCAGCTGCAGATGCATAACGATTCAATTATTGACAAAGGGTATCTATGTATGTAACGATTCCTTACCTATTTTTGAAGAGACGACTATGCGCTCGTTTGGTGGTGGCTCAAGTGGAGGCTGGTAGAACTTTGTTGTGTGACAAAATACCACCAAATATGCATCGATAATATATACGATACAAATAATGCGAGAGCATCGCTTAAGCCTACAAAGCAAGATGTGATTTGTCTGTGACGTCAATGTGCGATTGTAGTGATAGTCACGAATTAGCTGAGTGTAGAATTTTACGTTATGAAACGAATTAAGCTAGGTCGTTGATTCTCGTGTCGTTATAAAGAGATCGCGGAGTGCTACTGGGATCTAAAGTGCTACAATAATAATAGACAAAATTTTTACAAAAAGAAAAGTGCAGCAGACATGTCATGGTGTAATTGAATGCGTATACAAAATTTTATGTATTTGCTGTTGACCGTTGAGAAGTTCCTTAGTTGGAAGCCAACCCCGGATGCCGCAGTCCTGCCTTGATGAAACATAGAAAGGGCTGTCGTAATTGAATATATATACAAAATTTCGTGTCTGTGCTGTTGAGCGTTGAGGAGTTCCCTCATCGGGAGCCAACCCTGGGTGCAGCAGCCATGTCATGATAAAACTTAGAACGGGCTCTCATAACTGAATGAGTATACAAAATTTGGGGTCTGTGCTGTTGACCGTTGAGGTGTTATCCTTTCTGGCCAACCCAGGATGTAGAATCAGGTCATGCTTACCATTAAAACACTAATTTTCATCAGAATTGAACCAACATGTAAATATTCAATTTCCTCATGGATATTGATTCCTCATGGTATTCAATTTTATCAAATTCCTCATGGATCCCGTCATCAGAACAGGATTTTGATATAAATGAGACCAATCTGTCAGTATCTCGAATAAAAAACGAATTTTTCAAAACGTTTTATAATTAAATGACCTTCGGGCGCTGCTGGGCGGTTTGAGCATCGTGCAAAATCAGCTAATCGACTGTGCACTCCGGCAAATAACCGGGAAGGGAAGGGGTATTGGAACTGATTTTATTCATTTCCTAAGCAGAGAGGTGGTTGTCGACCTGATGTTAGCTACTATTGAAACCCGATGGCTAACAGATCCCGTGTGATAGACTGGCAAACGGCGCCACGGTCCGCGATAAATTTGAACTAAATTAAGGTTAACATCCAGCAGAGGCTGCGCAAGCGAATTCGAACCTATTACCAGGCGGAAGGACGGAGAAATTCTGCCAAATCTGCTAGTGATGGGTGAGGCTGCCTGCTGGTTTTACTTCCCAGTGGCCCACGGTCAGAAGTTGGCTCTCAAGGGCTCATCGATGGATCTAGAGTCTGTCTGTCTTTGTCTCAAGTTTTTACGCTCACTTCACAGGATAGAACGACTCGATATCGTTAAAACTATCTGGGGTGACGGGTTCGTTCATTGTGTTGACATCTCTAGATGTTGCGCTTTAAATCCTAGCAGTACTCCGAGTTCCACTGGCTACCCTTGTAAAGAGCGAATAAGGGTTTTTACGACAAATCTGCAATTGCATACTCATTGGCAATGACCTGATAATATGTATTTTGCTATTCGCTTTAGTTGTTCGTATGGGGGAAATCGTACGTGTGTGGCTCCTGCCTAGCGATTGCAACCTCAAAGATCAGCCATAGGGGATGATATTCGACAGAATTGCTCGTATGCGAACAATTCAATTAGCCGGCAAAATCCTCTAACCCCCATTCCTCCCCTTTCCACTAGTGATCTCTCCCTCATATCAGACCCCATCTATCTCTGCAGAATCGGAGCGTGATTTTAGTGCTAAATTTACAGGTTGATGGGATCGCTTTTCATTCATTTTGCAGCCCTTCTTCGTTCAATATTAGTTTTTCTTGCCTCGCATTGACGTACTATGGACCTGTAATGTATTCGTACACACAGCCTACTATATACGATGCTAAAGAATGGCCATGTGATTATACTGAGCCAGAATTTCAGTAGAATCAGATAATAAATAGATTTTTTTAAAGATCATTTCACTTTTATTATAAGATTCTTTTATAGCATTAATTGCCATTCAATTAAACATTTTAATTCTTTATTACATTTGGCCGATTCGCACCCATAGAAGAACTAGAAATATATTGGGCCTATCACTTCTGGAACTTTATAAAGCAAGATGCAGCAATAACAGCCCTTAGCAGCTAAAACTAAGAAACAAAAAGTGGAGAATGAGAGGCAGGCGTGGGATGACTTACCATTACTTTATATATATTGATACAGACAAAATGCTACCTAAGTAACCTGTGTAGTGGAGTAAGCCACCTGCATAGTGGAGTAAGAGGTAATTGAGAAGCAGATAGCTTACAAAGCAGGGATAGTTGTGTCCTCCAATCCGACCGGGGCCCATTTTGACATTAGCAGAGGGGTACACGAAGATTGCCTTGAATAAATGGTAACAAATTTAAGAAATATACAATTCCCGGTGGCATAGTGGTTAGCTCGCCTGATCTTACATTGTAAGGTCCCAAGTTCGATTCCCGGCTGGGTCACCATTTTCCGTTGGGATCAAATTAACGGAATTGCATTTTCAATTCTGTCGATCGAATGCAATAACAAGACACACACTTGTACACGTTAGTTTTTACAGTTTGTTTTTAAATTAAAATGTCAATCTGGAATTATTAGGCTATCTACGGTTTGTCAGATTTAGAGTTAGAATTAAATATAAATGTATAAAATTTAAAATATTGGAGAATTACAATAAAAATATGTTATATTATTTATTTGTCATTGTCGTTTAAAAAGTCATTCACGCTGTAATAGCATTTATTTTTGAGCCAGTGCTTTAATGTCTGTTTGAATCCTGGTTGTTGCATTGATTTGATGTTTTGTGGAATAGCGTTAAAAAATTTCGTTAGAGTCTATTTCCTTAGAGTCTATATTACAGGCGCACATAAATCTAACACGTCATAGTAGGGTTGGTTGTAAGAGATTGTCATATGACAATAAACCCGCCCATTGTGACATTTTCACAATAAAGAGTATAAACAAACAAACAAACAATAAAAAAACGAAGGAGTGGATAAATCACAGGTGGAGAGGAATTAAAATGTGGCAAGCGATAAGGGTCATTATGGAACCAACTCTAATATAAACAATTTACTACCTGTGACTTTAACGAACATGCAAGGAAAACGGCTGACCGGCTAAATGGGCGCTGCAGACTTAGCAAGTTAGATAATCATGATATGTAGCAAGTTAGATAAAGATTAAACATAATAGGCAAATATGACGCTGCTGCGCTATGGCTGATGTGTGCGGCTACGGTCCTAATGTTTTCGAATTCTACGATTAGACTCCCAGATGAGCTGGTTGCAGGATCTATGGAATGGGCTGGTGGCCGATAGATTCATAGGTGAGGGTAAGCTACAATGAAAAAAGAATTAGGGCTAAGTCTGATCGGCCATCCCCCCATGTTATCATCATCATCACCTCGAATAATAACGAGTTTTGTAACGTTTTATCAGACACACATTTGCCCTCTTCCTAGGGGAACTGATGAATCCATTGCTATTAGTAAAGTTGATGTATGAGCTTCTTTGAATAAACCTAACTATTATGGCATTTCGGGGGTTTACTGGTTTTTGGTTAGGTATTGTAATAATTTTTACCGCATTTCAATCTTATCAATTTACAGTTGCTAGCTTCATTAAATAGCTCGAAAATTTTACTTCGTTTTTGGTGAATAATATTAAATATTGTTAACACAATTTATTATCAGTAATTGCACCACAGGATCGGATGCGTTGTGTTTTTCCTATTTTATTACATTGACGGGGTTATTATTTAAGCGTAGGTCTCCAATCCCTCCCTCAAGTGTCGAGCGATAAATCCGCATGCGAGATACAGCGCACAGCTTAGGGGAGAGAGGCGGACGATTGCGCAATGTGTGAAAGGCTTTCGTATAATTGCGACTATTTACAAAATAAAGAAATGGTAATCGCCAGACAATAGGGAGTGTTTATTCGCATCGGCCGATTCGACCCCCTCTCCCTCTGATCAGGAGCAGTCCCCTTCCTTCTCTCTCTCTCTCTTTCTCCCTCTCTCCCGCTCTCTCTCTCTCCTTCGCTTGCATTTGAGTCGGCTAACGGACAAATTACACCAATTAAGTACATTTCAATATCTAACTCTCAAATTTCGTTTCCTCATATATAATATTATACGGGATGAAAGTATATTAACCCTTAAACACTTGGGGTTTACCCCACCCCAAAACTATTTTAGTATATAGCAGTTATAGTTATGTTCATAATGTTTTAGTAAAATAAAGTAGCACTAAGTTTGAAGAAAAAAAATAATATTAAAATTACAACAGACATAACCTGCACTAAAAAAATCTACAATTTTCTCCATAATTCTTTAGTTCCACATTTGGAAAAAAATACTAACCTATACAATGACAATGGGAGTCCAACCCTGATTGTATGTCAAAAACATTTTGGTAGATCATGTATTGTTGGTGTTATAAGTGGTAATTTTTACATTAATCAGTAATATAAATAACTCAGTAGGTATAAGTGAATGTTATTTTATGAATAAAATTGGTTTTATGTATAATTTTGCACTTAAATCAAACCCTAAATGGCCACATATTTCGACATAGTGGACATAATATTAGCTAGAAAAGCATATTTTTTTAGGCGCATTTGCTCCTGGTGAGTCTATATCATCAACTCCAATGAGTAACTTGCCTTTAAGGATTTGAAGAATTATTCAAAGAATTTTCAAACAAGACCTCAATTTGGCCTTAACTGATTTTGACCGGCCTGAGACTGCTGCGATTTGGATAATCTTTGTTAACGTTACAATACATTGTTTTCGTTATTTGCTTCGCTTATATTGATTATTGCAAGGTTATTAAATTCATCCCATTGCTCGCGTTTATTGGGAACTAATGGGCCCATGCTGGGTTGGTCACGAAGACCTATTCTGTTCAGGGTCGGTCACACTCACAGATCAACACCTATCCGACGGCCTCCACGCACGAGGTGCGAACCTGGGTAGGACTCTGGCCTTGGTCAATTTCCCCTGGGAATCAAACCTCTGGCGCTCCTGGACGGTCTGCGCACCGTGCTGCGCAAGCCAATCGATTGTGCACTCTGACTAACAGTCGGGGGAGTCTGGAAGCTGTACTGTTTCCTATAGAGCGGGGGTGGTTGCGGACCTTACGGCGACTGCTCATGAAATGACCATGGGCTATCCGATCCTGGGTGAAGAGCCGGGCAAAGGACGCCGTGGTCCGCGATAGATTCGGTATACACCGTTTCACCGCTTCGTAAAGGAGAGGACCGCGCAAGCGACCTCGAACTCAAAACCAATCGAGAGACCGGAGAAATCTGGTCACAATTGGAAGCAAGGGCGCGAGTGTCGGCCCGCCAGGTAACATTACTGGCTATCTCGCGGTTAAGGCGTTGGTCTCTTGCGGGTTGTGGCGTAGCTAGATGGTGGACTGTTTTGTCCCAAGTCTTCTACGCTCACTCCAGGGAGATAGAACGACTAATCGTTAAAACTTCCTGTGGTGACGGGCTCGCCCGCTGTAGTCGACAACCCAAGTTGCTCGCGTTTATTGCTCGCTTGGTGGTCAACGGTTTCGTGCAGCTTGGGCCACAAGATCCATTTTGTTCTCGGATCGGCTCAACTCACGATTCAGCTTCTATTTAGAATCTTCCTCGAGTGAAAGGCTACCCCGGGTAAGACTCCCGTGTCTCAGGCCTCAGAGCTGGTGGACCGGTTTCTCCCGGCGGGATTGCTTTCCGGCGCCGCTCGACGGTTTCCGGCGCCGCTGCGCCGCCGCGCACCGGTCGGCGAAGCCAATCGGTTGTGCATTCTGACTAATTGCTGAAGGGGTCTGGAGACTATAGAAATACACTGCTCTAAGCAGCGGGGGTGGATGTTTCACCTGATGTCATGACACTCTTGAAATGACATTGGGCCACTCGAGCCTGTGTGGCACTACGGGCAAAGAACGCCCTGGTCCGCGATAAATTTAAACTGAATTACCGCTGTAATACAACAGGTAGAGGTTGCGTAAGCGACTTCGGACTCGTAACCAGTCGGGAGGACGAAGCAATCCTAAAGGTTAAATTCAGACGGAGATATCCTGCCAAAACTGGTAGTTAGGGGGTAAGGTTTCCTTCTGGATACCTTTCTCGGTGCCTCACCGTAAGGCGTTGGTCTCTAACGCGTTGCTGGAGAACTAGACAGTAGATTGTCTTGTCCACAAGTCTTCTACACTCATCCCACGACTGAAAGAACAATCTATATCGTAATACCAGCCTGGGGTGACAGGTTCGCCCGTTGTAGTCGAAACCGCTATCTTCCTCGCGTTTATTGCATTACCAGTCAGAATGCACAACCATTTCCAATCGGTTGTGTATTCTGACTAATTGCTGAAGGGGTCTGGAGACTATGGAAATACACTGTTTGCTAAGTAGCAGGGGTGGATGTCATGCCACTCTTGAAATGACCTTGGGCCACTCGATCCCGTGTATCACTACGGGCAAAGAACGCCCAGGTCCGCGATACATTCGAACTGAATTACCGCTGTAATACAACAGGTAGAGGTCGTGTAGGCGACTTCGGACCCGTAACCAGTCGGGATGATGGAGGCATCCTGAAGGTTAATTCCATAAGGAGATCTCCTGCCAAAACTAGTAGTCAGGGGGCGAGGCTGCCCGCTTGTTACCTTACCTGGTGCCTCGCAGTAAGGCGTTGGCCTCTGACGGCAGGTGGCGAAGCTTGACAGTGAATTGTTTTGTCCTAAGTCTTCTGCGCTCACTTCATGGGAGATAGAACGACCATTTCGTTAAAACTTCCTGAGGCGACGGGTTCGTTCGTTATGGTACACAGCTCTAGTTGCTCGCGTTTATTATTTTGAGCATATTTAGTATATTCAATTCCGATTGCAGGTAAGCCAACATTTGTTGCTAGTGATAGGTAAAGTAACTTTTTTTTTTTACTACCAGGTTCATGCCACTTTATGGAACCCGCCTTGTTGCCTATTGACCCCATCTTCTAGGTGGGAATTTGTAGCATCACGCAGCCAAACACTCAGGCGGTCACCCATTCCAGTATTGACCGCGCCCGCCGCTGCTTAACTTCGGTAACAACGAGGAGAACCGGTCAACGGGGCTACGGACGTTCACCTTATTACTTGCAACAAAATAAATTTACTATCTTAACTACCCTAAAATGATAAAATAACTACCTTAAAATAACTACAGTATATTATTAATATATTTCTTTAAAATGCCATTTTTCACATAAAAAATAATGTGGAATGCAGTTCTCTTAAATAAAGCATTATTATTATTATTATTATTAGTGATTTTAGTCACAGTTAACCGAGTTAAAAGCAGTAAGCGCACAGCAGGCGGCAGGGCGGCAGGGCGATGCGGGGATAGCGTGGTAGTGAAGTGAACAGAGGGATACTTCTTGCGAACGCCTTTGGCGTTACACGTTTTCGAAAGTTTGAATATCTGCATCGGCGATGTAACGGCCATATGGCAGCCATATGCGAATCCTAAGGACTAGTGACGTCACTCGCTTATATTGTTCTAAGAGAAGCTACTGTCTGGTATACTGTGCTATATGATATTCTGACAGAGAATTCATTAAACTGCCGGATGCTACTGTTAACTCAATTTGACCGATGGGCATGGTCATCTTGGTTTCTAGATGACTCAATTGTTTAGATTATAAAGAGAAATTATAAAGCGAGAATTGTTTAGATTATAAAGCGAAAATATCATAATTATTATTTAGTACTTCGTGGTGTCGTATTCCGTTACCTCACAGTTGATACGGCTGTGTGGTGGTTTTTGGGGTGTTGGCTCTGGGGTGTGTGTCGTGAGTAGAAAGTGGGGAAGGAGGTGTGGGGTGGTGTTACAGTCCCGAGCGTGGCTTTAGGCAACATATGTATCGGCCGTGTCTCCGTGGTGTTAAACTGGAGCAACACGGTTTTCAAACCTACGTCCCACGCCACCCCCGTTCGTGCCGAGCGCGCGCTATTCAAATCCCCGATTATTTATTTAATTGCCGTGTAACCGTCTGCGCCTAAGAGGCGCTGCATCGCTCAGCTCACATTTGAACACATGAACGCATTATCGCACATAATTAGCGAAAGGTAAATCCGCAGAGGACCAAATAATACGTGCGTATCCAGTGAAGTGTGAGTTACGTCATAAAATAGTTTGGCCGTACGAAAATATTGACACCTTTTCTATACGGTTTGTAAATTTATGCTATTTTATTGCTATTTTAAAAAATATATTTTCAAATTTATTTATTTCAGCAATTCATAAATTAAAATTTCCAATTAAAACTGCAAATATTACACAAAATTATTCAATCTGCAGAAAGAAAATAATCTAATTTATTCTCTGTTATAAAAAAAGGTAATCTGAAACACTTGTTTTGAGTTAACCGCAAAATAATATATAATTTATAAAAATGATGAATTAGATTTTTACTCAGAAGAATATTCTACCGTTGATTATATAGAGTATTAGATTGGTCAATGCCGTAGTACGTTTTGCATCGATGACGTTAGCAACTGTTCTGCATCGATGACATGCATCGGCGATGATTGCATTGTCCGGATAATCCAATAGACATTTATTTGGCCATCTATGATAATGTTGATAATTAATATTTTTTTAGAGAATTGATAAGCTGGTGATACCAATAATAAAAATAAATTATTAGTATCGTCTATCGCATTTTTTATAAGCTGATCATCTCATCTAATTAACACGGAGAGATTAGACTGCCATTTACAAGTCTATTTGCACATAAAGCTTCTAATTTGTATGTATTGGAACGTGTAGATATAACAAAATAAAATTAGCATATTTATATAAATAATATCAAAGTAATAATAGATATGATTCAAAAAATCTTTGTTATTACATTATTATTAGACTTTGACATAGGATACCGCTTTAGCATGTTTATAACGCGTTCTATTGTGCTACTGATTATAAGGGAAGATTAATCAATGTTTGGAACTATGAGTGCTATCTACATGCTGCAGGATTTGACTCATGGTAAAATCCTAACTGCCCAAACGTAGTAAATTTAACAAAATTTTGCTATTAGTAGATTCTACCTATTATGTGGCAGGAAGAGCCAGCCTCATTTTCTCTGATCGGTGTATTTCGCTGTGAACTGACGACAAGTAAAACAAAGTTACGTAAACGCGCAGCTTTATACTTCCTCGCTTATTTCCCAACCCTCAAAATAGTTTTTTCTCCACGTAACCTCTTGCTGCTATTTTGGATAGGGATTATTTCAATTAAATAAACTATTCAACTAAAGCGGATATTCGGTTTAATATTAACCGAATAACCGGTATCCGGTTCAATCACTAGTCAGAGCATCACTAGTTATTAACCCGTTATGTTCAACATTCTCACTTTAAAACCCGAGGTTTTCTATGATTTATATTATAATGAGCAAAGTCTTTGAATAAAGTGCAAAAGTTGGAATAAACTATGAAAACTACATGGGAGCTAGAAATGGGAGTTCCTAAACAGGTGTTCCAAGAGGTCGTTGGTCTACATGGTTGATCCAGGCGGTTGGTCTTATCCCTAACCTTTATTGTACAAGTATTAAAATAGTTTAACTGATACTATGTAAGAGTTGACATCGCTTATTTAAAGGCGTTCAAGACATAGAACGGCGGCGCCGCCCTCGCCCGGCGCTTAAAATCGAGAAATCTAAACAAATTAAATCTAATAACTGATTAATTGATTTATAAATATATTGTATACGTTTATATAATCGAAACATATCGCATCTACGATAATTGTAAAACTCAATAAAACACTACGTACATTCATTGCTCTCGCGAGAAAAGCGCATGCGCCCTAGACGGCAGTTTTGTATGGGGGACGACAATGTGGTTTTTTGAACTATATAAACAATGGTGTGAATCTAAAATAAAAAAGCAGTAGAATAATTTAGCTGTCGTAAGAAATAATGGTGCAGTAGCTTAGCTAACTGTAGATTTCGCTTGTGCGAGCATCTACCTAATGACTGCAACTTGCAGCGTGAATACACAGTCTTTTAGCTACATAGATCAGTGGCTCGTAATAAATATCTGCCGGGGAACCCTTTTAATATTACTGCAATGTAACGGAACGCTTTCAATATGACTGTAATGTTTCGGTACCCATTTAATATGACTACAATATAACGGAATCCTGGACTCGAAGAATAAGCGGTATCAGGACCGCTGGGTGGTGAGACTCCCCCTTAACTCCGTAGTCGAATTTTTTATGAAGGATTAACGAGTTTTTAAAGTCATTTCTCATAACTATATGGAATCAGTACTGTGACTGGCGCACACCCATTTGTCTGCCAGCATATTTATTGGGAGCTAATGGTCCCTTGCTGAGTTGGCCATGAACACCCATTTTGTTCAGGGTTGGTCACACTCACGGGTCGACACCCATCCGGCGGCCTCCACGCATAAAGTGCGAGCCCGGGTAAGAGGTCTTTAGGGCTAGTTTCCCCTAGGAGTCAACCTTCTTGCGCTCCTGGCGGTCTGCGTACCGTGCGGCGTAAGCTAATCGATTGTGCATTCTGGCTAACAGTCGGGGGAGTCTGGAAGCAGTACTGTTTACTATAGAGCAGGGGTGGTTGCTGCCCTTACGGCGACTGCTCTCCAAACGACCATCGGCTACCCGATTCCGGGTGAAAAAACGGGCAAAGGATGCCGAGGTCTGCGAAAGATTCGGTTTACACCGTTTCACCGCTTCGTAAGGGAGAGGACCGCGCAAGCGACCTCGAACTCGTAACCAGTCGAGTAACAGTTACTGTTGTAATCTGGTCACAACTGGGAGTAAGGGCGTGAGTGTAAGCCCGCCGGGTAACATACCTACATAGTTATCTCGCGGATAAGGCGTTGGCCTCTTCAAGGGCATGTTGCGGGGCTTGCCGGTGGACTGTTTTGTCGTGAAGTCTTCTGCGATCACTTCACGAGAGATAAAACGTACATTTCGTTAAAAAATCCTAAGGTGACGGGTTCGCCCGTTGTAGTTGACAACTCTACATAGTTGCCTGCATTTTCCAGGCTGCGCGCTCTCCGGAGAGACGTTTGTGTTTAAGAGAGGAGATGTTTTGAAGTAATCGGTATACCCAGCTGCCGTCGCTAGGTAGACTAATATTATTAATTCATATAAAGAACAGGAACTTGCCCATTTACCCCAGATTAATACATTCGTTCAATTTCAGCACAGATCTAGCAATCCGAAAGTATCTTGTAGGTCTCTATTATGTAAGTATCCTTGCTTTATGCGTAGCTTCAATTCTGTGAGTCCTAGGGTTTGTAACTGCTTTACGTATCTCGACTGTCTTAGTATCCGCGGTAGCTTTGTGAAGCGTCTCTGCACTTTCTTAAGTGGTGACCTTCACAAAATAGGGACAAAATAGGGTCGGTGACCTTCACAAAATAGGGACTCCAAACCTGCTACCTAAATTCCAGTAACGACTGGATATAGGACTTAGACTAGCAGGGCACTGACGTAAAACTGCCATCACATACCGTCAGTGCCATCACACACCGTCAGTGCGTATAGGTTCGGTTTTCCGAAGTTCGCCGGCGTTCGATTTGAAATTTATCATGTTATTTTTAATATTTTTTCATTGTATCGCGTGACCCTCGATTTTATTTTAAGCAACCCCAGGGTTCGGAAAAACAGTATTTAGAAATCCCCGATCTAGAGCCTAGAGTATAAGCTCAGATGTGCTGTACGCACCAGTTTACATTTTCGATAGGGTTCAGGTATTTTCACCTTTCGAGAAGGCTGCTGCGTCGAGTTGTATGATGTCCTAAGAGTGTCGCGAATGATATCAATAGTGTGTCGAGACTATCACCGGTTTTATTTCATAAACCAACAGTAAGGGTGATTATAAACCAGATTATAAACGGATTTACCACGTGAACGTGAAAGTTTGCAGCAACCGATCTTTTGGCGATGTTGCAACCGCCTTTGTCCAGAGGCCCACGGCCTCGCGCGGTGAGTAGGTGGGTTGTGAAGTAAAATCAACTCCCTAGGCCAATCGGTCGCAGCGCCCTCTAGCAAAAGAAAATGTGGCAGAAAAGATCCCCATCATAATGGGTTTCATAATACTTGCTAAACAGGTTACACGTTCTTTTACGAAAATGTTAAAAATAACACGTCAAAAAAGGCAAAAACATATTTTTAAATAATATTACTCTGTCTAAGACTGTCAGTCTGTCTACCCTCGACACCAGCAGTTGCGCAATTCCCGAAAGTTCGGATGCTACAAACTTCAAGCGGTAAATCCCTTTTATCTTGTTTATAATGTCAAACAACAGCGATGATCATCGATTTTATGTTAAACTTTACGTTTGTTTTAATTCCCATAATTTTTCTTTTAGTTAATATATTCGAAACAATTTAGTTGATTTGTAACAATAGCGAATGTATCCCCATGGTCTAGAGTTTGGACAGCGGAAAGCCATAATTTATTGGATTAAATTAGCGGTGATTTCACAGTTGATCCGTGCAGAGAGAGTGGCGACATGCCGCTTCAACCCGCGCATGTTGCGCACCACCTCTAAGCCCCGCTGACGGCGATTTATAATTGGATTTACCGGCCAAGTCGCCAACGTTGCGCCAATGATGCAGCTGAGTCCAGTACACTCAGACAGTCGCTGTCTGAGTGTATTGGCCCCAAAAATTTAACCTAGGCCTCACGATTTTTTAAGCTATTGCATAGCTTTTATCGCGGGCCTAAGCCACCGCGGCGACCGAATGAAGAAATTTTTTAACAAAAATTAATGATTTTAAACTGATATTACGTCTAAACGAGTACTGCTTACGATTCGAAAAAAATATATGTTAAACAAGAACATTTTCCTAATATTCTTAGTCTTGAATATTTTAGATTTTGTTTTTATTACATAGTGTAATTAATTTGTGAAATTAGGTCTAACCGAACACAAAAACGACTACTACGCAAATACTATCTGGCGTATTATTATGAAACCTGCACCATTTTAAAGATAATTTAAATATCTATCTTTTTATCTACGATTTTTTTCAAATAATCCGTTTTTTTGCTTTATCGAATAAAAAATTCGTGCGCGGCGCTCTATCGGAAGACGTTTAAAATATTCCGAATCATTTGCTTCCGCAGCCGCAAATGATTCGGAATAATTTCAACGTTTTCCGATAGAGCGCAGTTATCTGATATCAGAAAAAATAAATAAATAAATAATTATAATTGCATAAGTTGTTAAAAATGCTATGCAATAGCTTTACCGCGGCAGTCCCGAAGTGCCACACGTATTTTTTTTAATGATTTTTTTGTAATATGGCGAAATTTTTCATTTCCATGGTTTTAAACTCCATTAACTTCATTTAAAACTGATAAAACAGTCAACATTTTTTTTATTCGTATCTAAATTACTAGCAGAATAATAAAAAAAAAATTGGTTCAGACAACCACCATTAAAAAAAAAATAGCCCTGTTTTTTTTTCAGCAATTTACGTCAGTTTTGGTGAAATGATCAAAATACCTCCTATTATCTTGAAATAAAATACGTAAATTGCATACCAATAGAAAGGGCATAACCTAGAGATGTTTTCATTAAATTTGAAGCGCTCTACCTCTTTTTTTTTTTTTAAGCTATTGCATAGCTTTTATCGCGGGCCTAGCGCGGCGACCGAATGAAGAAATTTCTTAACGAAAATTAATGGTTTTAAACTGATAATTACGTCTAAACGAGTACTGCTTACGATTCGAAATAAATATATGTTAAACAAGAACATTTTCCTAATATTCTTAGCTTTGAATATTTTAGATTTTGTTTATATTACATAGTGTAATTAATTTGTGAAATTAGGTCTAACCGAACACAAAAACTACTACTACGCAAATACTATCAGGCGTATTACTATGAAACCTGCACCATTTTAAAGATAATTTAATTATCTATCTTTTTATCTACGATTTTTTTTCGAATAATCCGTTTTTTTTGCTTTATCGAATAAAAAATTCGTGCGCGGCGCTCTATCGGAAGACATTTAAATTATTCCGAATCATTTGCTTCCGCAGCCGCAAATGATTCGGAATAATTTCAACGTTTTCCGATAGAGCGCAGTTATCTGATATCAGAAAAAATAAAATAAATAAATAATTATACTTGCATAAGTTGTTAAAAATGCTATGCAATAGCTTTACCGCGGCAGACCCCGAGTGCCACACGTATTTTTTTTTTTTATTCAATTCGAAATTGACATTTAAGATTATTTTTAAAGTGTTTTTGTACTTTAGGGCTATTTTTTTTTAATGGTGATTATCTGAGCCAAATCTTATTCCATTATTAATCTGATACTAATTTAGATACGAATAAAAAAAAAATGTTGACTGTTTTATCAGTTTTAAATAAAGTTAATGGAGTTTAAAGCCATGGAAATGAAAAATTTCGCCATATTACAAAAAAAATCATCAAAAAAAAATTGTGAGGCCTAGGTTAAATTTTTGGGGCCAATCATGTAGGTGAGGGCCTCACTTGTCCGTCATAATCGTATGTACAACCGTCTGCCGAACACCCTGTATATATATATATATATATATATATATATATATATATATATATATATATATATATATATATATATATATATATATATATATATATATATATATATATATATATATATATATATATATATATATATATATATATATATATATATATATATATATATATATATATATATATATAAACATATATATATATATATATATATATATATATATATATATATATATATATATATATATATATATATATATATATATATATATATATATATATATATATATATATATATATATATATATATATATATATATATATATATATATATATATATATATATATATATATATATATATATATATATATATATATATATATATATATATATATATATATATATATATATATATATATATATATACATATATATATATATATATATATATATATATATATATATATATATATATATATATATATATATATATATATAAATATATATATATATATATATATATATATATATATATATATATATATATATATATATATATATATATATATATATATATATATATATATATATATATATATACATATATATATATATATATATATATATATATATATATATATATATATATATATATATATATATATATATATATATATATATATATATATATATATATATATATATATATATATATATATATATATATATATATATATATATATATATATATATATATATATATATATATATATATATATATATATATATATATACTTTTTAGAATTGATCAATAAGATGATTATAAAGTAAATAATTATAAAAGCCACTTACATCGTGACGAAGGATTCCCTTGATCGGATTCGGGAATGCTTTAGGTGTTAACGAGAATGATGAATGCCTCTCACTTGCGGAAAGAGGAGTAGGTTTATTAACCTACTCCTCTTTCATATATATATATATATATATATATATATATATATATATATATATATATATATATATATATATATATATATATATATATATATATATATATATATATATATATATATATATATATATATATATATATATATATATATATATATATATATATGTATATATATATATATATATATATATATATATATATATATATATATATATATATATATATATATATATATATATATATATATATATATATATATATATATATATATATATATATATATATATATATATATATATATATATATATATATATATATATATATATATATATATATATATATATATATATATATGTATATGTATATATATATATATATATATATATATATATATATATATATATATATATATATATATATATATATATATATATATATATATATATATATATATATATATATATATATATATATATATATATATATATATATATATATATATATATATATATATATATATATATATATATATATATATATATATATATATATATATATATGCAATTATCTTCCAGTCTTATACATTTTTATTATATGAGTGGTTGAAAGCTTTTAAAATTGTGACATTTGGCGCCGTTTGGCTTAAGCCTCAGTGCAATAGTCGGTGCATTATGTTAATTAATAAGCGGCATGTCTGCGTGACATGCAGCTCTGTCCCTGAGGTATTGGCCGTTTCCCCAATCCGGTCGCTAAACGGGCCCTAAACCGCGCTGCTGTCAATCTAGATTGCCAGCTAGCGGAGGGAGAACGGAGGGCTATTGTGCCATTGTGCGCGCCTTATGACGTTTAATAAGTGCCTTTTTGTACCGCAGCACCGTCACGCCATAGAATAAAGATGTGATTCGGAGGCGATCATTTAACTGAAAGCGACAACAGGCGTAAAATAGTGAAAATGATGCCGATGTTCACTGCAATTTCGTTGAACAAAACAATATAACATATA
>OX155980.1:64006638-64096638 GCA_944548615.1 Micropterix aruncella | reverse complement strand
ATATATATATATATAATATATATATATATATATATATATATATATATATATATATATATATATATATATATATATATATATATATATATATATATATTATATATATATATATATATATATATATATATATATATATATATATATATATATATATATATATATATATATATATATATATATATATATATATATATATATATATATATATATATATATATATATATATATATATATATATATATATATATATATATATATATATATATATATATATATATATATATAAATGTATATATATATATATATATATATATATATATATATATATATATATATATATATATATATATATATATATATATATATATATATATATATATATATATATATATATATATATATATATATATATATATATATATATATATATATATATATATATATATATATATATATATATATATATATATATATATATATATATATATATATATATATATATATATATATATATATATTTCACCGCAATCCGTTTAAGGTATTCAATGGAAATTACGTCTGTTTTGCGAAATGAATATCAAATTTTAGTTGATAAACATTTAAACTCACTGTGTTTTTATGTTAACATGATAACAACACATTCTCCTTTCTTATTTCAAGAAGCTCATAAAATAGTTAACAATTCTGTAACAGATTTACGAAATATTAGATTAAAACACGATAAAAAGTTCCTTAATTTACTAAAGAACTTTCAGAAAATTTGCATTATACCAAGTAACAATACACGAAACATTTTGAATCAAGTTTCCATTTCAAATTACAGTCATTCCAATGTTAACAAAACAAGGAATTCAAATTCACTTCGAAATGTTATCCCAGCAGTTCACCAAGGTACTCTTTCCTCTCCGATGCACACCCTATCAGTAAACCAAATTACTAACAATATATTTCCATTAGTATCAGATTGCGTACCAATACGTGCCCCATTAGTAAACCAAATTAATAACAGTATAACACCATCAATATCATATTCTAATAATATACAAGGTCCATCTCCTAGAGAAAAAAATGCTGTTAAAAACTTGTCATCCAAAGTAATTAACCACAATGAATATTTAGTATTAGCTAAAGGTCTAAATTTCACACCGACTCAAAATGTGAACCATTTTAGTTTTGGTAATGATGTTGTTAAATTTTGTCGTAATTTAAGATGGCGCGAATTTTGGCATTCAAATCAAAAGAATAACAATAATAATATTAAATTACACAATGCACTATCTCAATTTCGTCCACACTCTAATAAAGAACCCCCTCCATTACCAAAAAATCATCCGGTAGAAAATTTTATTACTATTTTATTAAACAAAGTAACACAGCCATCTTTCCTAAATAGCCTCAAACCAACATCAAACTTGTCAGTAGATGAACGTGCAGCTCTTGAGAGTCTTAGCAAGGATACCAGCATCGTCATTTTGCCGGCTGATAAAGGTTCCACTACTGTCATACTTAACAAAACTGACTATGTTACTGAAGGCTTGAGACAACTTAGAGATGAAACTTTCTATAAAAAACTATCCAGAGATCCAAACAAAAATTTTGCAGTGAAAATAAAAAAATATATTGAACAAAATAAATGAAATGAAAAATTATCAGACGAAGATGTTAAAACTTTAATTCCTGATCCTATCCGAACTCCAAATTTTTACCTATTACCTAAAATTCACAAGCCTAATAATCCTGGACGACCGATAGTCGCAAGCTTTAACTCTCCGACAGAAAGAATTTCGGCTTTTGTAGATTATTTTTTACAACCTTTTGTGAAAAATAAATTCTCATATCAAAGACAGCTATCATTTTATTGATATTTTAAAGAATACTGTAATTCCAAAGTCAGACGACCTATTATTTGTTACTATTGACGCCATATCCCTGTATACCAATATTCCTCATAATTTAGGATTGGAAGCCATTTCTTATTTTCTTGATGAGAGACCTCATCCTCAAATACCTTCTACGGATTTTCTTTGCAAATTAGCCGAGTTTGTCTTAACGTGTAACGCTTTCTCCTTTGAAGATGAATTTTATCTTCAAATTAAAGGGACTGCTATGGGCACGCGAATGGCACCTTCGTATGCCAACCTTTTCATGGGATTATTCGACAAAATTTTCTTCAAACGCAAAATTTAAAACCCATATTATGGTATAGATTTATTGACGACATAGTAATGATTTGGCCACACGGACAAACTACTCTAACAACCTTTCTTGACGACCTAAATAATTTTGGCCCTTTGAATTTCACTCATACCATTTCTAAATCACAAATTACTTTCTTAGATGTTGATTTAACAATTTCCGAAGGTAAAATTAAAACCGCGATTCATATAAAACCTACAAATAAAGAACAGTATTTACACTTTGATAGCTGTCATCCATTTCACACCAAGAGATCCATTCCCTATTCAATGTCCATTCGCGGACACCGTTTAGTTAACAACAAAGAAAATTTAGATAAATATCTCAATAATCTAAAGCAATCTCTTCTTGAAAGAAAATACCCTGCTCCTCTATTGGATAAACATATTCTAAACTCTGAAGTAAAATATATACCAAAACCTAAAATTTCTTCAAATAAAAATAATAATAATAATAAAATCTTTCTTAGCACCACTTATTTTCCTGGTGCTGAGAAACTGCGAGATATATTATCTGATTTATTCCCCATCATTTCTAATGATGCATCCACTAAGGATCTCTTAGATTCACCGCCAATTTTATCTTTCCGCAGACCACCTAATATTAGATCAATATTAAACAAAACAAAAAATAATCAAAATTTCTCTATTGGTAATAATACTTTTGGGCTTCAACCTTGTGGTCGTCCACGTTGTAAAACTTGTCCTCTGTTAGATCTAAGTCCTTTTTTTACCAGTCCAAATACTACTAATAGTTACAGGGTTCCCTTTCATTGCAGTTGTATTTCAAAAAATATAGTATATCAACTTCTGTGCAGGACTTGTGATGCCTTTTATATCGGTGAAACAACAACACCACTTAATATTAGACTAAATAATCATAGGGCTAGTGTAGGAAATGAAAGCCAACTCCCAATATCTTTGCATGCCAGGGCGCATAATTTATCTTTTGATCAATGTTTTAAAGTTAAAATAATAAAATGCCTTGGGGATAATGCAAAAGAAATGGACGTCAAATCTTGGGAATTGGCTTATATTTATATTTAAGGCGCTTGCAAAGGTTCCGGTCTCAATAGGCAAAATTAATAAGGTTTATCATATTATCATAATCATCAAATGCTTTTTCTTTTAATTTATAATCATTCATTTTAAAATAACGTTTTGCACGGTTGGTTATGGTACCTTAACTAAATCGTGTAAAATATTATTAATCCATTTCTTTTTGTTCGATTCCTTGAATTTAAATTTTCAACGAATTGTTCGATTTCAGAAATGTCACATATCTTGACGACGGCTGAGCCGAAATATTGATATACATTTTATAACAATCATTAATATTTAAGAAACACTAATCGCCTATTATTTTCCAGCATTCATTCTCGTCTCGCATTGTTGTGTTGCCGCTGTGTGAGGCCATTTTAATCGGATTCTAGTGCCACAGCAGGAAGCACCAGCAAACACTGAGGGAGGAGAAGAAGAAGGCTTGGAGTCACTCCTGGTCACCACAGACCAGATAAGTGCCCTTTCATTATTTTATCATTTCATTTATTTAGTGATAAACATAATTTCAATTTGAATATATATATATATATATATATATATATATATATATATATATATATATATATATATATATATATATATATATATATATTTATTCCCTATTATAGCTAACGACCCATCAACCAAAGGTTTATTAGATATACCACCAATTTTATCATTTCGAAAACCTCCTAATTTAAAATCAATACTTAATAAAAATAATCGAAATTATCTTAGTAATAACAAAAATTTTGGCCTACAGCCTTGTGGTCGATCACGTTGTAAAACATGTCCTTTATTAGATCGAAGCATTTATTTTACTAGTCCTAACACTCCTAATAGTTACAGAGTTCCTTTTAATAGTAGTTGCATTTCAAAAAATATTGTATATCAATTACTTTGCCAGACCTGCAATGCATTTTATATTGGGGAAACAACTACACCTCTTAGCATTAGGTTAAATAATCACAGGGCCAGCGTAGGCAATGATAGTCAACTTCCAATAGCATTGCATGCTAAGGCACACAATTTAACTTTTGATAATTGTTTTAAAGTAAAAATTATTAAGTGCCTTGGCGATAACGCTAAAGAAAGAGACGTTAAATCTTGGGAGTTGGCTTTTATAAATATTTTAGGCGCTTGCAAGGGTCCCGGTCTGAATAGGCAAAATTAATACAGTAATTATATTTGTTCAGACATATTCATTAAAAGCTTATTAATATTTTTCATTTAAAAATCATTATCAATAATGTTTTTCAAGGTCGGTTATAGTGTATTATAACGATATTGCAAAATATTATTAACCCATTTCTCTATGTTCAGTTTTTTTAAATTTAAATTTTGAAAAAATTGTTCTATCAGAAATGTCATGGAGATGAATACGACTTGTGTCGAAATATTCTCAATCATATAATTTCTTCTAAAATAAGTTACTAACATCCATTTCTGTTACAGAAACCATCCTCCTATACTTATTACATCCAAGGGCATACAGTAATTCGGCTGCAATAACTAAGAACATCATAAATTATCAATTGCGGAAACAGGTGCTGCTGCCCTAAGTATTTAAAGAGGACATTAACTATCGGTAAAATGTTTCTGGTCCACCAGGACCCCAGATAAGTAACTTTTCATGAATCTAATTTTATATATTATTGAAAATAATTTAAAAAAAAATTACACCCTTAAAATATCAAAATATAAACAATTTTACACTTTTTACTTACTTATTTTGCTATCACATGTATCACTATGAACGAATATAATTATTGGTTAAATCAGGTTAATTATCATTCTCGTAAAGCATCACAATTTACAGGACATGTAGAATATCTGTCAAAATGTCTAAATAATCATATATGTCCCAAAGGGTTAATACCTAAATTTCCTTTCTCTGCTATAAGTCCAGAAATCCAATATAATTTCCACACTTTAAGGTTTAATTATGCAATGGAGATTACATTTGTTTTACACAATGAATACAAAGTTTTGGTAGATAAACATTTAAGGTCTCTTATATATTATGTTGATTTGATAGAAATGTATTCTCCAATGCATTATATATATGCTAGTGAAATAGTTAGCAGTTCTGTCATTGATTTAAACAATATTAGGCTAAAACACGAAAATAAGTTTCATAATTTACAAATTTTTCACAAAATCAACAACTCTACACAACAAAATTATACGAGATATAATTCAAATCCTGTTATTATAACAATAACGAAAACATTCCCTTATATTCATCACAAAACAAATTCTCAGCTAATCGTCATTTTATAAACAATTATTCTCATGCAGATATGCATCCCGAACCTACACAAGTTCCTTTAGAAATCCCAATTATTGAAAATTTGATACCATCAGTTACAAATTCTAATGCTGCACAGGTTCCTATAAATAACGATAGACTTGTCGTAAAAAACTTGTCCTCAAAAATTATAAACCATAATGAATATTCAGTTTTATCTAAAGGGCTAAATTTCACACCAACTCCCAAAGTTGACCATTTCAGTTTTGGAAATGATATAGCAAAATTTTGTCGTAATTTGAGATGGCGTGAGTTTTGGCATTCAAGGGACAAAAATGGTAATAATAGTAAATTACATGACGCACTGGCAAAATTTCGACAATATTCTAATAAAGAGCCACCCTCTCTTCCAAAAAATCATCCTGTAGAAATATTTATTACAGTTTTAATGAACAAAGTTACACAACCAACATTTTTAAACAGCCTCAAACCTACACCTAACTTAACATCTGATGAACTTTCAGGTCTTAACAACCTAAGCATAGATACCAATATCATCATTTTGCCAGCTGATAAAGGTTCAACTACAGTCATTCTTAATAAAACAGACTATGTAGCTGAAGGTTTGAGGCAACTCAGAGACGAAACTTCCTATAAAAAATTATATAGTGATCCGAATCAAAATTTTGCTAATACAATAAAAAAATATATTGAACAACAAAAAACCATTGAAAAATTATCAGATGAAGATGTTAACACTTTAATTCCTAACCCTATCAGAACACCAAATTTGTACTTATTGCCAAAAATTCATAAACCTAATAATCCAGGAAGACCGATAGTAGCTAGTTTTAACTCACCCACAGAAAGAATTTCAGCTTTTGTCGATTACTTTCTACAGCCATTTGTAAAAAATCTCAAGTCACACATTAAAGATAGTTACCATTTTATCGAGATTCTAAAAAATACCACAATTCCTAAGACTGACAACTTATTACTTGTTACAATTGACGCTGTCTCTCTTTATACTAATATTCCCCATGATTTAGGCTTAGAAGCGATTTCCCATTACCTTAATCAAAGGCCCAGCCCCCAAATTCCTTCTACAAATTTTCTTTGCTAAGTGGCTGAATTCGTCCTCACTAAGAATGCTTTTTCTTTTGAAGATGAATTTTATCTCCAAATTAAAGGTACAGCAATGGGAACAAGAATGGCCCCTTCTTATGCTAATCTTTTCATGGGGTTATTAGAAAAATAATTTTCTTCTTACTCAAAATTTACAACCACTAATGTGGTATAGGTTTATTGATGATATTATACTGTTTTGGCCACATGGACATGACACACTCACTGACTTCCTTACAGATTTAAATAATTTCGGACCCTTAGATTTTACATACACTATATCAGAAAATCAAATTACATTCTTAGACGTTGATCTAACTCTATCCGAAGGCACCATTAAAACTGCAATTCATATAAAACCTACAAACAAAGAGCAATACCTACATTTCGATAGCTGTCATCCGTTTCATACCAAAAAGTCAATTCCATATTCAATGTCAATTCGCGGACACCGTTTAATTAATAATAAAGAAAATTTAGATAAGTACCTTTCCAATCTTAAAAAATCACTAATAGAAAGAAATTATCCTGCCTCTTTGTTAGATAAAAATATAATAAATTCCGAAACAAAATTTTCACCTAAACCTAAATTGGTTTCAAATTTAATCAAAATAAAATCTTTCTGAGTACTACTTATTTTCCTGGCACTGAGAAACTGCGACCTATTTTAGCAGATTTATTCCCTATTATAGCTAACGACCCATCAACCAAAGGTTTATTAGATATACCACCAATTTTATCATTTCGAAAACCTCCTAATTTAAAATCAATACTTAATAAAAATAATCGAAATTATCTTAGTAATAACAAAAATTTTGGCCTACAGCCTTGTGGTCGATCACGTTGTAAAACATGTCCTTTATTAGATCGAAGCATTTATTTTACTAGTCCTAACACTCCTAATAGTTACAGAGTTCCTTTTAATAGTAGTTGCATTTCAAAAAATATTGTATATCAATTACTTTGCCAGACCTGCAATGCATTTTATATTGGGGAAACAACTACACCTCTTAGCATTAGGTTAAATAATCACAGGGCCAGCGTAGGCAATGATAGTCAACTTCCAATAGCATTGCATGCTAAGGCACACAATTTAACTTTTGATAATTGTTTTAAAGTAAAAATTATTAAGTGCCTTGGCGATAACGCTAAAGAAAGAGACGTTAAATCTTGGGAGTTGGCTTTTATAAATATTTTAGGCGCTTGCAAGGGTCCCGGTCTGAATAGGCAAAATTAATACAGTAATTTTATTTGTTCAGACATATTCATTAAAAGCTTATTAATATTTTTCATTTAAAAATCATTATCAATAATGTTTTTCAAGGTCGGTTATAGTGTATTATAACGATATTGCAAAATATTATTAACCCATTTCTCTATGTTCAGTTTTTTTAAATTTAAATTTTGAAAAAATTGTTCTATCAGAAATGTCATGGAGATGAATACGACTTGTGTCGAAATATTCTCAATCATATAATTTCTTCTAAAATAAGTTACTAACATCCATTTCTGTTACAGAAACCATCCTCCTATACTTATTACATCCAAGGGCATACAGTAATTCGGCTGCAATAACTAAGAACATCATAAATTATCAATTGCGGAAACAGGTGCTGCTGCCCTAAGTATTTAAAGAGGACATTAACTATCGGTAAAATGTTTCTGGTCCACCAGGACCCCAGATAAGTAACTTTTCATGAATCTAATTTTATATATTATTGAATATATATATATATATATATATATATATATATATATATATATATATATATATATATATATATATATATATATATATATATATATATATATATATATTTAATAATAGGAGTAACAAGTTGTCTTCCTCTTATTTGAATAGTGGGAAGATAAATCAGGGAAATATGATAGATGTACAACAGAAATTTATGATCAATATATGTTGATTGTAATTAGGCAAAGGAAATAATATAGATATATCGTCGCTCTACATAAAATATGTCAAAGTGTTAAGATGTTTTGCGAGGAATCCCTACTAAGCACGTAAGAGGTATCACTGGATAATATCATCAACCCATGCCTACCAGATGCCACTGCAATGAGAATTACAAAAAAAAAAATACGTGTGGCACTCGGGGACTGCCGCGGTAAAGCTATTGCATAGCATTTTTAAAAACTTATGCAATTAAAATTATAAATTTATTTTATTTATTTTATTTTTTCTGATATCAGATAACTGCGCTCTATCGGAAAACGTTGAAATTATTCCGAATCATTTGCGGTTGCGTGCAGTAGCAAATATTTGCTATGTATATATATGTGTAGGTATGTATATATATATATATGTATGTGTGTATGTATGCGTATGTATATATGTATATATTCTTATGTATCATGCAATACAACTTAAGTTCAGAATATCAAAAGAGTCAGCTCGTCGATACAACTAAACAAAAATCAGCATCCCTAGATACGGGTCTCTGACCTAGTTAGGAATGCGGATAAACATTTTCACCATAGGATGTGCTCAATCTCTCCCAACTCAACCATATTATGTAAATGGTGTTTATATGACATATTATATGAAGTTATTGTAAATTAATAAAATAAAAATAAATAAAATAAATAAAAATTTAAACGTCTTCCGATAGAGCGCCGCGCACGAATTTTTTATTCAATAAAGCATAAAAAACGGATTTTTCGAAAAAAGTCGTAGATAAAAAGATAGATAATTAAATTATCTTTAAAATGGTGCAGGTTTTATAATAATACGCCAGATAGTATTTGCGTAGTAGTCGTTTTTGTGTTCGGTTAGACCTAATTTCACAAATTAATTACACTATGTAATATAAACAAAATCTAAAATATTAAAAGCTAAGAATATTAGGAAAATGTTCTTGTTTAACATATATTTTTTTCGAATCGTAAGCTGTACTCGTTTAGGCGTAATTATCAGTTTAAAATAATTAATTTTCGTTAAGAAATTTCTTCATTCGGTCGCCGTGCTGGCCTAGGCCCGCGATAAAAGCTATGCAATAGCTTAAAAAACTAAGAAATTTGAGTACTCGGGACATAGACAGAACGGATCCGAACTGCTTGAAATGTAGGAATCTATAAAACAATTACAAATTTTCTTAAGGATATAAAAATATTTAACTGTATTCTACAAAACTGCATTCACCTCCAAGCGACCTAATTCTCTCGGCATAACAAACTAACAAATATTTTAAAGGTATTAGTGAGAATCTTGATGAATGTGATAAAACATGCTATCAGTATGCATTAGCTCTAAGAATACATTTACATTTACTATTTGCAGTGATTATTACAGTTGTCGGTTACATAAGCGAGTTGATCATGTTCTATACACAGTTTAATATTTATATTTGACAAATTTTTAGGATGACAGGCAAATTGTTGACACCATATAATGCAGAATACACATCACCGCTTGATTTTGGAGGAAAGACTCAATATTTGATGAGGATACACTTGTGTTGTATCATTAAACAGCGGGAAACTTGTGTCACCAACATTAACATAGATAGTGAAATCGTCAGCAGAAACTATTACATATTGTATGAGGAAACACACCATTTTAAGCGATGAGGTCATCTAATAATAAATATATTTGCTTTGGATACTGTCTAAATGGTACTTAAAACAATATTAACAAGAACAATAAGTGAAAACAAATAAAAAACACGACCGCCCGGTACAAAAAGTGAACTTTTGTATCTATAATTATTACAAACAAATCATGTTTCAGGGAATTAAGTTCTTCATTGAAACGATATTAGTTGAAACGAAATTCGATTGACGGATACGGATTGACCTGAGTTACCTCTGTAAAAAAGCCAGTGCATAAAGACGATCGCGCATTCTCTGATAATCATAATGTCCACAATTTTCTCAATCAGACCTTTCATTTAATAATGAACACGTTGTATTTATCTTAATTTATTGACATTTGGGCAAGTATTTATTTAACATTTGGACAGTTTAGATACCCTATGACACCTGGAATGACATAAGGATGCTAATGATCCCACAGTTCTAAATCGGTATAAACGCTTAAAAGTTATGATGGAATAAAGAAACAGAAAACATACATACATGAACCTTTAACCCATTACATACCTTTTTGTTGGACAGTGGTGTAATAAATAAACTAGACTTGAAAATTGAGTTTCATCATTAACACATACTGATTTTTTTCCGAACACGTTGGCAACGAGCAGGCCGTTGAATTAACGTGAGGCGTATTACCCAATCTACAAATCGGGATTGAAAACGGGAAACAGAAATATAGATCTTTCGCAGCATCATCAGCAGCTTTCGTTTCCATGAAAACTATACAGGGAAAAAAACTATTTTATGTTAAATATTAAACTTTATTAAACAGCTATTACTCTAGATGATCTATTATTCTATCGAATTATACTAATATTTTTCAGAAAATTTTATTTTCTTTTCGTTTATTCATCGAATAAAAAAGCCCACAGGAAGATTTACCCATATTTATGTTTTTATAAATACGATGTCCCATGTCGCTCCACTAAGCTAGGCTTGGGCTATAGCGGACATTGCACTGCATTAAATTAAATAACAATCTAGATTACAGTTTAAAATTATTAAATATTTAAATATTTTAAAATATTTATAAAAACATAAATATGGGTAAATCTTCCTGTGGGCTTTTTTATTCGATGAATAAACGAAAAGAAAATAAAATTTTCTGAAAAATATTAGTATAATTCGATAGAATAATAGATCATCTAGAGTAATAGCGGTTTAATAAAGTTTAATATTTAACATTTAATTTACATATTAGGTATTGGATAGATAGTCGTAAATATATATTTGTATAGACATACATAAACATATACATAAAAATCTTTATACATAAAATACAGAGTGAGTTTTTAATAGTGATATCTTTGTAGTGGGTTAATCAGTACTAGCAATTAAGCAACTTTTGATAAAAACTTTTTGTTTTTTTTGTTTGACGATTTAAAAAATCTTTTATTCTGAAAAATAGTATAAAAAGAGTTGAGCGCGTTGCCCCATGTAGCAGTAGGTAAGATATCGCGAATATTCTTTATTTGATGATGGCGATGCGCACTCATCGCTTCTCAAACTTTTTTCAATAGGTCGAATTCCTCTAATTCCATAATTGTTTAGCTTGTCTACCAGGGTATTGATGTTTATACAGTCGAATGCTTTGCTTAGATCGCAGAACTTTTATACACTTTTTTTATACACTGGTAACTTAGATCGCAGAACTTTTTATACACTTTTTTTATAATTTGAAATGTAATTTCATTTGTAGAAATACTATTTTTTGTAATTTCGTAATGTTATATATATAATAATTTTTTGTAATGTAATTTCTATACCCAGATCGGGTTTATGAACATATTTTTTTCTTATTTCTTATTTCTTATTTCTGAATTTAAAAATTTGAAAAAAAAAAATATGTTGTATTTTTTAAATGTTGTTTATCGGCTTGTTATGATTCACCTACTACAAGTATGTCATTAAAAAAAACTTAATCTAATATACCTGCATACAAGATCAAGGATACTTTTAGAAAAAAAAGAATAGTTGAGATATCAATTATAAAATTCGGAATTAAGAAATAATAAATAGTCGGAAATAAAAAATACATAAATAGTAGAACTAAACAAAGGGCTCGATTGCGTTTCTTCGTGAACTAAAATCGGAAATTAGTCCGTGTGAATGAGACAGGGCAATACGCTAGAGCGGAGTGTGAGATGACCGGTTGTCATTTTTTCGCATTAATACTGCCCGCCAAGGTCAAATCTTACACCGCACGAAATATGTTCGAATTTATACGGACGAGTATAAGTTCGGCAGGTAGTATTTATCGACGATCGTTAGTTTCATATTCCGCTCTAACGTATTGCTCTGTCTCGTTCGCTTGAACTAATTTTCTTTAGTTCGCTTGAACTAAAGAATAGGCAATGTAAAACATTTAAAAAAATCGGAATATAAAAATATACAACATTTACTTCTTATAATATTTCCTTAAAAACCGCAGGTTTTCCAACACTGAGCAACCTAGATTCCAGTTTATTCTTAAATACAAATAAACTTGGGTTTTTCATTATATCCTCTGGTAAGCTATTGCACATTTTGGGGGCCACCTTCGACAAAAAGTAGTTCATTTGGGGCACTTTATAATATTCGCCAGCCGTGATAATTATTTGTCTTACATGACCCAAAATCATATTGACAAAGAGTAACCGAATTTCCAGCACCTGAAACTCTTGAAAGAGTAGATCCGATGGGTATCTAAATGGCCTTCGTAATATGTTTTTAAAATAGATTTTTGTGCTACTAATAGAGGTTGTCTTTGCGCAGTCTCCCCGCCCAATATTATGGTATTATTACCATAGTACAATATCGTCTCGCAAAGTGCATGATATGCAATTTTTATTGTTTTTTTCTGTCTATCATATTTTGCAGATCCCTAAATACAAAACTCATTTGCCGCATTTTAGAGGCTAAATTAATCAATATTATACGCCCGGCGCAGATTATACTCAAATAAAACCCCGAGGTATTTTATTGACTTTTCACTCTATCGATACTCGTGCATGAGCAATGGTTTCTTTTGTCGCAGTTATGAATTACTGATCCTAGTTCTTTAGGGGGTTGTCTAGTTTTTGTGACAGGAAATGTCATTTAATTAGTTTTTACTTTCCCGGCAAAGGAAAGTATTGTGAATGCACTACTGTGTGTATGTGTATTCCTCGACGATAGCGCTCAAACGCTTCATCCGGTTGAGCTAAAATTTGACATCATTTGGTCATGGCAAGAGTTGCAAAACATGCAGTTTAACCCGGTCTACTAGAGGGCGCGCTAGTCATACTTCAATCTAGAAATATTGCAGTTAGGGACTTGAAATTCGGTACAGAGAAGCATTATTGGACCGAAATCACGTTGGTTGGATATCTCTTATACAAGCGACGCAAAACAATCAAATACCTCCGTATTTAAGAAAATACTATGTACGGAATTTTTGGAAAAATAACACGTAGGTAATAAGTGGCCGTAGTGATTCAAATGATCTACAAGCCCGCGTAGAATTCCACAAGAAGTTCCTTACTGGAATCAGCCAGAATGGCACTTGTCTGGGGTATGGCAGTACAACCACGAGCGACGTGGACTTGAAGAAGTCTCTTTTGCGGGGAGATTACGACAGCAAGAGTATGGCTCATGCTATTGGCCTTCAATGCCAGAATGATTGGACAACAATTGGGGATTTTTGCATTCCGCCTCCAATGCACTGGAAGGTAATGCTCTATGACTGGACGCCAGACATGCTGGAATTTAATTTGAATGCCTTTCAGCATACACTTCCAGACCCCAGTAACCTCGCTCGTTGGAGCTTTGCCGAGGATAGTTCTTGTCCCCTCTGTAGCAATAACCCTTGCACAGCTAGACATATTCTACCTGGCTGCAAGGTGGCCTTTAGATCAAGGACGGTATACTTACCGACATGACAAAGTTCTCGCTTTTATTCGCGAGGTAATTTAGTCTCTCAGTGGCTCGTGCCAACAAGGGTTTGACAGTATCCTCCAAACCCCCATTACAGTTTGTGCGGGATGGCTCTAAAGGCAAACAACATTTAACTACAAAACCTTTCTCAATAACTGAGAAAGCTACAGATTGGATTCTGGAGGTTGATTCGGTCTCTAAGCAGTATAAATTCCCTGAAAGTCTCGGATGCACAGCCCTTCGTCCAGATATAATTCTTTACTCTCTATCTCGGAAGGTGGCCCTTATTGTAGAATTAACTGTTCCATGGGAATCAAATATCCCAAAAGACCACGAGTACAAATTAAATAAATACCATGATCTTGCAAATGCCGTAACCCGGAACGGCTTCACTGTTCACCTTCACGCGGTGGAAGTTGGCGTTCGTGGCTTGCCAGCTAAATCTATATTTCACCTCTTTAAAGATCTTGGCCTTTCCAGAAAAATAATCAACTCTTTCTTAGAAAAAATATCTGAAACTGCGATTTGCGCATCTCAAATTCTATGGCTTCGAAGGGGGAGTGAATGGGTGGTAAAGTGAACGCTCACATGTGGCAAGACAGCTGTCCTAAACCTACCACAGCCGGTTCGTAAGTCCGAAATCCACTGCTCATCCCCCAAAAGTGTAAAAAAATAGTATTATGATGGGCCCGACTCCGGTCGGTGAATTCCATGGCAGCTCCGTTTGTTGTTATTATTTGGACAAATAACGCGGAAATATTACAAAATACGAAAAAAAACTACTTTTGCTATCATAGTCACTTTCCACAATCACAATCGGGTGGGGAGGGAGGTTTGTATGGGGGGGGGGGATGGTGGTTAGGTTAGGGGGTTAAGGGGGGATGAGGTGTTTGGACCGCAAGGGGGGGTTGTCTGCTTGCCGGGAACGTCTTGGGGTGACGCAACCGATTTTTTTAATATTGAGCGCGAGAGCTGATTCTTCTAGCCGACATTTTACCGATTCCATATCTTTTTTTGCCTTTTCAAATTCAGTTTGCCAGGACTTTTCCCCGAAAAAGAATCACCGTATCATCCGCGTACGTAACTCTTTATCGTCCATTAGGAAAAGCATAGGCTTAAGTACACTACTTTGTGGTACGCCATAATGCATGTTCTGCGCACAAATATTTACATTTTAAATGTTCACTATTTGGCTTCTTCCAGTGGTATAACTATGGAACCAATCAAGCTCAGAAATGACCAGTTAGTTGCCCAATCCCCGTGATTAACACAAGGAAAGGGCGCCACAACAAACACGGTCAATAGTTAGAGGTACGAGTAAGTAAATTCGAACTGTATCCATTCGAGCGGTCGGTGTAATCCATTCGAAAACGGTTGACATTGGTCTAGGGTACCACAGGCCTGCTAATGCTTTCGCCGTTTGAGGAAGCTCTTTGTCGGACCATGGCATAGCTGAATCAGTAAATCGTTTTCGTCTTAAAAAAAAGTCTTTACTTGTTTATCTATCTTCTTAGGAAACATACCAGTTCCGACTTCCGCAGTAATTCGACGGCTCCACATACTTAGCACTGCCTAGAGTACCTACACAAACGCACAGAGCTGTCCGACGCAATTTCCCGGCGCACTGCAAATCACAAGTATCTACAAATGTATGATACAACTTTTATTTTTTTATTTGTTTACGAAATTCACAAGTAAAAGCTTAAGCATTAAATACACAATACATACATAGCAGAAAATAACCCATAGAAAAATTTAAACAGAGGTGTGTATTTAAAAATATCTCATGTCGCTCCACTAAGCTACGCTTGTGCTAGAGCAGACATTACACTGTATTATATCTGTAAACCAAATAAAATAATAAATATTTTATATTTTTTTATTACTAGTATCATTTTAATTCTGACGTTTTAATTTTTTTACAATTTTTTTTTTAAAATTTATAATTTAAATTATACCTATATAACTTATTATTACCCGAAGGCTAAGTGTATTTCATTATCTATTTATTTCAATATTTTATTTTGTTATAATTTTATATTCATACATTTTACTTTTATGTATATTTATAATTATATTTTTATTTATTACAAAGTTTCTTTTTTTTTTTTTAAACCATTTTTCCATTTCTCGAACATGTTTTCTTTTTTAAACTTGTATAGGTTTAAAATGTTTGCCCTAGAACAAGTTTATACTTAGTTGGGCGACATGGAACCGTACTTTTGGCTGGGACGATGCTTCAAGAAGAAGACGAGTAATCATATTTCGATTTGTGGTAGCCCTTAAGATTCTTGACGTCACTTGCTTCGATTTCAATTTTTTTCTAAGAGAAGCTACTGTCTGGTATACTGTGCTTGTAGTACGCCAAAGTACATGTTTCGTGTACAACTATTGATATTTCCAATATTCACTATTTGACTTCTTTCGGTAATATAGCTATGGAACCGAACCAGTCAAGGGCTCTCTTCACCATACCGCTCTCTTGTAGGCGTAACATTAATTCGTTATGAGGGACTTAATTCGTCGAATGCTTTAGCCATATCTAAAAAAACTGCCAGACATTTATCACCCTTATCTATACTATGTGCCACGATCTCAGTGAGCTGGGAAATAGCATCCGACGTACCTAGTCCCTCACGAAACCCATACTGGTTTTTTGAGAAAAACTCTGGAATTCAAATATTCTATTAACCTCTTCTTTGTGGCCTTTTCAAACATTTTAGAAAGTGAGTTAAGCATAGAAATCGGTTTATAATTTTGGATATCTGAATGACAACCGCCTTACAACTACAAGCAGAGTTCACTGGGATTTCTCCCCTTCGAAGATGCTACCGGATAGGAGTTAAACCATAAGGTGGGAGTACCAACAGCAGAAACTGGTCATCAGGCCCAAACTGCAAAGGACCATTCCGCCTAAAGCATAACATGGAATCCAGCCCTAGTCTTCGACTTTCATAAACCTCTCTATGCTATGTGGGTAAATCGCTGGAAGCCCCAACAGGTGGATGTCGCCTATTTCTACTTTACAAAGTATGGTTCGACAGTGTGGATAGAAAGGCTCTCCTGTGCCAATCATCCTCTTTTGGTTTTTCAACAATGCTCCTTTTATTCTTCGCTGTCAATCTTAGAAGTTATCAGAATGTAGGTCCTCTTTCTTCCCTCAATATCTTCGTCGATAGCATCATATATTTTTTATTATCACCGGTTTTTGTCAAGATATTTGAGCTGGGAATTTTCTAACGACTGAATTATTATTTTGCAAAATATTGAAATATGAGCAGTATTCAAGCCAAAGCGGACTCTCCATTTTTAAGTCGCGTTACGTGCCAACTATTGCTGTATCATATTCTTCTCCGGACACTTGAGTTCAGAGAAACACACATGCAGCAGTATTCGTACTGTTGCGTGTTATAAATGCGGTCTGTAACTGGATGATTCTGAAGATTTAAATTGAAATAAATCCTAAATATATCGTGATGTCATTCTGTTGGTCGGTGAGTCCCCTCCAACAATGAGTACTTACTGGTAGGGAGTCAGCTCTGTCGGGAGATGAAAATGACCGATCTTAACGTTCATTTTTTTTATGTACACGTGATTATATTTATTCTATTTAAGTATTTACTACATAAATATTATTACTAATAATATTTTTTTTTATTATTACCTATTATTGTTATTTAGTACTTATATATAGTTGTTATTTTAATAACTATTTTATGATTGGTGTTCTCTTTAGAGCATGCCCTGCCTAGTTAGGAGAGGCACAAAATATGTTAAATATAATTATGTATTTATTTGGTCTTGGAAATAAAAAAAATAAAAAAATAAAAACCAGTCAAAGCGCTTGTGAGAACATTAGTTGGGCTCCTTGGGTTTTCACCCCACAACCTATGGTGGTTCAGCTATGTATTGGTGATTATATTGCTTTACGGAATAATATTGAGGAGGAGACTGGAGATCAGTGCCGCCATTTTGAATTCCCACGAGGAGATAGAGAAAGTACAAAACTAATGCTAGAGAAAATACAAAACAAAATAATTTCTTAAGATTCTTGTACTCGAAGCAATGCTGATAACAGTATTCGCAGTGTGGACAGCCACTAATAATTTTGTTCGCGTTATGGTTGGGTACAACACTCTCCGTAAACGGATGATCCTAAAAAAATCATGGTATACTATATGGAAGCGTTTAGAGCCCACTCATTCTTGCCCAAAATTGGTTTCTACGTGCCTGATAGCTGAGCCATTCTCTTCCACGAATGTTATACGAATGGCTTTAAAAGCCAAATATCTCGACATTTAAACACCCGATTGTAAGCTGTCACCGAAGACATTGATCTCTTCTAAACGTCGCTGCAAATTTTGAAATGATTTCACATACTAAGCTTAAGTATATACCTACCTTTTATATTTTTATATTATTCTTGTAAAGGGTTTTCCAATAAGGGCGGGTGACAATTAGGGAAGTTGACAGTTTGTGTCGGCCATGTTGTTTTGGCTGCGTCTGTCAAATCGGTTGTTTATTATTCGGTCACTGATGCCAAATCACTATGGCAAGTTACACGATTGAGCAGTCCGTTAAAACTTTATTGCCGAAATGAGTGTTCGTTAGGGCCATAATTATCTCTTGCGAAGTTGACGTGAATTGGCCACCAACATCTTTCGATTTGACCTGGCTAGACACTATATCTTGTGAGATTTTCTGAAGTCGCAGGTCTATGCCAATAAGCCGCAATCGACCGATGCCCTCAAAGTCAACATATCCCTGGCCATCGCTCAAATTCAGCCGGATCTTTGCGGCTGAGTCATAGAATCATTGAAACCTGGACCTGTCGGATTCATGCCACCGTGTAAATCCGCGGCTGACATTTGAACGGTGTCATATTTCATACATCTGGTATAAATGGGTCATTCAATTACAAAAAGAATTTTGTTAATACCCACACACAGATTGTTCTATTGCACAGACTGTCAATATCGACCCGCCCTTATTGGTGAACCCGATAGTAGTCGCCTATATTTCAGATTTTTTGTCCTGACAGAAACATAGTAGCAATAACAATTCTTTATAGAAAAAGAATACAAATTGGCCTTATTTTTTCAAGTTTTCCGCTTCTATTTTAACGTTTCGGGGCTTTATATACTTCCAAATTTACATTAAAAATCACCTTAGCAAGGGACTGAGAAACTGATTTTAGTATTATTGATTATTCATCGATATATTAAATGATAAACGAAATTTCCCCATTCGGGTCTTAGGGGCGCAGTTTGTTGGAGCAACATTATTACCAGTCTCTGTCATGCACATTGGCTGCCCGCTCTTTATTTCAGTGTAGGATATGCTCGCGAAAAGAAGGTTACAGTATTTAAAATGCTTTGACTTTATACGAGGCCTTTACTCACTTTATGATATTTTATGCCAGAAACAAATATGATATTTGTCGACTTATTAGGTGTAATAAGACGTATTAAATTATTATTGTAACTTTTTTCGTAAATCTTTAAGGTTAATAAGGTTAATAAAAAAAACCTAAAAACTAACGAGATAACCAAAAATCATAAATATTAATCATAAAAGATAATATTTAAAACCAAAATACCTAAAAATATAAGCCACAATCAAAGGTATAGGTACAATAATAATTATTATACAAATTTGTGGTAATACATAAATAAAATTAGTAGATTTGTAAATTTTGTGGTAATATATAAAAAAATATACTAATCATATAACACTAATATACAACTAAATACTAAATTATAACATTTAATTAAATATTTTTTCTATATATTAAAATTAGGAGAAAATTAAATTACCAAGTGCCGGCTCGAACAGAGCATTTTTATAAAGATTTTGGTATTTTTTAATATTAAGGCTTATACTTAATAATAATAAATGTGCCAAGTCCTTCATGATTTAGATTTTGTCACTTATAATTTTTTGTATTAATTGATGCTTTTTGTTCTAATATTCTTCGATTAAAATATTATATGCTTATAGAGATTATACATATTTTTTTTCTAAATTCAACCACCAATATATATGTTTAGTTGCCACTCTCAATATTTATCTGTTTAATAAAATGGCTTTTATAAACTTATTTAGGGGCATCTGCTTAAAATAGAACCATTTTAAGCTGAAATTGAATTATATTTTTGTGAGTAGTACCTATAATATGAAATCTTATAAGTTTTAACTATTTTCATACGAGTATAAAAACAATAGGAATTATCGTTTGTTTTAGGTTTATTGGCAATAATTTGGTTGATTTTTAAAAAATGTTATTTTTTTGAAATAATTGTTTTTTTGTTCTATTTTTATACAGTTATACTTATTCAACTAATGTACAAATGTAACCAATATATTAGTTTAAAATGTTACAGTTAGGTCGCGAAATAGCCAGTGATTTACATGAAGCATCCTTAGATAAAGGTTTACAATGATTTTATATGGTATTTGTTATTTAACTTATTTGTTAATAATCTGAGTAAAGTAGTGACATCTGCACGTTGTGTAATGTTTGCTGATGACGTCAAATTGTTTTATCAACAAGAAGTGCTAAGGCCTGCGAGCTCTTACAGCGTGATATTGATGCAGTTTATGCATGGAGACAAGCTCGTAACCTTCACTTCAATATTAACAAATGTTCAGTGATGACATACACAAGATCGCCTGCTCATCTGATGTATGATTACTCCATCGCTGGATGTGTGCTTTCCAGAGTTACTGAAGTCAAGGACTTGGGAGTTTTTTTCGACCCCAACTTAAGGAACACATTAGGCAACTTTTTACAGCTTCATTCAAGCTTCTAGGGTTTGTGATACGGCAATCCAAGGACTTCAATAATATTCGGGTTATGCGCACGTTGTACAACTCGATTGTTAGAAGTCGCATGGAAACGAATGCGGCTATTTGGAATCCACATGAAGATACTTATACCCTGATGCTGGAAAAGGTACAGAAGTGTTTTTTAAATAATTGTTGGTACTTCATCCTTCAGACCTCTGCCCCTCAGCCGATTGACAAGTTGATGACCCAAAAATTTTTAGTAAAAATTAGTAAAAAAATTGAATTATGACACTGTTGCACCAAAACAATAATTACTGCCAAAACACTGTACCCATAATGAAAATAAAATACATTAACATAATAAAAGAGAATACAATAAAACAAATTAAATTAAAATAAAATTAAAACGGGGCCGTCACTCTGAATCGTGTTGTGCCCGATATCGGCCAATTGGGGCTCTAGGGGTTCAAGCAGTACGGATATTATCCATTTTTGTATCCGACTGCATTTATAACAGGCATGGTTGGCTATAATTCTCTCTGTCTCAGAAGAGAAATGCTGACCATGTTCTATGTTTTCAATCTAATTCGTGGTAAAACTGATAACCCTAGCTTACTAGCCAAGGTGGATCTTTTCATACCAAATAATTATCTTCGTGCTCGATCGCACAAAATTTTTGCGCGGAGCCGTTCTCGCGCACTAACCTTACGAGGTGGAACTTGTTGGCGCGTACTTTGCGGCGCTTAAAGGAAATTCCCTCGATGGCACCAGATTTCGATATTTTTACCGCCAACCGTCACTCGTTTAAATTGCACGCTAAATTATTTATTCTTATATTATAACTAGTACTATAAGTGTCATTCTATAATTACGGTGATATCTTTATTAATTTTACTTCTCAATGGCTTTGATTTACTGTAATGTTGATCAGTAATAAGCAAATAAACAAAATAAATAAATAAATTAAAAAAATAAAATATTTGCTAGTGAGCCTCAACGTTTACGTGTTTAGCACTGTTAGGAACAACTGTGGTAAACTGACATGCTTTGTCAGTCAGTCTTTCAAAGTTTTTTTTTTAATAATTCATTATTTAACATTATTCAAACCTAAGAGAAATATGTTACGGAAAATTCTATACGCTTTCGTAGAGCGTTATTCATTTCTACGCATCTTTTCCTATTAAAAGTCACACCAATCAGTGCGTAAAAATAGCAAACAGTGCAATAAATAAGGGATGATTCAATGATGACTAGATGATGACATTTAGCACAACCTTGTACATGAATTAGCGGAAAAAAAGCTGTGAACAACAGTCGAGAAACAATGAACTCAATAATACAGTGATTTAAACGCAATAATACAGTAATACGCATACACTGATTTAAAATTTGTGTCACTGCCTCTTAGCCTGCATGTCCACACGCTGGAGATAGTTAGGTATTTTTCTCTGGGGACATTTTTAATTATTATTAAGTATGTAGATACGCAGCAGAACAATGTCGCCACGGAGCCGTATTTCAAACAAAGTGTTCATTATTATCAGCGTTTCGCCTGTTTGTTCAATGACAAAGTGTTATTACTTCAGAAAAATATTACACCCAAAAATACAATGATATCTTATCGCAGTGAAACCGTATTCACAGCGTCTCCTGCGACAAAGCGGACACTTTTCTTCAGGTTTTAACAGGTGGCATTGCCTTGCCGAAATGTTATACAACGACGGTGAGAAAAAATATTTTCACATTTAGATATATACGAATAGGTATATATTGAACATTTTGTATTAGAATAAATATACTTAACTAATAAAATACCTCGGAAAATGAATTGGATCGCCTTTAATTACTTCACAATTACTTCACGATAATAAAAAACTTTCTAAAAATTCGTTCGCTTCGCTTTCTTTGTCATCTACATTGCCAGGGTAACCCGAATACGTTATTGTCTTTCCCATGCGAGTGCCTAAATTATTAATATAGCCACCTAATATTCATATAATATATATAGGTATTATATATATATATATATATATATATATATATATATATATATATATATATATATATATATATATATATATATTTATATATATATATATATATATATATATATATATATATATATATATATATATATATATATATATATATATATATATATATATATATATATATATATATATATATATATATATATATATATATATATATATATATATATATATATATATATATATATATATATATATATATATATATATATATATATATATATATATATATATATATATATATATATATATATATATATATATATATATATATATATATATATATATATATATATATATATATATATATATATATATATATATATATATATATATATATATATATATATATATATATATATATATATATATATATATATATATATATATATATATATATATATATATATATATATATATATATATATATATATATATATATATATATATATATATATATATATATATATATATATATATATATATATATATATATATATATATATATATATATATATATATATTTATTTATTTATTTATTTATTTATTTAAGTCCATAAAAAAATACATTTGGTTACAAAAACATTCTCTTGGCCTAATATTTCATAATTAATTATATATATATATATATATATATATATATATATATAATATATATATATATATATATATATATATATATATATATATATATATATATATATATATATATATATATATATATTTATTTATTTATTTATTTATTTATTTAAGTCCATAAAAAAATACATTTGGTTACAAAAACATTCTCTTGGCCTAATATTTCATAATTAATTAAACAGTTTTTTAAATTTACCTAACTCGGAAAGAGATTCAGAAATAATAGTTTGTGGTTTACCACCTCACTAGGAATAACCTGTATCGAGGTGGTACCAACAGAAATCGTATATTGCCTGCCGAAAGAGCATGATATACCCGTTCTTAAGTTTTCATTTTATTTTAATATTTTTTTAAAACTTTATATTGCAATGGTATTTACAATTTATAATTACAAGGATGGGGGTAGTTACTTTATTCTAAAATTTAAAAATTTTGAAGATACCAAATTAAACGGAAGGTATTTTTGTTCAAATATTCATAAATAAATATTCTTACATCTAATATAATACATAAATAGATACGATTATCGCATAAACTTTACATGAATTTATATTAAAAGTATATATAAATAAAAATTATTATAAAGAAGTACATACATATAATATGATAATTAAAAAATAAAAAATAAAAAGAAAAAATATTATTATGATAATACGAGTATATATTTACATATGCAAAAGTGCCTTGATAACTATTTATCAAAGAAAATGACAATTTGCAATGCCATTTTATTATATAATATAGAAGTTAATTAAGATTTCAGGTACCTACTACAATACAATACAATATATATATATATATAAATACATAGTTAATATTTGATTGGTTTTTGTAAAATTTCTTTTTTTAAGAATTCGTTTAAAGGATGACACTTTGATGAAAAAATAAAATATAATAAAAGCCACTTACATAGCTGGAAGGTTTTCCCGGACTGGATTGGGAAATGCTTATTTTAAATGAGATGTATGTGGATGAGCACCACTTTCGACATTGCAATGTAGGTTTAATGGGATCCCTTTATCGCTAGCGAACGATCGCCCTTCATCCACATCTCAAAAACAAAGCGTATCCTTTTGCAAACCAAAATAAAATGTCTTTATTAACGACAAATTAAAGCAAAAACAATGAAAAAAATGTTGAATTTTTCGCACTGAATGTTCTTCTTTATGGTGAATAATATTTTTTTTATCGATCCATTGCAATAATTTTATTCATTTTAATAAAATATATTTAAAGAGTTCACAGGTCAACAGCAATATAAACAATTTTCCGCGGCAGGGTTAAACGACGGTATTTCGAATTATATATTTTTTTAATATTCGCAGAGAGAATCAAAAACTATTTCACAATAACCGTTTAGCGAAATACTCAATAAGCAACTACTCAAAAATAACAGTAGTATTAAATACAACCCCTTTTTCAGGTAAAGATGAGAACGGCATTTTGTGAAAATTTAACCATTGTAGGTTGGTAGGTGAGAATTTAACCATTGTCGGTCATTGGTAGGTTGCAGAAATGTCTAATAAAGTTTTATGACTCCTCCGATGAATGAACAAGCCCGACAAAAAAAAGGAATGGGCGCACTTAGTTACTTTAAAAAATACGACACCTCGTTTATTTTGTGGGTAACTGTTCGAAGACTTTTTCACAGTAGTGTGTATATATATATATATATGTATATATATATGTATTTTGATATTTTAGAGTGTAATTTTTTTTAAATTATTTTCAATAATATATAAAATTAGTTTCATGAAAAGTTACTAACATCCATTTCTGTTACAGAAACCATCCTCCATACTATTACATCCAAGGGCACACATTAATTCGGCTGCAATAACTACGAATATCACTAAGTTATCAATTGCGGAAACAGGTGCTGCTGCCCAAAGTATTTAACGAGGACATTAACTTTCGTTAAAATGTTTCTGGTCCACCAGGACCCCAGATAAGTAACTTTTCATGAAACTAATTTTATATATTATTGAAAATAATATATATATATATATATATATATATATATATATATATATATATATATATATATATATATATATATATATATATATATATATATATATATATATATATATATATATATATATATATATATATATATATATATATATATATATATATATATATATATATATATATATATATATATATATATATATATATATATATATATATATATATATATATATATATATATATATATATAAGATGATTATAAAGTAAATAATTATAAAAGCCACTTACATCGTGACGAAGGATTCCCTTGATCGGATTCGGGAATGCTTTAGGTGTTAACGAGAATGATGAATGCCTCTCACTTGCGGAAAGAGGAGTAGGTTTAAGTTGGGCCCATTTTTCAACTAGTAAACGCTCACCCTTCATCCAATTATCTCAAAAATTAAGCTACAATCCTTCTTTATACGTAAACTCACTCAATTTCCTATTATTTCAGGGGAAATAACAAGACAAGACGAGCTACTTGACAGATGGAAGAATTTAAAATTTCGAATTTCGTTTTTTTATTTTCTAAAGGTGCGATATAAAGAAGCTGCGATCAATATTCAGCTGAAAACTTAAAACTAAAAGCGTGACATGCCCTCATATCAATGAAAGGAAGCAGTATAAAAGGTAATCTTTCCAACTAATAGGAAAGAGCTGACTGCTTCCTTTCATTGATATGAGGGCATGTCACGCTTTTAGTTTTAAGTTTTCAGCTGAATATTGATCGCAGCTTCTTTATATCGCACCTTTAGAAAATAAAAAAACGAAATTCGAAATTTTAAATTCTTCCATCTGTCAAGTAGCTCGTCTTGTCTTGTTATTTCCCCTGAAATAATAGGAAATTGAGTGAGTTTACGTATAAAGAAGGATTGTAGCTTAATTTTTGAGATAATTGGATGAAGGGTGAGCGTTTACTAGTTGAAAAATGGGCCCAACTTAAACCTACTCCTCTTTCCGCAAGTGAGAGGCATTCATCATTCTCGTTAACACCTAAAGCATTCCCGAATCCGATCAAGGGAATCCTTCGTCACGATGTAAGTGGCTTTTATAATTATTTACTTTATAATCATCTTATTGATCAATTCTAAAAAGAATATATACACAAAACTATCAAATATTTCAAAATATTGAATTTTTACATATTTTATGTTTCGTTCATTGTAAATAATCCATTTAGGTTAAAGGTAATCTTTCCAACTAATAGGAAAGAGCTGACTGCTTCCTTTCATTGATATGAGGGCATGTCACGCTTTTAGTTTTAAGTTTTCAGCTGAATATTGATCGCAGCTTCTTTATATCGCACCTTTAGAAAATAAAAAAACGAAATTCGAAATTTTAAATTCTTCCATCTGTCAAGTAGCTCGTCTTGTCTTGTTATTTCCCCTGAAATAATAGGAAATTGAGTGAGTTTACGTATAAAGAAGGATTGTAGCTTAATTTTTGAGATAATTGGATGAAGGGTGAGCGTTTACTAGTTGAAAAATGGGCCCAACTTAAACCTACTCCTCTTTCCGCAAGTGAGAGGCATTCATCATTCTCGTTAACACCTAAAGCATTCCCGAATCCGATCAAGGGAATCCTTCGTCACGATGTAAGTGGCTTTTATAATTATTTACTTTATAATCATCTTATTGATCAATTCTAAAAAGAATATATACACAAAACTATCAAATATTTCAAAATATTGAATTTTTACATATTTTATGTTTCGTTCATTGTAAATAATCCATTTAGGTTAAAGGTAATCTTTCCAACTAATAGGAAAGAGCTGACTGCTTCCTTTCATTGATATGAGGGCATGTCACGCTTTTAGTTTTAAGTTTTCAGCTGAATATTGATCGCAGCTTCTTTATATCGCACCTTTAGAAAATAAAAAAACGAAATTCGAAATTTTAAATTCTTCCATCTGTCAAGTAGCTCGTCTTGTCTTGTTATTTCCCCTGAAATAATAGGAAATTGAGTGAGTTTACGTATAAAGAAGGATTGTAGCTTAATTTTTGAGATAATTGGATGAAGGGTGAGCGTTTACTAGTTGAAAAATGGGCCCAACTTAAACCTACTCCTCTTTCCGCAAGTGAGAGGCATTCATCATTCTCGTTAACACCTAAAGCATTCCCGAATCCGATCAAGGGAATCCTTCGTCACGATGTAAGTGGCTTTTATAATTATTTACTTTATAATCATCTTATTGATCAATTCTAAAAAGAATATATACACAAAACTATCACATATTTCAAAATATTGAATTTTTACATATTTTATGTTTCGTTCATTGTAAATAATCCATTTAGGTTAAAGGTAATCTTTCCAACTAATAGGAAAGAGCTGACTGCTTCCTTTCATTGATATGAGGGCATGTCACGCTTTTAGTTTTAAGTTTTCAGCTGAATATTGATCGCAGCTTCTTTATATCGCACCTTTAGAAAATAAAAAAACGAAATTCGAAATTTTAAATTCTTCCATCTGTCAAGTAGCTCGTCTTGTCTTGTTATTTCCCCTGAAATAATAGGAAATTGAGTGAGTTTACGTATAAAGAAGGATTGTAGCTTAATTTTTGAGATAATTGGATGAAGGGTGAGCGTTTACTAGTTGAAAAATGGGCCCAACTTAAACCTACTCCTCTTTCCGCAAGTGAGAGGCATTCATCATTCTCGTTAACACCTAAAGCATTCCCGAATCCGATCAAGGGAATCCTTCGTCACGATGTAAGTGGCTTTTATAATTATTTACTTTATAATCATCTTATTGATCAATTCTAAAAAGAATATATACACAAAACTATCAAATATTTCAAAATATTGAATTTTTACATATTTTATTTTTCGTTCATTGTAAATAATCCATTTAGGTTAAAGGTAATCTTTCCAACTAATAGAAAAGAGCTGACTGCTTCCTTTCATTGATATGAGGGCATGTCACGCTTTTAGTTTTAAGTTTTCAGCTGAATATTGATCGCAGCTTCTTTATATCGCACCTTTAGAAAATAAAAAAACGAAATTCGAAATTTTAAATTCTTCCATCTGTCAATTAGCTCGTCTTGTCTTGTTATTTCCCCTGAAATAATAGGAAATTGAGTGAGTTTACGTATAAAGAAGGATTGTAGCTTAATTTTTGAGATAATTGGATGAAGGGTGAGCGTTTACTAGTTGAAAAATGGGCCCAACTTAAACCTACTCCTCTTTCCGCAAGTGAGAGGCATTCATCATTCTCGTTAACACCTAAAGCATTCCCGAATCCGATCAAGGGAATCCTTCGTCACGATGTAAGTGGCTTTTATAATTATTTACTTTATAATCATCTTATTGATCAATTCTAAAAAGAATATATACACAAAACTATCAAATATTTCAAAATATTGAATTTTTACATATTTTATGTTTCGTTCATTGTAAATAATCCATTTAGGTTAAAGGTAATCTTTCCAACTAATAGGAAAGAGCTGACTGCTTCCTTTCATTGATATGAGGGCATGTCCCGCTTTTAGTTTTAAGTTTTCAGCTGAATATTGATCGCAGCTTCTTTATATCGCACCTTTAGAAAATAAAAAAACGAAATTCGAAATTTTAAATTCTTCCATCTGTCAAGTAGCTCGTCTTGTCTTGTTATTTCCCCTGAAATAATAGGAAATTGAGTGAGTTTACGTATAAAGAAGGATTGTAGCTTAATTTTTGAGATAATTGGATGAAGGGTGAGCGTTTACTAGTTGAAAAATGGGCCCAACTTAAACCTACTCCTCTTTCCGCAAGTGAGAGGCATTCATCATTCTCGTTAACACCTAAAGCATTCCCGAATCCGATCAAGGGAATCCTTCGTCACGATGTAAGTGGCTTTTATAATTATTTACTTTATAATCATCTTATTGATCAATTCTAAAAAGAATATATACACAAAACTATCAAATATTTCAAAATATTGAATTTTTACATATTTTATGTTTCGTTCATTGTAAATAATCCATTTAGGTTAAAGGTAATCTTTCCAACTAATAGGAAAGAGCTGACTGCTTCCTTTCATTGATATGAGGGCATGTCACGCTTTTAGTTTTAAGTTTTCAGCTGAATATTGATCGCAGCTTCTTTATATCGCACCTTTAGAAAATAAAAAAACGAAATTCGAAATTTTAAATTCTTCCATCTGTCAAGTAGCTCGTCTTGTCTTGTTATTTCCCCTGAAATAATAGGAAATTGAGTGAGTTTACGTATAAAGAAGGATTGTAGCTTAATTTTTGAGATAATTGGATGAAGGGTGAGCGTTTACTAGTTGAAAAATGGGCCCAACTTAAACCTACTCCTCTTTCCGCAAGTGAGAGGCATTCATCATTCTCGTTAACACCTAAAGCATTCCCGAATCCGATCAAGGGAATCCTTCGTCACGATGTAAGTGGCTTTTATAATTATTTACTTTATAATCATCTTATTGATCAATTCTAAAAAGAATATATACACAAAACTATCAAATATTTCAAAATATTGAATTTTTACATATTTTATGTTTCGTTCATTGTAAATAATCCATTTAGGTTAAAGGTAATCTTTCCAACTAATAGGAAAGAGCTGACTGCTTCCTTTCATTGATATGAGGGCATGTCACGCTTTTAGTTTTAAGTTTTCAGCTGAATATTGATCGCAGCTTCTTTATATCGCACCTTTAGAAAATAAAAAAACGAAATTCGAAATTTTAAATTCTTCCATCTGTCAAGTAGCTCGTCTTGTCTTGTTATTTCCCCTGAAATAATAGGAAATTGAGTGAGTTTACGTATAAAGAAGGATTGTAGCTTAATTTTTGAGATAATTGGATGAAGGGTGAGCGTTTACTAGTTGAAAAATGGGCCCAACTTAAACCTACTCCTCTTTCCGCAAGTGAGAGGCATTCATCATTCTCGTTAACACCTAAAGCATTCCCGAATCCGATCAAGGGAATCCTTCGTCACGATGTAAGTGGCTTTTATAATTATTTACTTTATAATCATCTTATTGATCAATTCTAAAAAGAATATATACACAAAACTATCAAATATTTCAAAATATTGAATTTTTACATATTTTATGTTTCGTTCATTGTAAATAATCCATTTAGGTTAAAGGTAATCTTTCCAACTAATAGGAAAGAGCTGACTGCTTCCTTTCATTGATATGAGGGCATGTCACGCTTTTAGTTTTAAGTTTTCAGCTGAATATTGATCGCAGCTTCTTTATATCGCACCTTTAGAAAATAAAAAAACGAAATTCGAAATTTTAAATTCTTCCATCTGTCAAGTAGCTCGTCTTGTCTTGTTATTTCCCCTGAAATAATAGGAAATTGAGTGAGTTTACGTATAAAGAAGGATTGTAGCTTAATTTTTGAGATAATTGGATGAAGGGTGAGCGTTTACTAGTTGAAAAATGGGCCCAACTTAAACCTACTCCTCTTTCCGCAAGTGAGAGGCATTCATCATTCTCGTTAACACCTAAAGCATTCCCGAATCCGATCAAGGGAATCCTTCGTCACGATGTAAGTGGCTTTTATAATTATTTACTTTATAATCATCTTATTGATCAATTCTAAAAAGAATATATACACAAAACTATCAAATATTTCTATATATATATATATATATATATATATATATATATATATATATATATATATATATATATATATATATATATATATATATATATATATATATATATATATATATATTTATATATATATATATATATATATATATATACATATATATATATATATATATATATATATATATATATATATATATATATATATATATATATATATATATATATATATATATATATATATATATATATATATATATATATATATATATATATATATATATATATATATATACTTTTTAGAATTGATCAATAAGATGATTATAAAGTAAATAATTATAAAAGCCACTTACATCGTGACGAAGGATTCCCTTGATCGGATTCGGGAATGCTTTAGGTGTTAACGAGAATGATGAATGCCTCTCACTTGCGGAAAGAGGAGTAGGTTTAAGTTGGGCCCATTTTTCAACTAGTAAACGCTCACCCTTCATCCAATTATCTCAAAAATTAAGCTACAATCCTTCTTTATACGTAAACTCACTCAATTTCCTATTATTTCAGGGGAAATAACAAGACAAGACGAGCTACTTGACAGAGCTACTTTTAAGTTTTCAGCTGAATATTGATCGCAGCTTCTTTATATCGCACCTTTAGAAAATAAAAAAACGAAATTCGAAATTTTAAATTCTTCCATCTGTCAAGTAGCTCGTCTTGTCTTGTTATTTCCCCTGAAATAATAGGAAATTGAGTGAGTTTACGTATAAAGAAGGATTGTAGCTTAATTTTTGAGATAATTGGATGAAGGGTGAGCGTTTACTAGTTGAAAAATGGGCCCAACTTAAACCTACTCCTCTTTCCGCAAGTGAGAGGCATTCATCATTCTCGTTAACACCTAAAGCATTCCCGAATCCGATCAAGGGAATCCTTCGTCACGATGTAAGTGGCTTTTATAATTATTTACTTTATAATCATCTTATTGATCAATTCTAAAAAGAATATATACACAAAACTATCAAATATTTCTATATATATATATATATATATATATATATATATATATATATATATATATATATATATATATATATATATATATACATATATATTAGTTAATATATAGTTGAATAAGTTGCAATATTTTTAATTCGAATTGCCTTGTCATCTTGGTGTTTAACCCTCACAAATATTCGTCTAGCATTAACTCAGCAATAACTGTAAGATTTTTCATTGGAAATTCTTTTTGCTTTCCAAAGCAAATCTCTCGAACACTGCGTAAGTACGTCAGAAATAAATACTGGAGCGTTTGAAATACTCGTATAACATCTCAGATAAGGTAATGATGTTGCTATTAGTTTTACAACGTCTTATATATTTTTTAAACGTAGCTACGTGGGGTAAAAGTGGTTTGTACAATATATAGGCTGATATATGTTGACTCCAGAAGTTTTAAACCTTAATTTAAATATATCAACATGCCATTATTGACATTAATTTGTGGTATTTATTTATCCTACAGAAAATGACTTGAACTTCATTGAAATAGTCTCTATGAGTCGTACCAGCACGATCAATTTCGAACTTCACTACGGATTTTTTTTCAATTTTGGCCACAAGGGAGCCACGAATATGGCGATTTTGTTCTATATTCCATTTACTCATTTTATTCAGCGACCGCGGAGGTCTTAGAGGAGAACCAGTACAACTTTTTTAAAGAATATATAAGGAATGAAAATGCACTGATTTTTCCATTAATTTTATTTCTTGCTATTGCTTAGTTTCTTTGAAATTTATATAATCTACCTACCTACCTATTACCATGAAATTATGAAGTATTGCTAATATGTTTTGTATTAACGGAAAGGACAAGTACCCATAGAAGAAGAAACATACAGTACTCATAACAGCTTCTGAAAATGTTGCCACGATTCGCTGGCCAAACTATATATGCTGCAGAAAACCAAACAAAATAAGGTGTCGTAAACGCCACCGATAAAACAGAAATATACCAAGAATAGTTTCATTTTCTAACTATCGTCAAACGATGTGTGCTCGGGGAGACTTCACTTTAGTTGTCGTATTAGTTTTATACCCCCTTCTAAAGAGCGCGTGCTCCTATCCTATACAAAATGCGCCCTTGGTATACGGGTGGACAGGGTCTGGAATATTCCTGGCTGAGGTGGAATGTTAAAATTTCCGTTTGCTCATGAATGGAACATCGCATAAATAAGCAAGTGAAAAAGCAAATACACCCAAAGACACGTCATTGAAATAACCCACTTTTTAAAATAAATCGAAATAATCAATAATAATTTATTTTGCATCAAAATATAATTTAGTTTTTAAGTTCCCTTACAACTAATAAATCTCAGAAGGATGGGCAGTGGGCGGTAATAAATGTAGGAAAATAATTGAAATGTGTTTATTTTAAATCCAGACGGGGGGGGTGGGGAGCCTAAAGCCACCAAGAAAACTAGAAAAAACCCAAAAAGGGCTGAGCCCATTTTATTGAGTGGAACTATGAAATTTGGAAGAAACACAGTCTCTATCGAGGAGAATCTTAATTCAAAGGATTGCTTAGGTAAGATATACATTTCAAAGATATGAAGTACTCTATCGTATAACAGTAGGGTATAATCTTAGAATTGAAACTTATAGCAAGAGAATGGGCGTGAGAACTGCATTGACTCCTAAAATAGATAATGACTAAGCTAGACACTATAAAAATATATCAGTTATTCATTTTAGGTCAAATCGTGTAACTTATTATGACCTACTTCTACATTCTGATCGACTGATTTTTGTGCATATCCTAGCTATGACGACGTAACAATTTTCTACAGGTAATCTGTTAATCGTTGAGCGCTCCGGTGTACGTAGATATTCGCCAGACTTATAGCAATCCTGTATTTTTTTAAAACTATTAAAAGGTTATAACATTAGTGCGACAACTCACGGCACCACGACCCACCGCGGTTGGAGGTCGCAGATGCGCGATTCGAAAAGCCGCACATTGGAGTATTTGTATGAAAAAGTCGCCCAAAATTATTTTGGTGTCCCAATGATCTTTAAATATGTTAATCTTATAATTCAAACATTGTAAGGGTACTTGCGCGTGCTTGCAGTAAATAAAAAATATTATTTTGCTATAAAACATTATTTTTGTTACACAATTTTACATTTTAAATAACAGCAACATCTTCACCAAGAGATTCGTCATTTAAAGATTCTACTTCAGAAAATTCAGTTTCGCTTTTATCGGGAGGTGTTGAAAAAGGCTCTGGAATGATCATCTCTAAGGTTTCTTTGGTAAAAGTACTTGATTTTTTATGAGATTTTTTATGGCCTTATGAATTTAATCTGTATAAACGAAAATGTTTATTTCTCTCCTCGGCAGGCTATTTCGATCGCTGACCAATTGGTAGATAGCATTTTTAAATGATATTTTACTGTGTACCAAAATTGTATGTAGGGATGGCGTCATAGAGTGCCAGGGATATAGCTTAAAATAAAATTAAACTGTGTACATGGTTTATTTAGAAAAAAGTGGTTTATATTTCATATTCAATGGATAGAGCTTCCAATATAACTTTTAATCAATATATACATTAAGTATTACTGCTGCAAGGTGTGAATGAGCACAAAGAAATACTAGTATTCTCGTCATTTATATTCCCGAATCCAATTTTCGGCACATCGACAATAAGACCCATTTGATTTTTTAAATCTTCTTGTACTGCCAGTTTTCGTTACTTTACTGCATTTTTATCAGCTTCTGATCTAATTTGCCATTGTTTGACAGGAAGGTTGTATGATGAATGTAGCACAATTTTAATTAATCTAATTCTGGCTTGTAAAAATGATAATCCAAACTGTATAGCATCTTCATTAATTATTGATGATTTTGACAGATCGTTCATAGTCTTCGATATATGTAGCTCAGCATAGGTAACATTTTATTGTTGATTTTGTATCTGTCGCCGCGTGACATATCTCCCTGTCTATCATAGTAAATGTCAGTGCATGTTTTACAGTGGTTTTTTTTCCAGAAATTACTGTTTTTGCATGCCAGTTTATTTTTGCTTTAAAGTAGTTTATTTCATCGTTCGTGATATCAGTATAATCTTTTATAAATCTAATTCTAATTGGTCGACAGTTATGAGGAGAAGATGGAGAAGGGCTTAACCAAACAATTTTTTTTCATCTGTGTCATAGGTTATTCGTAACGGGACCAAGGATGTTCGAAATATATTCGCATCAAATCTGTAGTATTTTTGAACTGAGTTTGCTAAGATCCGTCACATCCCCACTTAAAAAATTATTCTAATAAACTACGTCCTTTTCGCTAAAAGTCTCTATTATTTCTTCTAAATACATCAGTAACCTGGTGGTAGTATGGTCTACTAAATCTTGTAGATTTACTTCTGCTAAAGTATTTGTTATAGTAAATGATTTAGGGTTAGGATGACAATCTTTTTTAGTTTTCTGTATCAAACTATAACATGGAAACACTTTCTTGGCGCAAGGATAATGTCATATTACCTTCTGGAAAGCCCCGCCTCTACGAATATAGATAGAGCTTCTAAAGGAGACAAACAGTCACTTGTTTTTTGTAAACTTTCTGCGTAAGCTTTTCTATACTTTTGTGCTGTTTTTGGTGATGTAGACATGTCTTGCAGAACTTTTGAGGCAACAATCCTTCCAAATTCGGGTAACTTCATCTGAGCTGCATATGCTAACTCTTCTGTGTTTATATTTTTACGAATAGTTCGAGTATTTCTTCTCTTGCTCCATATACCTAATTCCTCAAAAAAAAAATTGAGCCACCCTGGTTTGGGGACTGCTATGGGTAATTGAAAACTGACTTGAAGCCACTGCTTATTATTTTTAAATACGTTTTCTTTTCACTGGACTTCTACGCTTTTCGGTATACCCTATTAGATTTGCAAATCAATTAGTTTTATATCTCCAAACGAACTTCTTAAAAACCGACTTTTGTCCGACTTTTTCATACAAATACTATGTGCGCTCTTCGGCCAGGAGCTTCTGTTATTCTTCAAAGGCGAAGTTGCAATCGATGATTTTGAGCGCAGTGCACAAGTCACTGAGCTCCAAATCATCGATTGCTCAACCGCGCCGTGCACCGCTTCCAAAAATCTCTATTTGCTGCCTATTCTTCGTTGCAACCGTCGCTATCTGTGTAAGGTAAGGTAAGGTCCTAAAATTATCTACACCGCGCAATGACGCCATGACGGTGTGAATACAGGCAACATTTTTATTTTTACATTAGCATCAAAAATTATTTAGTAGATATACCTATTTCATATTAACATATACGTTAAAATTAAATAAAATGTTACGTCAGTTTCACTACGTAATACTATGTTTCCATTATATGTAGTTTATGTTATTTACATTTCAAAATGAAAGATTAAATGTGTGTGTCAAAACACATGGGACAGTTACTATATAATATGTGTATCTATATAATAGTGATTTTACATAGTTGTGATATAACAACTGCGATTATAATTAGATCGACTATTGAGGATACGTTGTTGGTTGGTATTCACAGCTACATGCAATTTTAAATGTAGCTTTGAATTATTGATGTGGTTGATCAGGCAGCGCTTACACGCAAGCATTAACTGGCATTAGTTAAATATTCATGGTGCGCCCGGTTTGGCTTATCGAGCCCGCGGGCCACGGGTTGGCGAGGGCGGCGGCCTCGGGGGGATTAAAGTCACGGCCCGTGGCCGCGCTTACATCCCGTGCGTGACCGATTGATCGCTGGCATGGGTTAAACGCGCTATATAGGTCCACCCTACGGCCATACTACCTTGCACTACATGGCGCACTGTACTCGGGTTTCTGGCAACTTGTCGCAGTTGTCGCAACCATGCAGTACTGGCAAAATAGATTAAGGGATGTCGACTAAAACTTTCCAAAATGCTTTACTTATTAATTTTTAAAAATGGTTAATTCATTAACGAAAAGAGGAAAGGAGGAGACAGAACGTAGCAGGCATCGATCTCCTTCACCCGTATTTTTGGCAATCTTTACGGTCAAAAATGTTGTTTACAAAGCAAATATGTCAAAGCAAAGCAAATATGTATTAAAAATGTTAGTTTTGAAGCTATACTAGAGATTGCTTAAATCAGCTCCTCCATGGCTCCTGTGGGATGAAAGGTTGACATAAAAAAATATGATAATTTATGGGCCACTCTTTAAGTCATCTAAAGGTTTGTTACTGTTCAAATTAAGTATTCATTTAGGAAAGCATACGAATGTTAACTGTCGCCTTATTGAAAATAGAATCTACATACCAAGTTTTAAATAGCAAGACATGGTTGTCAATGTAAAACTGTCAATATTATACTGTTAAATAGACGCCCAGGATTGTCCATTTAAAAGGGCAACGTACAAAATATGCAAATAAAATGTAAGTTGGTAGCACTGTATTTAATTGTCGCTCAGAGTTTTCGCGCAATATGGCGAGCAGTTTGTTTACAGCTGTTGGGTAGGTTAGTCGACCTAAAGTATGGTCTGCGATTTCTTCGATGATGCCACAGCGAACAGGCTAAACAGGCACTCATTCCCTACATTCCTGAAATGCATCATATTGGGTGAACAAACAAGATTTATAAATTTCACATGCAAACCAGCCACAACTCATGGAATGGTGATACGATAGCGAGCCGAATCCCAAAAAACGATGCCAAAGTCGGTCGAAAATCAAAGTTATATTGATTATTTTCTTTGACTATCGAGGTGTACTACACTCGTAGATCCTCCCTGATCTGCAGAGAGCCAAAGGTCATCGGACAATATTTTTTTGGCATTACGACGCGACAGTGATCAATCACACCTTCGCCGTTAAGTTCAGATTTGTGGAAAAACATTTCTTGAATATTAATTACACCACATTTATGCGTCATCCGCCACATCAACACTTGACGAATTTTTAACTAAAAATCATGAATGTTTTCGACCAGATATGATAACCAAATATGATAACCAAATATGATCTTGTGACACTTTTCCCATCTCCGAACCTTAAATTACCATTTCGTGAAAGAGTTTTGAGTCTCCTATAGATATAGAATTTAATTCACAGAGGAAGCTGAAGGTCATATCAGAAAAAGCTCATAAGAAGTGTTCCGATGACTGAATTATTTGTTAGCGTCAGTAAACTGCATCAATTAAAAGCGACAAAATAAATTTAAATGATAAGCCAATATTTTGTGTTTGATGGGACTATTTGATTCCTTTTATATTAATGTATTTTGTCTGCTTAAGTAATTAATATAATGTAGGTACATGAGAAATAAAATTGGACATAGAAGAATATTTAAGGCTACGTGGCCTAGTAGCATAGTGGTTAGGTTTACTTTGCATTGTAAGGTTCTGGGTTCGATTCCCGTCTGGGCTATCATTTTCCGTTAAGATAAAATTAACGAAGTTATATATTCATTTATGTCGATCGAAAGCAATATCAAGACACATGTTTACACATATGTTACACTCATATATAAATATAAATACTTTATAGTGAGGTTGTTTATACAAGGATTAAGTCACTTTATATCCATTCATCGCAGACTGCCAATGCAGAGTTCCAACGCACAAGGATGTATAGAAGCGTAAAATTTTATAACAAGCTGCCACAAAAATTGAAATATATTAATAATTATGTTGAGTTTAGAAAACGAACGAAACAATATTTGTTATATAAATGTTTGTACAAATTGAGTGAGTTTTAACTTTGGGATTTATGTTATTTTATTTAATTGGAATTAAATAAAATTTAATGGCATGCAAAATTTTTCAACAATAGGCCCTCAGAGCCAATTTGGAATACTTTCTTGGATGACTTGGATGACCATGTTGGAACACTTTCATTAACTATACTAAATTGACTACATACTTCGCGTTCAATCGATTAACTTTACCCTTCAAATCGGCCATCGGCCATCAGTCATCTAACAACGCGCGACAAAACAACACATTTTTAGAAGCAACACAACATAGAATTAACGTTTTTGTTGTTATGAATAAGCTGACTGCCAGCCGTATATGTTCTATTGTAAGACGAGAACCTAACACTACAGTTGCATTTCAACGTATTAGAAATACCATAGCCGTCTCTGTCTCCTATGAAAATACGCATATTACACCATTCTTTCTGGAGCACTGTCAAACAAAGCATATATTTCCCCTTATAGTGCCGCAATTTTTAGTGGCATTTCGACGTGATAATGTGCTTAGATCCATTGCAATGGTATCACCGTTATATCATTGCGTAGAATTATTAAGGTGTCTGAGCAAATATTGACTGTATGAGTAGTAATTACGATTTAGGTTTTTTTTTTAAGCTATTGCATAGCTTTTATCGCGGGCCTAGGCCAGCGCGGCGACCGAATGAAGAAATTTCTTAACGAAAATGAATGATTTTTAACTGATAATTACGTCTAAACGAGTACTGCTTACGATTTGAAAAAAATATATGTTAAACAAGAACATTTTCCTAATATTCTTAGCTTTGAATATTTTAGATTTTATTTATATTACATAGTGTAATTAATTTGTGAAATTAGGTCTAACCGAACACAAAAACGACTACTACCCAAATTCTTGCTGGCGTATTATTATGAAACCTGCACCATTTTAAAGATAATTTAATTATCTATCTTTTTATCTACGCATTTTTTTGAATAATTCGTTTTTCTTGCTTTATCGAATAAAAAATTCGTGCGCGGCGCTCTATCGGAAGACGTTTAAATTATTCCGAATCATTTGCTTCCGCAGATGATTCAGAATAATTTAAACGTTTTCCGATAGAGCGCAGTTATCTGATATCAGAAAAAATAAAATAAATAAATAATTATAATTGCATAAGTTGTTAAAAATGCTATGCAATAGCTTTACCGCGGCAGTCCCCGAGTGCCACACGTATTTTTTTTTTATATTTTTATTTATATAGATTTAAAATAAAAGTTTGCAATGTTGACATTGATTAAAGTGTAGAAAAGAACAGATAGTTGATAATTGTTTGCGAAGCAATGAAGGTAATATTAATAATAATAATAATAATCAAACGCTTTATTCTTAAGAAAAGGCGCAGATTTGATGGATTTTCTGGAGTGATAACTATGTTATAGTTTGTTACGTCGTACGCCTATTTTTATACAATATCGATTAAAATAATTGACAATGTAAATTAGAAAAATTGAAGAAAAAGGAGACCTAAAGTTATGTTAGTTAGTAAAGTAGTAATAATAAAAGGATAAAAGGATTATTACCAACGTAGGCATTATATTAAATATATATAAACGGTCAACGCACCTCAGCTACCGTTTACATTTAGCTTAGTCCCCAAGAGTATTCAATATACCTATACCATACTTACATAATATATACGTAGGTACATACATAAATACAAAAAATAAATAATTGTAAAACATTTCTTTATTTATTATTTTAGGACATGACTTCCATTAGCAGCCAATCGCATTCGCCTCTACTTTTTGCACCATTTTCTGACCTCAGCTTTAAAAGCGGTACTGGTCCTCAGCTTCTGCCATCGGTGAGTGTCGCAAGGAATGCATGTTATATCCGGGGGCCAGAAACTCATAATGTCTCTGGGCAAACCTTGTGTTCGTCTGAATTTGCTTCTGGGACTGCTTTTTCTGGTAGGTACTTTGTTTGTGGTCTCAGGTCTCAGATTAGTCTGGCATCTTTCGTTTCAACTTCGCGACTGCTGGATGTTTTTATCTCAGTGTAAACCAGTTTATGGTAGCGTTGACAGAGGTAATTATTATTTCTTATCGTGCAGTATCGTCTTGAAGACTGGTTCAACTAAAGAAAATATTAAGTCATCTACTTGCGTCGAGGTTTACTAAAATAAATTAGTCACCCTTAAAATCTCCCTGATCTGAAGCGAAATTGCCCGCATAGAATATTTTTCCTGATTTTGGTTTATAGTTCCCAATTGTGCATTCGTAATGCACAACTTCAGCTAATGATGGCAATTTCTGTGAATCTCCACCGCACAATTCGCCGCTATTGAAGTTCCGTGACCCTGATTGTGTTGTAAATATTTAACGCTTTGCGAACCCCAAGCGGGACCGGCGAGGCTTCTAATTGGGGGCGTTTTTCGTTTATGATACTTTTAACATTGCATTGTGTGACCCCCCTCGGAATGGCTATTGTCGTTTAGATACGGAACAATTGCTTCAATATGTTGGGTCACGCTTTCGCTCTGCCCATAGAGTTTACTGCAACAATATGAGTAATCGCTCGCTTGATAACTGTATTACGGGGGCTAACAGTAGCATTTGGTTAAGAAACTTAAACCAATTCAACTATATTAGTAAAAGGCAAGCTTAAGCAAACTGTTTAAGTGTAAGGCTATATATTTCTAAGAAAATGGATGACAGACTATATGTATTATTTCACGATTGCCCTAAAAATAAGGGTATTTTTTAGAGTTCATGTATGTATGTTGTCCGTTTTCCTATTCCAATATAACTTTTAAGTGCTTAAACCGATTTAGAAGTGTGTAGTATTGTTAGAAACCTTATCTCATCCCGGGCGTCATGAGGTACCTGTCAAACTATATAATAGATAAATTGGCCAGCTAGATAAAATATCCAAATTCCCAAGTAAATAATTTTGTCCAAATGTTTATAAATTAAGGTAAATACATGGTGTTTAATATTAAATAATAGGTCTGGTTGAGTACATTCCCAAAATATATAGATATCTATATGATACAAACATAAAATATTTTTTAAAAACGTTCTATTTCTTGAGAATCGAGCGCAACCGTGCAGCGAGGACGGTTGGTGTAAGACCACATAAAGTGTCACGAGTAGTGCGCAATCGTCACAAGATACCTCTGCGACGCCACACTCAGAAAGCCGGGTCAATAGGTCCGGTTCACGTAAACCACCGTTTAAGGGCAATTGCCCAGTGGAGGACATCACGGGCCACAGACAAGGCCCGTTTACTAACACAGACTGCGAAATCGTCTTTAGGCACTGGATATTTATAGGGATAACACGCGTCGAATTGAGTTTTGTTTTAACGAATATTGATTCAACAAAGAACTTTATTGTTTCGAACAATTATATACACAATAGTTCACTTTTTGTAACGGTAGTGGTGCTTTTTTATTATTTTTCTTGTTTTTTATGTAATTTATACATACTAATAAACAGATTGATAATCTAGAAAATTCTTCTATATGAGAGAGTTGAACATATTTATTATTATGCTACAGCGGAATCAAACTGATGTTTAGGGTGGTTGCATTCTAATGCAACAAGACACAATTGGAGTCAGAAATCCTTGTAAATCCATAATTAGAGAACGCTGTTCACCTCAACCTACTGAGCTAAATCTCCACTGCCCAGCCCTACCCACTTCCAGAGATTCTATAATTGGATCGTAGACGCTCCGACAAGGCGTCGCGCCTGGCATATCAACATCCACCGAAATCCTCAAATATCATCGTGTTTGGCCTCATTCCGCTTAGAAATTACCACCGTACACTAATTGAGGCAATTTCACACTAAAATAGCTACAAATATAATGCAAAACATTAATTAAGAACGAAACGATGGTTCGCACATTTGGCAGTTCTGAAACGGTTTACATGTTATACAGTTATAGTCAATGGTTTTACCAACCGCGGCATTTGCATTTTGAAAGTGAAATTTAAACAGGATTATTTATTGATATTTTGTTAAGTATTATATTGGAAATGAATGTTTAAAAATGATTTTCGTTACGTTGGTTACTTCCTTTAAGCTGGGGCGAAGATTTTCAATTATATCCATACTTTTCTCTCGAGTTAGGGAGATGAGGTTAGTGGATACGTATGCTAGAGCTACACAATGTCATCGGTATAACGTCATTAGCAATTATTTTATGACTAATAGTGAAAACTACCAGTTTTCTAGTGGATGACGTACATACTCTTCAAAGATATTGAAGAGGATGTGATAGTATGAATCCTTGTTGCATTCCCTTTTTGTCTTGAACACCTTTAACCCCCCTACTTATACAAACGTACGTGATACGTCCGCTATATTATCGCCCGTACGCAATAAAATGTATCCCGTACGTTCAAGTAAAAAAAAAACCCCGAAACCCCGAAGCGTACGTGATAAACCCCCCTATCCCCTCCCCCCTTCCCCCTTTCGTTGGGTTGTTGACTGGATAGAAGCATAAGAACTTTGTAATATCTATCATTTTATATAAGCAGTTATTTTTATTATTATTTATCTGTAGTTTCTATGTATTTATTATTATAATATACATATATTATATTATAAATTATATTTTTTTATGTATGTATGTATATTTGGATGTATGTATATGTATATTTATGTGTATATGTTTATGTATGTGAGCTGTATTGATACTTTTATTTAATATTACACGGTTGGCTGTAAGAAATCGTGAAACGATAAGCCCGCCGTTTGTACTAAGTTAAAATAGAATTTAAGTTTTCTTTACCCATGTAATTTTTTTTGTTAGTACAATAAAGGTCTTTTTCATTTCATTTCATTTCATTTCATAAATCATGTCTCTGAAAAAACAACGATTTTTAACTCTTTTTTGAATCAACTTGAAGGTGATTATTTGATGTGACAATGTGATTATTTGTCGAATTTTAATGAAAAAAATAACCGAAACACTCCAAAAGTAATAATGTTTAGTTATAGAAAGCTCTCCAACTCGTCGATGAGGTTAGTGAAAGATTTTTCATTTAAATCTCTATAGGGAATATAATGATTCCACGTGGAGCATTTTCTTCGTATTTGGTCCGTGGATTTCTCAGAAAATATTACTACTTGACATATATAAATAGAAAATAGTACAGAAACTATTACTGTAGCTATAAATATTTGTTTACATATCACGTCCACGAAAAGTGCCTTTTGCCTGCTACTGGGCCTTAATATGACGATGTAGCGAAAGATAACTCTAATATGATATTATGTTCACAAAGCAGTCCGGCGCGGAGTCGCGGCGTCGCGGCCTCAAAGAGCGCGGCGCGGCGCAGCGTCGGCCTCGGCAAGCGTCGCGACGCCCCCTGTCTTTTAGCCCCCTGTCTCTTAGCCCCCCCACCCGCTGGTCTTGCCCTGCGCCGACCCCACATCGCTGTGCGGGTAAGTGAAGGTGTTTGAATATTTTATAGGGTAAACAACTGTCGCTGGAAAAGCAGCGCTCGTTTGAGTGCCTGTCGAAGCACCCTTTGCCTCGGTTCGCCGTTGCCCGCCCTCCGTCTTGCCCCCCTGACCCCCAGCCCCGTGCCCCCAAACTCGGCGCTGCGGGCAGCGCCCTCGCTCCAATCAGCCTGAGATTGTTAAAGTAGACTTGAGAAATTGGACAGCAAATTGCCCGAGAGGTCCTGACCTGGAATTTCTTGTCGGCCATGTTTGCGAGATTACCAATAGAGTCGTCTGATTGTACTTGGAATAGAGCCAGTCTATCACTTAATTCAAAATCAATTGCAATAAATATAAATTAAATTTTTGACACACAATAATTTTATACGCGTATAGAAAATCCTCAATTAAGCATAATGCCATTAGAGAGGTAGTAGTTTACAATAGTTAAGTTACCGAGAAAGAATTTTCAATTGTGGTTGTTATCTGTTATTACTATTATTATTTTATTACTAATATTATTACCTAGTATTTTTTTTTATATTTTCAAAATATTTTGCATTTTTTAAAAACTTCACATAATATAACTTAATAAAATATTTTATAATAAAAAACTTCTAATATCAGCTCGCAATCTTAAATAAATCGTAAATCGCGTAAGTCTAGTTATATGTGTGACGTCCTTCGGGTTCATGCGATTGGGTGTCGCTTTATTTAATAAGAAAATATTTAATAGAAGTATACTTAATAGGACGTATATTTAATAGGAAAATATATTTAACAGGATATGTAAAAGTAAAATAAATAAATAAATGCCTTGAACTACAGTTTCTTCCTATTTAATTGTAAAAATATATGTTTTTGGTATCGTATATCACGACTGTTAAGTTAAATTCTTTAAAAACTGTTTACTTAAACTCTTTACAAATATTTATATCGCCTAATATGAGGCTACAAGTATGACTAAGAATTTTGTCTTATTCATCATTATTATGTTTGTAACTTACATTTAGTCAATTTAACAAATATTTAAAACTAGGTACTGTTACTTTCTTAATATTTTTTAATCAAATTATTTCCATATTTTTTAGCTTAATTTCCAATAGCCGTATATACAACTAAAATCTTTATTATGGATTTGCACCTATACTTGTATTAAAAATGTGTAATTTATCTTGTTATGTCTACTACAATAAAATAATTTCAAAGCCAAATTGCGCCTACATACGTTAGTTATCTAGCTAGCCCGGAAACTGTACATTTTATTAAGAGGGATGAAGATCTTGCCAAGAAGAAGGTCAAGTATTTTTAGATAAAATGCACTAGTTAAAAGATAGAAGAGACACTCTTGTAATTTCTCGATTTAAAATAGAATAGGGTCGAAAAGCAAATGACTTCCTCAAGAACATGCCAAAATATGCCACACAAAAGTTTAGATTCACTATGTAAAACTATTTTCGATTGAAGACGATTTTTAACAAGTCGATTTATAGATTGGAAAAAAGTCAGAGATATAATAAACTATATACATAAATAATCTGACAATGAAGAATTATAATTTTGTGACCAATTATTATATATTCCTAAAACTGTGGCTAATCTATAAATTGTTTAAAGTTTTTTTTTTGTTTAAGGTAATACTATAAATGCAAATACAGCGGTTTTCTCAATATATGATTCTTGAGCCATTATTTAAACTACTTAAGGATTAAGCAACCAATGATAGTCGTTTCAGCAACACTCAGCTTCAGGGCATATGGCATGTTGCAGAGCTAGTTTGAAACCAAGATATTTGACCCTATACGAGTGGAAAATTTGCCATCCTCAGACCCAGACCTCCATCCTCTCTATTGAGAGTTTCGGAAATCAGTTGAGATAAAGTCAATCAGTTATTGAGTCATGAAATCGATGTCATGGATTGGAGTCTTGTAGTCAGTAAATAATTGTATGTTCTAAGTGTCACATCAATTTGAAATCTCTAAAGCAATCGCTCGAATAGTCGCAAGCTTCCGAATATAAATAATGCGATTTTGTCTATTTTCGCGACTACTGACCTTCTAAGTATTTCAAAAAATATAAAAGAATTTACAGAGGATCATCTTAATCTCTATCCGGCCTAGCCAGCTATCTGAAGACCTGTAAGTGGGCATATGACCTCAACATGACTCAATGACACTTGCGCCATATGTGGTTCCCCAACAGGTGCATTCAGCCACCTGAAGATCTGCACCTGGGCTTTTAACTCAATTTGGCTCACTGACGCGCACGATCAGTGTAGCCCCTCTAACAGTGATTAATTTATAACGTTTAGCTTTCTTCAGAACACAAGCGTTAGTCCAATATTTAGGGCTAACTTATTGCATATATAATGATGGTTCGTTACGAGGAGGACATAGTAAACCTTAAAACATCATTTCGTAATTTGCAGAAATATAGTGAATTATTTATTTTTAATTTTATATTTATTTTGGTAGATAACGGTCTAAAATGTGATAAAAGTCTGGTTTTTGTAAAACTATTAATAACGATAAGATTTAAGTATTGAAAATGATCAAAAATGCTTTTACTGGTATCTTTTTTTCGCCCATTTAAAACATTTTTTGGCAAAAGTAACACATTTCATACCAAAGTTTTATTTGTCCAAGAACATTTTAAATCAATTAAAAACATTCTATGTAAAAGTTTAATAAAATTAAGCTACACTTTAATTACCTATTTATAGTGTTCTGATTTTATTTATTTTGCTGAATTTTACATGGATTTTTTTTTCAGAGTATTCATACACTTTCACTTAGTAATTGATACATGGATATTTTATTTTAGAAATCGTATTCCAGAAATCATAAATCCAATATGGGTAATTTTTCCGTCCTACCGTGTACTTCACATATGGATATAAAACATAGACAAATACAACTTTAATCACATGAACCTTAGCTTTTCATATACAATTTATAGTTAGAAAATTTATTATTTTACCTTTTATTTTGATTATGCGTTATGTTTTTTGGTCGTTTTTGTATATTATCATCCACTTAACGTGTATCATGCTAATGTAGTCAATTCATTTATTTTTTAAAATATTTACAGATTGTAGAAACTTAAAAATAAGTATTAGGTACATTTATTAATATTACTTACAATTTAGTTCGATCGTGATTACACTACATCAACTTTTGGTTTCCGACTTCACACTAGATGTATCAGATATGTAGTTTATGAAAGTATGTATGAATCAATTAAATAACGCACTAGAGATTGGATGCGATTGTGAGAATTCATAATAAAATAAGTTCATAATAAAATAAAACATCACTCTTTCACAAACAAAAGGTTAGAATATTACAAGTATGATTTTAATTGAATTATACACATATAAAATAATATATCAATTTGATATTCTTTCATTGAGAAAGGGTGGTAAGTAGGGGGGGAGGGGTTGTTTCGTTGTGAGGCCACGCTCATCGCGTCATAGCCATTATTCATAAGCTGACACTTGGCTATGTAATATCGTTATATACCGCCTTACTCGCCCATTCGAGCGAACGTATCAATCACTGTGACGCACATGCATAATTCAGTCCAATAACGCGATGGTCAGCCAGTCCTCGGTTCGAAGCATACCTGAAGCGAGGCGATTTTATTTTAGTATGTTCAGGGGTGCACATTTAACATTCCTTCTGCTAACTGTAACATACTTGAATAAGAACTGTAATTATTTAATTGAAAATAAAAATATATTATTGGACATTAGAGGAATTTCTATATTTGGATGTTTTTTCGCTCATCAATTTTTGTTCATGTCATCATTTTTTTAAATTTTGTGTACCTACATTATTTGAGTTTTCTATATTTCACGATCGATGGCTAATATCGTACTATAGTGATCGGTAACTGTGGAGTGTATTACAGCTGAGGTGACATTGTATTTAGTCCTTATAAAAATATGATCTATACAAGACTCAATATTTGGAAGGACCCTTGTCGGCGTATTTATGGCGGACAAGAAACCCAGTTTATGCAAGAAACATTCATAGTCACCAGCAAATGTTGATTGATTTCCATATATATATATATGTTTGCGTCATCGGCAATGACAGTATGACAGATTTTTTCGTCATAGCAAATGCTGTTTAAGCTAGAAATAAGAGAATTTATGAACTTGGCAGCATTTGCAAATAAAGGGGATCGAAAAATTGCAATTATGTTAATGTCATTCTACGTTACTTGCAAGCCATTGCCGTCATCGATATCGAGCTCATTCGCTGATGCGTTTATGCATGTTTTCGTGTAGACGATTATATCGTCGGATCTATTTCGGTTTTACAGGTTGTAGTTAACGTCATATCCATCGAGATGATGGAATCTGGGAGGCGCAATTTATCCAGCATTCACTTAATACCACTGCGTCAAGGTCTAGATCCAAACAATGCAGCTCAATTGTACGATTTGGTAATCCTTCCGAAACGGCGAAATGCAAGTGTTTGGTTGTCGAATTGTGTTACGACTTTGAGCACTCTAATACGCTACATATGTAATCATGAAATACAATCCTATATTTTTTTTGTTTATATTCGCGTCTATCATCTTTTTGGTATTTTAATACCGTGAAATGTAGACACAAGCAAGATTGTATGCATTCTGCTCTGTTTGCATGAAGAAATGGCAGTCTTAGGAGAGATACGACAAGTTTAACTATATTTATGGGAGACGACTCCAATCCCGTCTTCTTTAGATTTATATTGTAACTGTTTATATTTGTTAATGCTCAACTGTAGGGTCTTGAACGTTTGGTGGGCAAAACCACAGAAGAAAATGGCATTCGGCAGAGTAAGAAACACATATATATATATATATATATATTTTACGTCAAATATGATTTCATGGTATACAGGATTCTTTCGAGCGTAATATAAAATGCACTGCGAGCTTGAACATTTCTAAGGCGAATTTTTTGATCTCTTAAGGGACCTTTAAAATATTTTTTAAAATTAAATATATAACAGCAGCAGTAAAACCACTAACAAATATTAAAAGTTGTAAAAGAAAAACAATAAATTTGCCTACCCATCCGTCTATCCAATAGCTATAAGTCACAACCAAACTGAATGATCTCCCAATATAAAACATTTATTACAAGACCAAGTCATCTCAATTATAAGCGGTTTCAGAGGTTTACGTAAGCCAATCGAGGTGGGGCGTAAGCCAATCGTTTGTGCATTCTGACTAACAGTCGGGGGAGTCTGGAAGAAGTACTGTTTCCTATAGAGCGGGGGTGGTTTCGGACCTTACGACGACTGCTCTTGAAACGACAATCGGCTACCTGATTCTGGGTGAACGGCCGGGCAAAGGATACCGTGGTCCGCGATAAATTCGGTTTACACCATTTCACCGCTTCGTAAGGGAGAGGACTGCGCAAGCGACCTCGAACTCGTACCAGTCGAGAGACCGGAGTAATCTGGTCGCAATTGGAAGTAAGGGCGTAAGTGTAAGCCCGAATCAGAATCAGAATCAGAATCAGAATCAGAAATATGTTTATTTGACTACTTTGGTATTTACATGGGGTCCCTGCGGCCGGTGGGCCGATCAGGGGTGTGTCAGCTGCTTATGTTCTAGCTGAATCTGTGTAGCTGTATTTTATTTATTCATAACAAACTGTTACAATTTATCATGTGTTTCGTTGGTTTGTGTTATGCTTAATCCTAACTTAACTATCTTAACCTAAGAGGACGGGGAGCCACCGCTTCTTTGGGCCAGCGCCTGAAGTTTTCTTATCCCGATTGTATTCGATTTCTCCGATTCTATAGTTGCTTCGCAGCGGATTAAAGTCTCCGTGGGCTAGGTATGCGTCGCCTGGAGCTTCAAGATCTTGTATTTGTAGATTGGCTATTTTTTCCAACATTTTGTGATGGAGGTCTTCGGCGCGTAGGTGCCAGGCTTCTATGTCAGCCATTTCCCATATCGCCTCCGTCGTTGTTCTTTTCGGTAGCTGTGCCGCGCTTTTGAGCGCCATTTTGTATTGTCTTTCGATTTTTTGTAGATTCGCTGCACTGTATCTCGGGAGCAGTTGTACCACTCCGTAGTCAAGGATCGGTACGATGCAGGCTTGTATGATTGCCAGTTTGGTCTCCAGGTTTGTATTTGCGAAGTATCCAATTATCGGTCCGAGCATTCCTCGGACTTGTTTCAGTTTTTTAACCACTTTGTTCGTGTTCGGGTTCATCTTCAAATTTTTGTCAAAGATGACGCCCAGGTATTTGATTTGTTTCTGGTAAGGTAGTGTTCGTTGTTTCAGTCTTACCGATTGGCAATACTGGCGTTTCTTTGAGAACATGATGCACTCGGTTTTCTCTACATTGCATTTGAGGCCCCATCTCGTGTAGTAATCGATGATGGATTCCGCTGCCCATTCTGCTCTCCTTGTGGCGTGGTCAGGTTGTGAGGCTCTATTTATGATGCAGAGGTCGTCCGCATATTGAGAGAGCTTGAGTCCTCTTATTCTGTCACGTATATCCCAGATGTCATGGACGTACAGATTAAAAATTACCGGGCCGAGTATCGAGCCTTGGGGGACGCCGTGTGGAATAGGCTTCTCCTCTCCTTCAGTGGTGCGGAATCTTCCTATCAGTTTCCGGTCCTCAAGGTAGTTTTCTATTATTTTAACAAGGTTGCATGGGACATCCTGGATCTGCAGTTTCTTAATTAGGCCTCTGTGGTTGATGGAGTCAAAGGCTTTAGAAAGATCTGTAGATATCATGGAGACGCTGTCCCCTTCGGCGAGGGCATCTGTGATTATTTTTCCCGTGCGCAGGATTTGAGTCGCTGTGCCTCTTGCTTGTGTGAATCCGTGTTGGAAGGGTGGTTGTAATCTATTCACTGTGGTTTTAAGTCTCCACAGTATAAGTCTCTCACACAGTTTGCCCATAATGTTGAGAAGTGTGATCGGTCTGTATGATGTTGCTTGTTTGTGATCTTTGCCTGGTTTGTGCAGGAAAATACACACTCCCGTTTTCCATCTCTTCGGAAAGTGACCTGTGGATAATATGAAATTAGCTAGGGGTTTGAAGGCTTGGAGGAACGCTTCGCCCCCGAGTTTGAGGGCGTCCGCTCTAATGCCATCTGGGCCCGGTGCTTTTTTATTCTTAAATTGTCTCAGGGCGATGTGTATTTCTGCTTCTGATGTTGGGTCGAGTGGTTCGAACGGGGTCGTTTTTCCGTGCCCTCGTCCTTCTCTGCTATGGTAGCCTCTTTTACTATCGCTGCGTCTGTTAGAGAGTTTATTGTCTCCCTCTCCGTATTGCATCCATCGATGTTCGGTAGTTTCATGACTGGTTTCTTCATGTTGCGTTGGATTCGCCACATTTGTGATCTATTGTTTCTAGGATCTTCGAGCTTGTTGAGCCAGCCTTTCTCAGTGTATTCCCTCAGGGCTTTCTCTGTTTCCTTTCTTACTCGATTGTAAATGGTTCTGACTTCTCGCTGCACCGACGGGCTGCAGTGTCTGGCTTCCCATCTTCGTTGTCTCAGCTTGTTGCGCATATCTATCCTGTCGTTTAGTTCTTCCGGCAGGGTTTCCCTCCTTGTTGGTTTGATGAGTGGGGCGTGTTTGTCGAGGGCTGCAATGATCGCTTTCTCCATTCTTTCGACATATTGCTCGCAGTCTGTTTCCGTTGTTATTTCCTCTGGGAGTTGTGTAAATTCCTCTCTCAGGGTCTCTTGGTAGGCTTCTTTAGTTTCAAGGTTTTCATATATTTTCTTTGTGTTCCTGATACTTTGTTCCTCTATGTCGTGTTCGACTTTCAAGGTAAGCATCCACGGGAGATGATCAGATCCGACGCTCTCCAGGTGTTTCGCCTTGGCTTCTATTCTTTGGTTTGTGAGGATGGCGAGATCGAGGATGTTGTTTCCCTGATTCGCCGGTCTTGATTGTTGTTCGGTGTGTACCAGTTCGCATATTCCATCTTGGATATCTCTTTTAATTGTGTTACCTAGGCCGGCATCCCTACTGTGGCCTAGTGCTCTCATTCTAAGATTGAGATCTCCTATGATGACTGAGGGTTCGTCTAGTAGCGTTTCCTCCATTTCTTCTCTGGTGTAATTCTGGTTGGGAATTTGTATGTAGATACCTTTCACCTTGATGTATTCTCCTGTATTGTGGTTTGTGAAGAGTTTTATTGCGACTCCTTCTATTATTTTATCTTCGTCCGCCCATCCTGGCGTTACTTCGGTTTCTGTCCATCTTATTCCCCTTCTGATGTACATTGCCGTGGCTAAGTGCGGCTCGAGTGTATGAGTCAGTTTGTCGTATCCGTTAATGTTGAATTTCTGTTTTTCAAAGTTTAACTTGCATTCGTTTAGCACTAGTATTGCTGGGTGATATTTGTCAACCAAAGCTTTGATCTCCGTAAATTTATTTTTTACACCCTGTCCGTTGAGGTGTATAATTTTTAAATTTTGAATTCTGCATTTATCTTCGTTGTCCATTGATGATGTTTGCGAGATTTGTTACTATGTCGAAGAGCTGGTCAATTTTTTGTTCCAGTTTGTCCATTCTGTTGAGTTGTGTTGTGTCCTGCAGCGTTGTGTATTCCCTGGTTAGTTCATTATTGTTCATTTTCGCTGGGAGATCGGGGAAGTGCCTCTTGTTGGTGACGTCCGAATATTTGATCCCTGTTTTTATAGCCGCTAACCGAACTCTTTCGTCTTTTTTGACTTGTTTGGCTTTGGCTTGTTCCACTTGTCTGGTTATCATTTTCTGGAAGGTGGGGCACTTGACGTTGTTTGCTCCGTGTCCCTCCTGTTTGCAGTTTGTGCAGACTCTTACTTGTCTTCCTTCCTGTGTGCCTATGGTGGTCTGTGGTTCCTCTTGATTGCCGTAGCATGATTGTTTCGCGTGGTCGAAGGCGAAGCATTTCTTGCATTGGATTATGTGTTGTGGGTTTTCCTTATACGCCTCCACTTTGATACGCGGGGCTAGGAAGAATTTCCTTGTTGTTTTGTGGAGTAACTCGAGTATGTCCCTTTGTTTATGCTTTCCCTCGAAGATAGCTAGGTGTATTCTTCCGGCCTTCCCGATAGGTTTGACTGCGGTGGGTGTTATGTCTATGCAGTTTTGTATTTCCATGGCTATTGTTTCCATGTCTTCCCCGTATGTCTCGTTTTTTATTACTATCTTAACCGCCGGCGTTCTTTCCGCTTTGGGTCTTGGTGCTATTACTCTGGTTGTTCCACTATTGCTCAGTGCCGTGAGTATTTGTTCTCTGGCTTTAGAGTCGGCTGGGTTGATTTTAATTTGTCCCTTTATTGGGAGGATGGTAGAGTTGTTGTTTTCCACTATCTTTCTGATATTTTTCAGGATTTCCTTGTCTTCTATGGCTCTACTGTCCCTAATAGTGATCTGGGGGATGTGGCTAAATGTTCGGGACTGTGTGGTGTAGTTGTTTATGTCCGTTCTCAGCCTTTTGCTTCCTGTACTTTCTTCGGTGAGACCGTCGAATTTGTTTGCTGTTGGTATATTGTATTGTACCGGGTTCCCTAGTTCTTGATTTATTATTGGGTGGCGGGCTCTTTTCCCGCTCGGAGTCTTCCAATCTTTATATAAATCCGTATCACGCTCCGTTTTAGTACTCCTCTGTGCCGTTGCGCTCCTAGTATCGTTAGGAGAGCGCGTGTGCGCCATATTGTTGTTGTCTCTTTCTGACACACGCGGTTGCGCGTATCTTCCATCTCTCTCCGATGCTTGTGGCCGGGAGAGCTTACTGTCTCTGTCTGAAGTGCGCGTATGGGCGTTCGCTGTGTCTTTTTCGTTCCCGAAGGGGTAGGGCATCTTTGATGCGCTCTGGTCGCGTGCCTCGCTGAGGTCGCGCGACTGACTGTGGTCTTGTACGCCAATATTCTCGAATATTCGAACAGAGCGTGATTGCGTCTTCTTATGTGCTCCATGCGTCGTGTTCGGCTTTTCGTTAGTTGTTCTCGAAGCTTCCGTAGAGGGCGATTTCTTTTTTCTGTTTCTTATTGTTTTATTGGTTCCTAGAGGTGAGTTGTCACATTCCGGGATGTATTCTAGTTGTACACATTGATCCTTACCGCATTTGCATAAGAACCATTCCTCCGAGATAAAATCTTCGATGGGAAGTGTCACGATATTTTTTCTTTTTTGGCATTTCGCACATGCTGCGATATTCTGGATGCAGTGTTCCATTCCCGTAGTGTATACCACAGTCTTCATTTTGGAATTTTCCGCAACTTGTCCGCCGACAATCACGATGTCCATTTCTAATGCTGCTTTTATTAAGAATGGTTTCTCACATTTTTTGCATGAAATCTTTTTCGTGCTCAACTGTTTTTTGTCCCAGCAAAGTCGATCCGCTCGGAATTCCTGTTGGCAATTCCAGCATCGGGTAATATTTTTATTGAAGTCTGTGACGCTCATTCTGTCGACTTTTAATGTGGCTATTGGCACTTCACTTTCTGAGGACCCTATGGTGGCTGAGTCCGTGTCCATTTCGATTTGTTTTTCTATGCACTCACTTATATTATTTTTTAATTGTTCCATATTGTCTATTTCACTAATTACTGTAATATTGTTGCTTAAACTTGTGTTCCCGGGGGTTACGAGTCCCCCGGGAATTACGTTGTTCATTGTTTCTTATAAAATGTCGCTTTTTTATTGTTCACTATGCGCATGGAAATTCCCACTGGCGGGGAGTGGAAATTTCCACTAGTTTGATTGACGCGCGCGCACTTGGATATCCCCGGCGGGTGCGTCCGTTCGGTACGGGTGCTCGCGCGACTCTCCAGTGTAAGCCCGCTGGGTAACATACCTGGTTATCTCGCGGATAAGGCGTTGGCTTCTTACGGGCATGTGACGGAGCTTGACGGTGGACTGTTTTGTCCAAGTCTTCTGCGTTCACTTCACGGGAGAGCGTTCACTAACGACCAATAGTTAAAACTAACTGAAGTGACGGGTTCACCGTAGTTGACAAATCTATTTGTCCCGTCTAGATGCGTTGGTGAGAGCTCGTTTAAAGTCTTGGTTGTCCTTAACTTAGCCAAGCCAGCTGACCCCTCGATTCTTTTCAGGTCCAAACAAAATTTTGGGCTAGCGCTAAAACTGCCCTCTCTGCTCTATGCCAACTTCAGAACAACTAAAAATTCGATTCTGTGCAATTCCAAAGATCCGGCAATATCGAAGCACGTAATAAGTGGCCGTAGTGATTCAAATGATTTACAAGCCTACGTAGACTTCCACAAAAAGTTCCTTACTGGGCCAGAATGGCACTGGTCTGGGGAATGGTAGTACAACCATGATCGATGTGGACTTGAAGAAGTCTCTCTTGCGGGGAGATTACGACAGCAACAGTATGGCTCATGCTTTGGTCTTCAATGCCAGAATGATTAGACAACAATTGGGGACTTTTGCATTCCGCCTCCAAAGCACTGGAGGTTAATGCTCCACTCCATGACTGCACTAAGAAAACGAACTTTTAACCGAGTGCGATTTTAGCTTAGTTAAAAATAAAAAGGTTAAAAATATCCAATCAACGGTTAAAATTAACTAATCTACCGTTGTTAAAACGTACCAAGTTGGAATTGTTACATGGAGTAGGCTAATAATAACACACTGATTGGTTGTTGTAGCCGAGTTAACTCTGATACAATTAACAAACGACTCTGTAGATATTAAAGTCGCGTCTTGGCTGTTTGTAACTGAGCTGCTCGGTTGAAAATAATTGAGCGGCTCTGTTGAAAACAACAGAACGGCTTGGGTAATTTTAACCGATTCTTCGTTTATTTTCAACGGAATCACCGACACGGTTGAAAGTTATCGAGCAGGTTGGTAGTTGCCAACCAAATGGCTTCAACCACATTGAACGCGTTCCGAAAGGCAACATTATTAGTCATAAGAAAAGTCATTAAAAATCAGTTCCGTTATACCTGGGCCTATCGGTATTTAGAAGAAAAAGAAATGTTACGTTAATTGAAGGCATGCATGACAGAGGCATCTCAATATCACCAAACAGAATAAGAGAGATAACAGCAAGTCTTTCTTCCTTTTAGATTCTCAGAGCTCAAGAAGAAGGTGACATGTGCCCCTCAAACTTGCTTCCTGGACTTTTTGTGATTGAAGCGTATGACAACATCGACCATAACTATAGTAGCACAATTTCAGATTTCTTTTTCATGAAATAGCAATATCTATCTTTTGAATTTCCATAAAAGGTGAAATTAGTGAGCCTCGTAAAATTGTCACAACATTGCCATATTGCTTGTGTTTACCAAAGCAGAAGAAACGTGGCTAGTGGCTGAAGCTACTGAAGCCTTTCAAGGTATCTACCACAAGATGTTTTCTACCATCTATGAAGTTATCTACCACATCTATATCTGATGGGACTTTTCAAGTTCTCGAAAAGTTTACTATTTTTTTACTACAAAGATGCAGAAGACTTTTCAGTCAATCATGTTAGAAAGATTCTCTATACTTTAATAGTCGTAGTCTTCATAGTCTGCCCTCAACAAAAGAGCCATTGGGGCAGCATAACAAAGAGCCATTGAGGCAGGATGGATGGCGTCCACTCCCCATGTATGCTGGGGAGTGGACGCCGGTTTGGTGCTTACTATTATGCCTAGTATTAAGGCAGCCTGCAGAAAATTCGTTAAGGGTAGTTGCTTCGGATGCCGGACACGTTGCTCCTTTTCAAAGGACAAGGTTCCATGCACGCTACTTTGCAAGAACTGCGCTGGGGGTCGACAATGCAGCAATAAATACACTAGAAGGTGAAAATTCGCTTCAAAATTTTAATATAATATTGCTTCGTTGAGCCAAAGCCTTAAAATATTAAAAACATAAAGTTGGTCAGTGCTGACCAACTTGGGTGAATTCACTGAGTATCTAGCCATTACCATGGATAAAAGAGTGCAGGTTGACGTGGTGTACACTGATTTTACAAAGGCGTTTGACCGCGTCAATCATTGTATACTCGTCCAGAAACTCGAGTCTCTAGGCATTCACGGAGATCTCCTAAGATGGTTTGCTTCCTACGTTCATAATCGTAGTCAGGCTGTTGGCGTAAGCAGACATCGTTCTAACTTCACTTCCGTCCCATACGGTGTACCCCAAGGATCGCATCTCGGTCCACTGCTCTTTAACGCATATATAGGTGACATAGGTTCGTGTTTCCGCTGGTCCAAGTACATTCTCTATGCAGATGACATGAGAGTATATTCATCCATCAGAAGTACTGAGAACTGCGTCAACATGCAGTCGGATTTAAATCGAATCTCGGCTTATTGCATCAGTAATGGCATCGATATAAATGCCTCAAAGTGTCACAAAATCACATTCACGAGTAATGTAACGAAAATCAGTTGGGATTATTATATCAATGCCGTTGGTGATGCCATACCAGAAAGCTATTGCGTTCGCGACCTTGGTGTATACCTTGATAAGCAGCAGAGAGGGCGTACAGAATGCTAGGGTTTGTATAAAGGATGACTAAGCCCTTCTCGGGCACCAGGGCCGCACTGACACTACATATACAACAGCTATATCCGCAGCATTCTTGAATTCGCGTCTCCCATTTGGTCTCCGCAATATAGCGTGCACAAAGCCCAACTGGAGGGGAATCAAAGACGTTTCCTCCGGTGCATAGCCCGACGCGAACATCTCGCATTTGACTTTTACCATGATAGGCTACAGCAAGCGATCCTCAAGCGACGTGATATGCTGTCGCTTGAGGATCGGCGCACCGCTGCGGATATGACTGCCCTACATGACATTGTCAATGGGACGCTGGATAGCCCATACATAGTTTCGAGCATCGCTCTGAAAGTGCCGCAACGTAAGACCCGCTCTATACAGTTATTCGAGCCCCCAAGAAGACATTCTAACTACACGCGCAATACAATGCTTAACCGATTGCCACGTACGTATAATGATAAATTCACAGGCTTGACATTTACAGTAGAAACAAAATTAGCTTCAAATCGGCAGTACGAACCGCCCTTGAAGCAGCAGCGACAACTGCTAGTAATTATTGATTTGTAATATGTATGTTTAAATATAATATGTATGTATTCCCATTTACTTATTTTGAATTTATGTGTATGATTTATATGTTTGCGGTTAACTCTACAACTTTTGCGGTTAACTCTACAACTTTTGCGGTTTTTTTTTTGGTTGGTGGGGACGAGTTCTTGCCGTTTGGACTTGGACGATGAGTTTCCCGGCAAAGTTACATTGGGCGTCTACAAACGCTTTTCTGTTTCCGCGCGGTATGGATCCGTTTTCTCTCAACTAATAAATATTTACGAATGTATTTTTTGTTTCATAATTTAGTTTGTAAATATTAAAATCATTTCGAACGGCTTAAGTTATAATCGGCATAAGAAAATGTTTTTTTTTAGGAATTATGAGTCTAATTATAAGTTCATGCTGTTAATTACCTAAATAAATAAAATAAAATAATAAAAAAATATATTTTTTTCCATGGATGAATTGGGAGATGAAAAAGATTATTTAGAATGACGACAGCTGTATAGAACCAGTTATCTACATGCGTGTTTCTTAGGATTACGTTGTTTATAGGTTTCCTTAATTTAATAAAGTTTTCAAAAAAATTACAATCACTGTTGCTTACTAAAACGTCGTTTTTGGCATATGCCATATGACATAATATAGCATATCGCATATCGTATACAAAACTGTATGATATTTTTTTTGTGGAAAAGAAAGAAATATTGAATACAATTATCAGTTAAGCTTACTTATAAGTGAATTTCGCGAGAAATTCAAAATCTTTAGTTTGTGGAAACTGTGCAAAATTCTTACCTTTTATTGATAAATGTATGAGACAAAATGTATCCTTATCACAAGAGCTTTCAATCAAAAAAAAAGCAAATCGAAATCGGACCATTAAGAGATAAGATACAATAAAAATAGTGCGGCTAATGGCGGCCATCTTTAATGGCCGCGATTTTGCTTCCTGCACGGATTTTCAAGTGCCTCCCTATCTGAAAAAGTATCTTTTGGTAACTACTATTACCACAGAAAGTGTCATATTTCAATCAAAAAGCTTTTTTTGCTGTACCCAACGTACTAATTGAAGATAATAGTATATTAATATTTTTTTGCAAATATAGGTCCCATTTTCACGTTGTGTTTTGTAGTAAAATCCCGGTTTCTAAATTGTAGTACGACGTTAATCAATCTAATATGCTATATAATCAATGCTATCACCTAGATATGGCCCTTAATCGCTGGGGCGCCAATAATGCCTATAGGCATTTTACGGTGGTTGACAATTCCGCGGGTAGCCTTTTCGGCCGGCCCCCAGATATATCATATAAATACAATTTACAAGATTACAAGATTACGACGACTTATATCAATTGGTAAAAAGAGGGAATTCATGAAAAAATATATGGTTATGCCTCTTGACCACAAGTTGCCTTAGTATTTATATAAAAAATTCCGACAGGTTAATGAGTCCAGAATAGAGAGATTATGGTATGGTTCCTTTTTTGAAGAAAGTAAATATATATTATATTTCCCCGAAACAAAATATCTGCAGCAAAGGGAAGGAATTTAGTTTTATCGTTTCACAAAGCGCTTCCTGCTTCGCGGACCCCTTCATCTTGAGCGAAGGATCGCTGGGTCGGCTGGGTGGCCTGAGGGGGGTGAGGGGTTGAAGGAATGGTGGAAGGGAAGAGGACTGAGGGGGGAGGGGGAGGGGGCTCCCCTCTCATTCTCTCCCTCCGGCATACCAACCGACCATTTCTTTGAGCGGGGAAAAAGGGCATTTCCATACATTATGTACACGTACTGTAAATAAGTACTCGCATCTTCGGGCGAAGCGATAAACTGAAATACATAGAGGGCGATCTAGGGAGGCGCGAGGGAAGGGAGGGCGGGGGTGCACAGATTATACCAAGAGTTGTCTGTATTCTTAACAGATACGACAATAACGGAAATAGGGCCGAAGGATTGACTACCTATTGCATTCGTTTATGGAACGCTTAGCAATAAGATATGATTTATAGGGAGACCAGTGCTAGTAGGAACTATTTTGGTTTTAAGAAATTTATGTAAAAATTGGATTTAAAATAGGATATATACTATACACCATAATCCTGCAAAGACTGTATTAAAGTTGGGAGATGATTTCTGAGGTCAAATAAAGATGAAAATATAGAATGTTTTTACTGGTTTTGTTTTTTTTTAAGAGATTTCCCAAGGCAAATTATTTTGCAAAAGAAATTGAGTTAAACACATTCTACAAATTTTATTGATTCAGGATTTTGTTACTGAGAAAAAGCATAGTTTTTGTCCAACTTTCGGATATCCAGTATAGGTTTTCGTTAACTAAGACCCAATCGAAGACTTTAAAATATATTATCTCATGATCTAGTCTAGACGGTCTTTATTTGATAGTCATTTCTTGAGGATCTATTTGGAAATAGTAAATGTCCGATTATTGAAGATTTTTTCACTTAAATATTTAAAAAATATTAATTGCATTATTTTAAATGGTTGCAATGCTATTAATTAACTCTTTCGCAGGGTTTTCTCCTCATATATTTAATAGTATTGGTGAGTTTGTAATATCTCCTATTCCTTTAACCTTTAAGTTGCTGTGTCTTTTGATACTTTGATATTGAAGTACAATTAATAGGGACCAGCAAGTTTGGCAGCACGATCGGAGCTTTGATTCAAAAATGATAAGAATATCTGGTATATTATATCATATCCTCCCTAATCTGTAGTAGGGGGGGGCGGAGGGAAGAAGGGAGGGGCGAGAGCGGATTTCACCCGCCGAAAGGAAGGATGCCGACACACAAAGGCTACGAGAGTTTCCTTCGTCAGAATATTAGGGGGATTCCTCCAGATCTGTCTTTTGGCGGAGGGTTGAACGCCCCCGGCTAAGAAAATTTGCCGCTGCACATCCACTCCGTCTTCGCTTAATCTTTGCACTAATCAGGAAATTCATAAAAGGGGATAAATGAAATATTCTCTTCGCAATAATGGTGACAGAGTTGCATGAAGTATGAGAAGGCACTAATCCGTGAAAGTAAGCGAGATATTCGTGTCTCCACGTTCAGGCCATACACTGATATTTAGCTAAGTATAATTCATTTTCCATTTTATTTATTTAAGCAATGAACCGCATCTGGTGCTAATGATTGATAATTGTCTAGAATGTGATGTAGATATGACAACTCATGCACATGTTTAAATTATTGCAAAATATACTACCTACGAAATTTGTAAAATGTGTATCATGCTCTAGGGCAGTGGCTTTCAACCTTTTCTTGGTGAAAACACACTTTTAGTCCAGTCGAGTTAATCCGACACAAGGACGATTAATAATGAATGATTTCCAAAAGTCGCAAAACCACACAATTCGTTTCGCTGAAAGTTAATTTATGGTAGATTTTATATAATAGACAAATGGTATCTACATCGTGGAATTTAAATTGCGCACAAAACTTCAAGGATGATGATTCTACTCATTAAATATGTCACTTTTTTTTCGATTAAAAGTCCAAAAAAAATCTAATAAAATAATAAAGTATGACACATGAATAGTTTAGATTATTTTTGAACTTGGTTTACTTAAATTTAAAAAAATATATATTTTTATAATATATTTAATAGGTAGAATCACACCTTAATATTATATTTCAAACATTTGGGAAAAGTATAAAAATGAGTCGTTATGAACAGACTTACAGAAACCGTTCTCAAGCTACATCATAGCCTTGTATGTATAATAGAACATGAAAAAGTTGCCATTACTAATTTCGCCTTTCCACAACATTAATTTATCATCAATACCTTTCCTTTCATCAGATGTTGGCAGCTTATTATCATTTTACCCCTGCATACCTGCATTTTATTTATGAAGTTGCTCAAATAAATCCGCCATGGAAGTCAACCTTGTACACCAAGTGTCATTGCTGAGTAAGACAAAATGTAAAATTGGCGTTTCGTTACCTGTTAAAGAATAACTCAAAAATCTGGTGGCACGCCAGGACGCTACTCTCGGCATACCATTGTAGCGAGGCACACCGGTTAAGAACTACTGCTCTAGGCCATATTCTACTTTGCGGTATACTTGTTGCGTATACTTGTGTACCGTATTTTTGAATGTGAGAAGCTACTCTCCCTATACTCGACCCGCTCATTAAAGCATAGAATTTAATATAATAAATAAATACAAACGGAGCTGCCATGGAATTCACCGACCGGAGTCGGGCCCATCATAATACTATTTTTTTACACTTCTGGGGGGTGAGCAGTGGATTCCGGACTTACGAACCGGCTGTGGTAGGTTTAGGACAGCTGTCTTGCCACATGTGAGCGTTCACCTTGCCACCCATTCACTCCCCCTTCGAAGCCATAGAATTTGAGATGCGCAAATCGCAGTTTTAGATAATTTTTCTAAGAAAGAGTTGATTATTTTTCTGGAAAGGCCAAGATCTTTAAAGAGGTGAAATAGAGATTTAGCTGGCAGGCCACGAGCGCCAACTTCCACCGCGTGAAGGTGAACAGTGAAGCCGTTCCGGGTTACGGCATTTGCAAGATCATGGTATTTATTTAATTTGTACTCGTGGTCTTTTGGGATATTTGATTCCCATGGAACAGTTAATTCTACAATAAGAGCCACCTTCCGAGATAGAGAGTAAAGAGTTATATCTGGACGGAGGGCTGTGCATCCGAGACTTTCAGGGAATTTATACTGCTTAGAGACCGAATCAACCTCCAGAATCCAATCTGTAGCTTTCTCGATTATTGAGAAAGGTTTTGTAGTTAAATGTTTTTTGCCTTTAGAGCCATCCCGCACAAACTGTATTGGGGGTTTGGAGGATACTGTCAAACCCTTGTTGGCACGAGCCACTGAGAGACTAATTACCTCGCGAATAACAGCGAGAACTTTGTCATGGCGGTAAGTGTACCGTCCTTGATCTAAGGCCACCTTGCAGCCAGCTAGAATGTGTCTAGCTGTGCAAGGGGTATTGCTACAGAGGGGACAAGAACTATCCTCGGCAAAGCTCCAACGAGCGAGGTTACTGGGGTCTGGAAGTGTATGCTGAAAGGCATTCAAATAAAATTTCAGCATCTCTGGCGTCCAGTCATAGAGCATTACCTTCCAGTGCATTGGAGGCGGAATGCAAAAGTCCCCAATTGTTGTCCAATCATTCTGGCATTGAAGGCCAATAGCATGAGCCATACTCTTGCTGTCGTAATCTCCCCGCAAAAGAGACTTCTTCAAGTCCACGTCGCTCGTGGTTGTACTGCCATACCCCAGAACAGTGCCATTCTGGCTGATTCCAGTAAGGAACTTTTTGTGGAAGTCTACGCGGGCTTGTAGATCATTTGAATCACTACGGCCACTTATTACGTGCTTCGATATTGCCGGATCTTTGGAATTGCACAGAATCGAATTTTTGGTTATTCTGGAGTTGGCGTAGAGCAGAGAGGGCAGTTTAAGCGCTAGCCCAAAATTTTGTTTGGACCTGAAGAGAGTCGAGGGGTCAGCTGGTTTGGCTAAGGACAGCCAGGATTTTAAACTAGCTGTCACCAGCGCATCTAGACGGGACAGTTGGGTTTTGGTAAAATCGTAAATAAGAAAGGGCCATGACAAATGTGACGTTAGATAATTATCATAGATCCAGGCCTTACGAGGGCCAGAAATTAGCAAGGCATCTATTTTCGCCAGGCAGCTTTTGAAATGCTCTATAACATGATCGCCCGAGACGTCTTTTCCCTGATGGGTGATTTTTCTGCCGAGGAATTTGAAATGATTGTTTGGGTCTATAAGGGAGATATTAGAGCCCTTATAGACCAATTTGGGGTCATAGGATGTAAATTTTGTGCCCATGCGGGCGAGTCCAAGGCAAAAACATTTGGAGGGCTTCACTTTTATACAGCCTGACCAGTCGCAGAAAAGCTCCACTTTCTGTAATAGCAGGGAAAGCTGCTTGGGGCTTCTGGTGTGAAAGTCAGGTCGTCGGCAAAAGCGAGGCACGACGAGGTGTATTGGCCGTCTGTTTTAAAACGGTAGCCCCACTTCCTGTCAAACTGGGTCAGGCTTTCCAGCAGTATATTAAAAACTATATTAAAAATCGTTGGGGAGAGGCAACAGCCCTGAAATAGTCCAATTGAATATGGTATAGAGCGGGTAGTCCATTCTTGCGTTTTAACATGGAAAGTCAGACAATTGTAGTAGGAGGCTACAATGTCACGCACGACTGGTGGGAAGTTGTACCAGCGGAGTGCAAAGTGGAGGAGACTGTGTCGGACTGACCCAAAGGCATTCTCTAGGTCGAGCCAGCATACATTGATTTGGCGTTCGTGCTGTCTCGCATCCTTGATGGCAGCAGCCAGGAGAGAATTGTGCTCGAGGCAGCCCGAGACGCCACGCATGAAGCCTTTTTGAACTGATACTCCAAGGTACTCATTCCGGTGCATGAATTCGCTCATCCTCGTGTGGACTATGCTAAAAAAGATTTTGGCCACAGTGTCTGTGAGAGCAATGGGCCGAGCGTCCTTTGGTCCGGTGCAAACTGGGACCTTCGGGTAGAAGCATTTAATAAGCGTAATAATTAAGAAATCTTAGCGATACTTATCAGATCAACTATTCGAGATTTTGAGGTAATTGACTTGCATGAACGCCACTCTTATCCACTGTTTAAACACATAGATCTTGCTTATGCTTATCTTGCTAAGCGTGATATTGTGGCGAGAAGTTCATCAAGACAACTGCACGCAAGGGAAAGAAGAAAAGAACAAATCGCACACAACAGAAAAGCCTCAGGCACCAAGTCTAACTCCAGAATTCTTGCCATATCGGATTAGCAAATGTAAACAGGATTACAAAAGAAACAATCTTTACACGCTCTCCAAACATAGCTCAATTCCTTAGGCCCGTGAAAGGTAAACTGAGACTGTCAAATATATTTATTTAAAAAATCGATTGTGGCTGTGGACAGTCTTAAATCCAACAACTAAAATTGTCAACTACAACGGGCAAACCCGTCACCTCAGGAAGTTTTAACGATAGTGATCGTTCTATCTCCCGTGAGGTGAGCGTAGATAACTTAGGGACAATACAAATCTACAGCCTAGCTAAGCCAACATGCCCGCTAGAGGCCAACGCCTTACGGCCAGGCACCGGGAAAGGTACCTAGCGGGCAGCTTTGCCCCCTGCCTACCAGTTTTGAAAGGATATCTCCGTCTGCAATTAACCATCAGGATACCTCCAACCTCCTGACTGGTTACGAGTTGAAGTCGCTTGCGCGACCTCTACGTGACGTGTATTCAGCGGTGATTTAGTTTGAAACTATCGCGGACCAATGGCATCATTTGCCCGGCTCTAAATTCAGGATCAGGTAGCCAAATGGTCATTTTAATAGTGGACGACGACAGGTCAACATCTACCTACGCTGCTTAGGAGGCGGTATATTTCCATAGTCCCCAGACTCCTTCAGCAATTATTAGTCAGAGAGCACGCACAACCGATTGGCGTCGCCGAATGGTGCGCAAACCGTCCAGTAGCGCCGGGAGGCAATCCCCCAGGGGAAATTGGTCTACCAGCCTTGAGGGCTGAGACGCGAGAGTCTTACTCGGGGTAGCCTTCCACACAAGAAGGCTGCTGAATAGGAGTTGAATCGGGATTTAGACCAATCAGAGTACACAATATATGTTGTAGCCCAAGCTACAATAAATTGTTCGCTACCGAGATGTTATGTCCTTTATAACTAAAGCCACTGTCAGAAGAACACCGAACTTTAATTAAACCCCTTTTCTTAAAATGTTCTTATGGCCTATCACGCAAAGACGAGTAAGAAGCTACAGAGATTGTTGTGTTCACGACGAAATTTTAAAATTTGCTTTCGCCGCCATCCCCTGTTTTAATCTAGGTTTGCCGCCTAACAACGGAAATTTGACGCCTAGCCACAGAACAAAAGAAAGCATTTTACCCTGGACAACGGCGGTTGCAACATCGCCGAAACGTAGGTTGTTACAAAACGTGGTAAATCCCTTTTTGCATTGACCTGGCGGAAGGGGGAAGGGGGGGGGGGGGGGGCACGGAAGGTGCCAACGCTCGTCGTACCAACTTTGATTAAAATGTCCACAAATCTATTTTTTTAGGAATATATTTTATTCGTGGTGTGTCATATTACCCATAAAATCTTCTTCTGTAGCTCAGGAACAAATTTGGAGTGGACAATATCTCGATATTGAAATATTTTGTGTATCTGTACATTTGGCTATTACCAAACTGGAATTTGACTATTCACGGGTGGACAACCACCCATTATGATGTTTTCAGGAACTACCTCGTTCAAGGACTTAATCATAAACCTCTGCGGTGACCTTTCCGAAGAAAATCGAAGAGCATACTTGAGGTCGATTATCCTAGCCAATATCTGTCAACAAACTGGTTAACAGATTGAGTCAAAGCTTTATGCGACAATTAAATACATTGCTACAAATTTTCAGATTTTTTTACGCTTAGGTTGTACCTACGTGGACTAAAAATTACCAATTATCCGTATTTATAAGATATTATATTTTTTATTAATGCATATATTATTCTCTTTAATTATTATGCAAAATAATATAATTAACTTCTTGCGGTATGCTTACTATAAAAAAAGTCGTAATAGAAAGTGGTAAGCAGCCCCTACTGCCGCACGACAAGCAGCCACCCAGCCCCTTTGTTTTATCGGGTAGCGCAGCGCGCCACGCAAAACATATCAAAAACGACTCAGGCCATTTTTATCGCAAGCATGTTACGCCTGTTGCGACGCTGTATTATACTGCGGCACAATTTCGAAGACTTATCTGAGGATGGAGAGTATACCTTCAAGCATACCTATACTGGATTGCGTTATCTGCATATATATGACCAGTGATTCCCAGACTAATTACCAGTGACCTGGAAGGTCAATAATTCCCAAACTTTTTTATATACCTTCCGTTAGTACACGTCGCTTTAATTTGACGGACCTCTCGGTCAGGGGACTTTTTAAAAAGGCAGTGAGAGCGCCCTTCTATAGCTCAGGAGATTTTAAAAATCTTACTGGACATGTTGGCATTTCAAATATCATACTAAAAAATAAATTTCGTTAATTTTGAACATGATTTTGAACATTTTTGAACATTTCATTTACTTTTACCTTACCGTTATGTAATACGCGTCTTTTTCAAGTATTCGCACACTGGAAAAGACGAATCTGAAGTCAAAACTGTCAAAATAGTCAAATGAGATAGTAATTTTGTGTGTCTTGGAAGTAATTTCCAAAATTTTGGTACCCAGAAAACTGTGACAACTAATTTGTAGTCGCTGACTTCAAATATGACGACTACAACTATTTCGAACTGATTTGTACATATTTGTAAATTTGGCCAGACAACTTAAACGTGCATATTTTCGTACATACCTACAGTATCGTCGGAACTGGTCAAAATAAATGTAACGTGGACGTGTTATACTAAGCTATTGGGCATAAATGATTGAACACATTTACCTTGTTTGAAAGGAAATATTTATTTATAATAGTAATTTTGAAAGAGAATGTATTTTACCACACAACAGTCAGCATTGTTTTCAATGGGTGTGTTTGTAGCCAACGGAAAACGAGTAAACCTGAAAGTAATGAAAAAAATCATAATTGAACTTTGTCAAAAGCTCAATTTAACTAAAACTAAACGAAAGTAAGGGTCACGAACCATGTTTTATTATACACCTTTGTCTAATCGTCGCCGTAATCAAATTCGCCGTCGCTCTCTTGATCTTCATATCTAGAACTGATCCATTATTTTTGTAAGGATGGTGTGTACATTCAACCTGTATACTGCAAATATTAGGCTATTTTTTTACCCACCGTTAGTTACTTCACTCTCCCTTGCATCCTTTGCATCTAAGAGTGCAGGGCAGATTACCCTTTCTGTAAGACCAGCGGTCTAGGTAGAACAAGTCCTGAGTTCCTTGGCATGTCTTCAAGATGGCTGGCAGGTCCGACCACTTCGACTTTTAGGAGGCGTTGACCAAGACCCAACCCCAAGCTTCAGGAGACGGCTAGCTTAGCGGCAAGTTGTCGGCGCGACCCCAGACTTGCCCTGTCTGATTTACTGCCTGCAGGTCATGCTGGTAGAGGGCAGTTGATGTAGGTGGAATAAGGTGGACACCTTTCTTCCGGGAAGCAAACTTGAATGTACGTGCCTCATTCATACTTGTGCTGTCAATGCGGTGGTCGTAAAGGAGCACTGTGAACCTCTCCGGGATAGGCACTACTCTCTCCAATCCTTTTAAAAGGCATTGCGAGCTCCTGGAATGCACTTATGGCTTCATCAAGACCCTGCCACTTTCACCATACGGATTTCTTACTTTTCCCTGAAAAGTAGGATACTGTATAGCATCCTGAAAATGCTTGAAACCCATGCAATGCAATAACCTTTTACTCTCCCAAACCTTTAGATATGGGATGAATAAGTATGTAACGACGCTTTGGGCCACTTCCGAACAACACCCACAGCTGCTGAAGTCCAAGGGAGTGCAGTGTGTGAAAGTGGGATACATCGAGAACCACCACGTTGGTATCAGTGCTCTTGATGATCACAACTTTCGCTCCATGAGTAGCCATATTCCTGGCATGAGCGATCGTTCTTCCATCAGCCTCCTCCATGTCATCACACGACACACCATTCAGAGAGTCCTATCACGCAGTCAACGTAGGTGACAGCCATCAGTTCACTTACTCCCGCAAAGACAAATTTAGCAAGGAATCGGAAGATTTCTCCCTTGTCTTCAGGGTTGAGAAGGTAATTTTCCCAGTTGCTCGGCAGTGAGCCTGTTAACATGAAGACACATACAAGAAAGAAATAAAATAACAAGTTCGTCGCACTTACATGCGCTCGAAAAAACCATAACCTAACTTTAAAAAAAGACGTACCTTAGCCGGGAGGTTGAGTACTCGACGTCCTGCACTGTGACTTTCACGCTTCGCGGTCTGTATGCTGGCTGGATCATACAGGTCCCAAGCAATGTCTACCCGTTTAGCACCAACATACGAGGCCTGCTTAGTAACGTGAAGTTTAGGCTGGAGCTACCCGCATTAGCCCGGTGGCTTAATGCGGGCAGCTCCCTGCTGCATTCCCTAAGGATTTTGTGTTGGTTCTCCCACTCTCGTACATTCGCATGCGATCGTGCCATAGTGAAAACCCAGATGTCTGGCGGTTGTGGCGTAGAGATAATTGTGATGTATGCTTGGGCTTCTTGCGCGCAGATAAGGGTAGTGTATCAGATAAAGATTTCCGGAATACTGTCTTCCACAAGGTGAAGAAGAAGATACTTCAGACGATGAGGTGCAGACGAATAATCCGTAGTAAGAAAATCCCTGTAAAACACAGGAGGAATCAGTATGGGAACGTGATAGAGGGATTGCGAACGCCTTTCCTATGAGCGTCGGCCAGCCCTCCAAATCAGCCTCTCCATCACAGACGGATCAAAGATCGCATCCCTTTTCCAGAATAAAAACAGTAATCGCTTACCGCGATGAAAGGTTTCAGCATTAAATATTTAAAACTCTCCGGGATTCTCTTTACGTTTTTATAACCGGACTCGTCAAATCTCGAATTTGAAAAAGATTCGACCAAAATGGCCGATATTTATAGCCTTTACCCCCTTGTAATCTAAATCATTTACTATGGGTTGATTATTTTAAAATATAATTTTAAATTATACGGCTTTTTTCTAAAAATAGAAGATTTAATTCTGACCCTAAAGTGTGTCGGATTCTTCCTGTAGTAATTGTATTTTTAATAACAACCAACGTTTTGTATGCGATAACGATTCTACAACTCGAATAATTAATAAAAACTTTTTCTGTGGACTCCTGGTTTTCTTTTATTTATTAATATTTAATATAAAATTTACAAGTATATGATTTGCAAATTCGAACGGTAATTAATGTTTAATTCTGGCAATCGACCATGCGATTCCAGCTTGGCTGTACTGAGTACGATTAATCTTAGTACGATAATAGATCGTCGTATATATTTGACGTCGCAAGTATGACTATGCAAATGCAAAACATTCTTATGATGTTTGTTATTGTTTTGGTGAATTCGTCATTGCGAATTATTATCTGCTCAGGAAATTGCACGCGGAGAACACTACCGCGTCACAATTCCCTATCTGGTACGTATAACGTATTTATTCACCGCGCACTCGAAAATCGTTTAATACGCTGCTAGTTCGCCTTCGTGATTGAAAACGATGTTAAATAACAAACTCTAAGTTATGTTTAACCACAATGTTCTGACAGGTAACCTCAAAGCGTATCAATGTTCAAAAAAAAATTTTTTTTAAGTCTAGTTTCTTACGAAAGTATTTATACACGATTGATGCTATCTTTACGTCTGGCCTAGAATTAAAAACCTTTCTTATTATAATTCAAGGATAAGCTCTTGTTTGATTAAGAAGCCTGCTGTTAACTGCCGGGAACGCTGATATGCATGGTAACATGCCTTCTCTTGCATTCTTACAGTCATTCTTCTCTACATACATCACCATCTAAAGTAACGATAGCCGATTCAATACGTATACCGATCATTTCATTCGACACTGAAAGTTGAAGTCTGTGAATCGTTTATTTAATTAATTAAATATTTGATAAATAAAATATATTCAAACGTTGAAAATTTAGATTTTTCGATCGAAGCGGTCTATAAAAGTACATATTTCGACAATAATTAATATTGACCCTCGAATGATGAAATAAGTATAGAGCCCTGATTTATTATTCATGATTCGTTAACAACTTCATCCATCAGAATCAGAACTATCTATTTTATTATTTAAAATATTGGACAGAACATATATATTATATTAAAGGCACCTTATATTATTATTATATTATTAAAACCCTATATATTATGATAACCACACGCTCTCACTATTGTTCACACAGGATGGTAGATTATCTGCGTATCGGTCGTAGGACGTATGCTTGTGTGATTCTCTTTCTAGCTTGCGGGCATAGAGGTACCGGTTTGTCGGGATCGTATAATATGTGGGCAATATCCCGAGGGGTCCGCTCAATCACGGGGGTGCTTGAAGCAAGCGCCTCACCATGAGAACCTCATCTCCTCAGCACTCCTCTATGCAGGAAACTCGCCCGCGGCTCGACGCCCTTTTATAGGTATGGGAGCCCGCTTTACATTGAAACATACATTGCGCCATGGGATCAGTATCATAACCGCTCTAATAGCATTTTTATTTCATATTATTATATACTATCATTTGAATAAACAAGCTATTTTCCGCGGCTTCTCACAGGAAGAGTTTTAAATTTAGCTAACAATGTAGAACATCATTTTGATCGAAATGCTCACAAAATTTTACATATTGCTAACTGATTAATAGAGGTATTTTTGTATCAACATTGGCAATAAATACCTTAATATTGTCGATTTTGCGGTGGATGATATCACATTTTTATGTATGCTATTGGTTTGTTATTTCTTGATGCCAACACATAAATATTACGTTTTGACCTAAAACGCAACAGGGTTCCGGCCATGCAGGAATTGAGGGAAATGAAAAAACCAACGAACTTGCTAAGATGGGAGCAAAGGGAACGTTATACGGCACTGAACCTTGCTGTGGCTTACCAAAAAGCTTTGCAAACCTAATGCTCAAACAAATATGTTTAGAACAATCCGTCAACCACTGGAGCAACACACCAGGGTTGAATCATTCCAAAGCTCCAATTAAGGCTTACGGCCGTGAGGCCTTATCGCTAAATAGGAACTATCTACGAATACTGGTGAGGGCGCTCACGGTTCTAGTAACCCGGCACTATTTCACCAGTAACCCGTTAGAGACCAACGCTTTACGGCGAGGCACCGGGAAAGGTAAATAGCGGGCAGTCTCACCCCCTAACTACCAGTTTTGGCAGGATATCTCCGTCTGGAATTAACCTTCAGGATACCTTCGTCCTTCCGACTGGTTACGGGTCCGAAGTCGCTTACGCAACCTCTATCTGTTGTATTACAGCGGTAATTCAGTTTGAATTTATCGCAGACCTGGACGTTCTTTGCCCTTAGTGCCACACAGGATCGAGTGGATCGAGCCCAAGGTCATTTCAAGAGTGGCATGACATCAGGTGAAAAATCCATCCCCGCTACTTAGGAAACAGTATATCTCCATAGTCTCCAGACCCCTTCAGCAATTAGTCAGAATGCACAACCGATTGGCTTCGCCGACCGGTGCGCAAACCGTCCAGTGGCGCAGGGATGCAATCCCGCCGGGACAAACCGGTCTACCAACTCTGAGGCCTGAGACACGGGAGTGTTACCCTGGGCAGCCTTCTAGTCGAGGAGGCTTCTGAATAGTAGCTGAATCGTGAGTTGAGCCAATCCGAGCACAAAATGGATCTTGTGGCCCAAGACGAAACCGTTCACCACCAATTATATATTATGTACCAATTAATATACGCATATTGAGATGTCAACCACAACGGGCGAACCCGTCACCGCAGGACGTTTTAACGATTCATCGTTCTATCGACCGTGCAGTGAGCGTAGAAGACCTTGGACATTACAAATCCGACGTCTAGCTACGCCACAAACCGCAAGAGACCAACGCCTTTACCGCGAGATAGCCAGTAATGTTACCTGGCGGGCCGACACTCGCGCCCTTGCTTCCAATTGTGACCAGATTTCTCCGGTCTCTCGATTGGTTCCGAGTTCGAGGTCGCTTGCGCGGTCCTCTCCCTTACGAAGCGGTGAAACGGTGTACACCTGTGACCGACCCTGAACACATGGGTCAACGTGGCCACCTCATCATGGGCCCGTTAGCTCCCAATTAATATACGCAGTGAGATTCGCTCTATTTGTGTGCCCAAGGACGCACGACAAACCGCAACGAACTTCCGGTCTACTCCCTCCGTCGACGCGCCCTCGCCGCTTGTTCTCATCATCTATCTAATCCAGCTTATTGATCACCCGCCGTGCCCCTTTGCCAAATGCTATGCGTTCCTCTACAAATCACTTGTAATATTTCAAGGATTAAAATCAAGTAGCTGCACTTCCACGATATTAAAAGGACTGTCTCTGGGCCCAAACGGCGTTCTGCTATTTTTACTGAAAACTATGTTTACACAGAAGAAACATATTTTAAAATTCTGAAAAAAAGCAAACTAATCAAGACTGGCTAAATAATCAGTGAGAGTCATTATATCGGAAAAAACTGTTATATTCGCAGTAATAAAGGAAAATGTAAATGCACAGGGTAAAAGGGGAATTCGAAATTTAGCCAAAGTATATAAAATTTTGGAATAATAATTAATTAACACGGTTGGCTGTAAGAAATCGTGAAACGATAAGCCCGCCGTTTGTACTAAGTCAAAATAGAATTTAAGTTTTCGTTACCCATGTAATTTTTCATTTCATTTCATTTTCATTTCATTTCATTTCAATTAATTGTAGTCAGAGGCATACAAACTTGAGTTTTGATTATTTTGTTTTTCTTAAATGTTACGAAGGTTTATTTTTTTGGGGACAATATTCCGTAAAGTTTAGCCATTCGCTGACTTATGGACATAAAAGAATCTACAACAATAGTGTACGCCCTAAAGGATATCATATTCTTTAACTGCAATCAATTATTACTACAAAATCTTTTTTTACTCTGGCTACATTTTTAATCGACCTTTAACTCTGTGAATTTAAAATTTCAACTTTTACATTCCTGACAGAGGGATAAACTTTTAACTTTCTATTGTGGTCTAGTGATCCAATTGAATTTTGTAATTCAATGCGAATGACAGAAAGTAAATTTAATAAGCTATTGACTATTGATTGGCAAACTATAGCAAATATTCGGAAACATTTATGGGAGGTACTGTGTCTGCAAAAAATAAACTAGCTATATAAGAAATAAACTAGCTATAAATAAAATAGGTATTACCAAGCTCGTTAGGTGCAATTGAATTAAATAATTCCTTAACGAACGTCGGGTGGTTGAGGTTGAAAATGTCGATGGTAGAGAAATGAGAGTCGTAAGTGCACATCAGCCTATAAGCGATGGAATTTTTGCCGTAGTTGGTATTGGCGCGAGAGACCTCAAACGTGCGTGAATTGCGAATTAATCGCGGAGGAACGAAACAACGTATGTTTTCCGCAAGGTATGGACTATCTATGGTATTGTGGTTACCTTTTTGTAACAGTACCATATCAGCCACAGTGCGTCGGTCATCTAGAGCTTGAATACCGAAGTGGTCCAGTCTGCTCTCCTACGTAGGAAGAGCGAAGAAAGTTTTCGTTATTATTACACGAAACGTAAATTGTGAGATGGACATTTCGAGCTGACCCTAGTGAAATAGCTGTGATTTGTCCTGGTTGTGTTTAGTGTCAGCGTGTACAATTAATTGGTCCAATTCGTTCGCACAATAAATCGTTTCGCCGACGAGAAACAGAGACCCCCTTGCCTCTCAATCGAGTACCGAGTAGAGGCCGACCGAATAGCAAAATGGGAAGCCTAGTAATACCACGACCTTTTCAAAACCACGACCCTAAATCTTAAAAGATTTTTATTGTATCTCAGGTAGGAAGGGGTAGCATCGCTTGTCGGATATGTAGATAGTTGTAGCAATCGGTAGTAAAAGTACAAGGCATTGCTGATAGTGTGCTTTTGAAAAGAATAGTCACTCCATTTAAAATATCTTCATCTTTTGACGAATATTTATATCGACCACTACCTAGTTAGCATTAATAGTTTCGTCCAGCTGGGTAGCATTAAATTACGTTACGCCATCGGATATTGAAATAATGCAATATTGATACTCAATAATAAAATATATCTTATTAATGAATTGATTTTATCTCAGGTTGTTCTAAGGAAAACTAATTGCAGCTGGCAAAATCAGCAGATCAATATTTTGTGGTTTTCTCTTAGCAATTGAATAATCCTTTAGAGATGACATTTTGTGAAACAATGTGGTTTTTTTATTATTATATCTTGTGTATTGACATAATTCATTTGTTTTATTTATAAGATACCCAAGATTTTTTTCTTTTAAATCAGCTTCGTGCCTTTTCACTTAACCCCTCTCCTCGCGGAATAAAATTCAGCCGTCCCATTCGCGCGCGACCTTTTTGCGCGCAAAATCGACGACCTTGATAAAAACGACCATAACTTGTAAACCACTATACGGATCATAAAAAGAAGAACTGTAAAATGATCGCATTGAAATTTGACATATAAAACATTATAACCTTATCTCGTAAATCAATTAAGATAATAATGGCGACAAATTACAAATTTGGCGAAGTGAAAAAACTCGCCTATTTATCATTTCGATGTTTTTATCACAAAATACGAAAGTCTATGCGGAAATTGTATTTACAGTTATGTTCTTTATTAAATGCTTTACCAAAACCATTATTTTGTTTTACTTCTTTGCATACAAAAATATTTAGTTTTTCAGTCATAATAACCAAGAAAAATTTGATGTCTCCTCGTAAAAATTTTTTTTTTTAATTTTGTATTTCTGACTACTTAGGGACTTTATTTATATGAAATTCTTTCATAATAACTTTTCCACTACACTACACTTCTTATAAAATCATACCAGTTCTTTCAGCTTTGTCTAATATTACAGAAAAATCCAAACTTTTGCGAGTCGGTGACGAAAATTTGGCATTAACTTTGACAGGTCATAATACAAAAGTGGATAAAGTTTTTCAAATATATTGTGTTATTATGTGCTTATTATATGTCTAATAACTAATTATTATACTCTAAAGAGTCACATTTCATAGAAAAACTATAGGAAATCACACTCAAAATATGGTAATTCTTCTATACTAATTACGTAAACAAATAGGTATGCGCACCCCGCGATTTCGCGAATATCGATAAAATTAGGCAGCGCGCCTGTCTATGCAATACGCCGCGGTGCGATCTCATTTGTTTAGGCAAATTCGGAGTGTGATTTTCTAGTTTCTTCTATGAAATGTGACTGGAGTATAATAATTAGTTATTGGACATCTAATACGCGTCAAGTTTTCAATACATTCGAAAAACTTCTAACCACTTTTGTATGCCTTTGCAATTATTATGAAATCAGACTATCGCGGTTGCTTCACATTATAGCTTTATAAACGAATTTACCGCGTGAAGTGTGTAGCACCCGACGTTTCGGCGACGTTGCCCAGGGTAGACTGGACAGCGGCGGCTGCAACGTCGCCGAAACGTTGGTGTCCAAACTTTACGTGGTAAATTCGTTTTTTAACCACATTTGTATCATGCCTTTGCAATTATTATGAAAAAGATTATCGCGGTTGTTTGACATTATAAATAGCTTTATAAACGAATTTACCGCGTGAACTTTGTGGCACCCGACGTTTCGGCGACGTTGCAGCCGCCGTTGTCCAGGGTAGACTGGACAGCGGCCGCTGCAACATCGCCGAAACGTCGGGTGCCACAAAGTTCACGCGGTAAATTCGTTTATAAAGCTATTTATAATGTCAAACAAACGCGTTAAGTTTTAGATTTCATAATAATGGCAAAGGCATTATACAAAGTGGTTAAAAAACGAATTTACCGCGTGAAGTTTGTAGCACCCCACGTTTCGGCGACGTTGCAGCAGCCGTTGTCCCGAGTAGACTGGACAGCGGCCGCTGCAACATCGCCGAAACGTCGGGTGCTACAAACTTCACGCGGTATATTCGTTTTTTAACAACTTTTGTATAATAATTATTATTTTCTAGAAGAAAACTCAAGAAACCATTTTTTTTTATTTCAAAGTTCAAAGTTCAAAGTTTATTTATTCCAAAAAACCCGGTAAGGGTATAGAACTTACAATTAATAAATACATTTTTTATAATATTCATATTTTAAACATATCATATATCTGGCAAAAATAAAATTAAATCAAGTTAGAAATCTGAAAGTCAATAAACTATACAAAATCAACCATTACATTGTCTAAATATTAAAAATATCATTTAGAAATATCAAAAATAGAATAAATTTCCAGTACAAAATTTTACAGTAACAGTCATTTGATAAAAATAAAACAAACATGTCATAAAAATAAACAAAACAATTGTACCGACTAAAATAAAAACTTTCATCAGTTGGTATATTAGGTATACAATTATTCGTTTCTTTATATACAAAAGAAACATAGAAAAATATGAGATTGGATTTTATCATTTATTTTTTATGCGACTTATGCTTTAATTTTTTTTTATTGGTACTAAATATCCAGTACAAAATAGTACATGCACGTTTAAAAATTGCCACATTTGATAAAAATTTATAATGTATCACAAAAAAAAGTGCATAACACACATCACGTTACATCGTTGAAATATAATGATACATATAATCGAGTAATGGAGTTTCATCAAAATTCCTTGTAATTCAACAAAATTTCGAGTGAAACGTCGTTATTCTATGTGAAACAGTAATAACAAAACGCCGCCCGTCGCTCTCCGCCGCGCGCCGCGCGCCGGCTACTCGCCCCGCCGCCGCTAGAGGTCGTCTGAAAATTAAAACAATATTATTAGTTCTCACGTCCTGTCTAAATTTCAATTCAATTTCAAAAACCTAATTCTGTTGTAGTGATCGAAAATTTCCCCTGACCGCAAATTTCTGTTTCTTTATTCCATCATAACTTCTAAACGCTCAGACCGATTTAGAAGTCTGCGGTATTACTAGAATCGTTATGTCATCCCGTAACAGTCCAGTGAAAAATGAATCCCCTTAGGGAATATAAAATCAATTGATACGTAGTAAAATTATTCATAAGTAGTAGAAAAGATATGTAGTAAAATTATTCATCGTAATATTCAAATTGTCGAACGGTACGCAAACCGTCCAGTAGCGCCCGGGGAAATCCACCAGGAGAAACCGATCCACTAGCCGTGAGGCCTGAGACGCAAGAGCCTTACCTGGGGTAGCCTTTTACACGAGGAGGCTACTGAATTGAGTTTCACAGAATCAAGGATCAGCAGACAAGAAGCCAACAAACTAAAAACACAAGGCAAGCTACTGGGTCGAATTATAATATTCCGATTGTAAAGTCCTCATTTGCCCAAAGGCATTTTTACTTCCTTGCGCCGAGATTTTATAATAATTTAAATGAGAGTTATAAGAATGCAAACAACTTAAATTCATTCAAAATACTTATAAAGAAGTACCTGCTTGAAAGGGGTCCAATGTATGCGGAGTCTCAATTGCTCTCGCTAATAATTTAAGTTGTTTTATTAAATTATATATTACTACCTAAACCAAATCTCGTGTATTATTTCCTATGTATACTATATGTACTAATATATATGTAATAATATATATATGTACTAATATATGTATAAAGATATTCAAAGTATGCAGATAATTGAGATTTCAAGTGAAATAGCCCTGTTTTCTCTTGTATGAGCTCCTTCATATACGAAATTCTCCTATCCTGACTAAAATGTATTCTCCAAAAGAAAAAGAAGAATAATAATGAGTATTCTATGTATCTAGACCCATTTGTTAGGTCCTTATGCACTTGGTTTTAGCTAGTTTGAATCAATTTAAGGTTTATAAGTTAGAATCGGCTGGTAACATACACTTTTAAAATCTCGTCTCGGTGAATAATATTGATTTTTGATGTACTATGACACAATTCCTATATAGTGGATTATCAAAGGTGTTCTATAGTTAGAGACTTCCAGATCAATGTATGCTAATAGTTTTAAGTCACTTTTCCAATATCGGATGATGATTGACCTGTTTTCACTTGTACGAGAGCTCCTTCATATATGAAATTCTCCTATCCTGACTAAAATGTATTCTCCAAAAGAAGAAGAAGAATAATAATGAGTATTCTATGTGTCTAGACCCATTTGTTAGGTCCTTATGCACTTGGTTTTAGCTAGTTTGAATCAATTTGAGGTTTATAAGTTAGAATCGGCTGGTAACATACACTTTTAAAATCTCGTCTCGGTGAATAATATTGATTTTTGATGTACTATGACACAATTCCTATATAGTGGATTATCAAAGGTGTTCTATAGTTAGAGACTTCCAGATCAATGTATGCTAATAGTTTTAAGTCACTTTTCCAATATCGGATGATGATTGCCCTGTTTTCACTTGTACGAGAGCTCCTTCATATATGAAATTCTCCTATCCTGACTAAAATGTATTCTCCAAAAGAAGAAGAAGAATAATAATGAGTATTCTATGTGTCTAGACCCATTTGTTAGGTCCTTATGCACTTGGTTTTAGCTAGTTTGAATCAATTTGAGGTTTATAAGTTAGAATCGGCTGGTAACATACACTTTTAAAATCTCGTCTCGGTGAATATTATTGATTTTTGATGTACTATGACACAATTCCTATATAGTGGATTATCAAAGGTGTTCTATAGTTAGAGACTTCCAGATCAATGTATATAGTGGATTATCTATATATAGTGGATTATCAAAGGTGTTCTATAGTTAGAGACTTCCAGAAAAATGAATAAATACAGACCTTAGAGTGCTAGGCGGCGAAAGGCAGACAGGGGAAGCAGAGCGCGTACGCAGCGGCGATGTCTGAAAAGTAACAAAATACTGCTTAGTAGGATCGTCGATAATCTGACCGTCCTTAGAAGAATTGGTGTATTTGTACCCGCCGAAGACCGAGATTGAGAGAACGGGTGACTCTATAAATATCTCGGTCTCTCCGGGAAAATTTCAAACTCCTTCCTGGAAAAATTATCTAAAACCGCAATTTCCGCATCTCACATTCTTCGGCTTCGAAGGGGGAGCGAATGGGCGGTACGGTAAACGTTCACATGCGGCAAGGCAGCTGTCCTAAACCTACCTAAACTAGCGATTAGCGATTCGAAACTGGTTACAGGTTCGAAGTCGCTCGAGTGATCCTCTCCCTTGTCTTGCGGTGATCGGTGTGTACCGAATCTATCGCGGACCATGGCATCCTTTGTCCGGCTATCTCCTGGTATCGGGTAGCCGAATGGTCGAATAGAGTCGTCTTCGGATACTTTTAAACGCAATTTTGCTACTTAAATCTATGGTTTTAATGATATTGAGTATTCATGTGAGTTATTAGGAAGGTAAAGTACTCGTACCGAAAAGTTTTGGAAAATAAATAAATATTTGTATTTTATACCTCTCTGTAGTTGGGCGAAAAATAGGCGTCGGGTGGGCGGCCCGGCGGGCGAGCGCTGGGTTCTAGGCGGTGGCGGGTGGCGGATGCTGGGCCGGAACGGGCAGTCCCCGCGCTGTGCCAGCGAGGGCTGCAACCTGCCCGCGTGGTGGAGGCAGCGGCGCAGCCGACAACCGGGATGATGACAGCGGCCACTCACTATTGAAAGACAAAAATACAATAAATTGACGATAAATTCTGAAAATAACATGGAATTCTTTATATACTTACTAATTACCCAGAGTTCCGCCGGGGCTTTGAAAATCGATCGACATTTTCACGATATCTGCGTCGTCATCGTCATATCCAACGTCATCATCCCAGAACGCCGGCGCTGCACCCTCATCTATTTCATCCGAATTGGACCCCGACTCCTCCAGGAGATCTAGGAACGCCTGGGGCGGCGTCCGATCCGGATCTCGATTAAAAGACATCTAAAAAACAAAAATACATTTTTCAAAAAAAAAACAAAATAGTTAGTAACCCAATCGTGTCTGTGCTGTTGACCGTTGAGAAAGTTAATGGGCCCTCGCTGAGGTAGCCACGAAGACCCATTCTGTTCAGGGTTGGTCACACTCACGGGTCAACACCTATGCGACGGCCTCCACGTATGAAGTGCGAGCCTGGGTAGGACTCTGGCCCTATGGTTAGTTTCCTATGCTAGGATTATCAAATCTTCCCTAATCAGCTTGAATTCCCCCACCTTATGGGCAGTTTCCCCTAGGAATCAAACTTCTGGCGTTTCTGGACGGTCTGCGCACCGTGCGGCATAAGCCAATCGACTGTGCACTCTGACTAACAACTTGGGTTGTCGACTACAACGGGCGAACCCGTCACCCCAGGCTGGTATAACGATCTTACACCGCATGGTGAGACACAGTCTAGATTTTCTCAGTAAATAAGCCCAAATTGAAAAAAAGTTGTATGTTATTTTAAGCTGCATTTTAGTTTCTCTATAAAATCCGATATTCAAATAACCAAATTTCTCAAAAATAAAAATATCGAAAATAAAATTTTTTTTCCGTATTTTTGTTGTTGTTTTGTATCGATAGAAATGCAAGCCTTCTCTATACACATTGAGAAATTTCGGCTTTTGCCGCCAAACTATGAACTCTGAAAACGTGGTCAGTTTGTAAACGACGTGTAAATATCAAAATACATCTAATTCCTTGAGTATATACCTCCTACATTGAATAATAACGATTTTATAAGCGAAATAAACCAATATTTTCACTACACTCACGAGATTTCGTTCGTTTTGAAAAAAATGTTGATCTCGACCGCCATTGACGTGTTGCGCCATTTCACAAATTTACTAAAAACTACGTGAAAAAAAGGAAATGGCCTTCTCCAAACGGTAATTATCATTCCTACACAATTTTAGAATGCATATAACTCACTTTTACGGGTAAAATCCAACTAAAAACACTCACAATTGTAATTTCGGTAACGAGTCGCGCGGCGCTCAGTCGAACGAAATGTCGCACTGGCGAAGCGGAATTTTCCACGAGTTGGCAGAGTTGCCATGTATCGTACAGATTTTATCGCATGATACTATCGTATACAGTAATGGTAACGAATCATTGGCTATTTTCTGGCATCAAACGATAAAATATAGAAGCGCGTTCTATTTTTTAATGGATTTTTTACCAAACGGCGACTGTGGCCTCCATCATGATGACCCTATTGGGACGCCTCACATTTCAACGTATTAAAGTTTATATCCCTAATGGGACGCCTCACATTTGACGGGTTAAGAAGCTAAAAGTACAATATAACTTCATAAACCACATTACGCCAGCCAATGGCGAAGGCCTTTGTATATATTTCTTAGATGTTTGTTAGTGATAATTAAATTAGGGTTGAACATTTTCTAAACACACTGGGTTGAATATTTTCTCGCGTCCGTTTAAAGGATATTTATAACCCAAAAACGGAAAAATAACTCAAATTTTTTGTCTGGGTTAGATGTTTTTGCTTAACACGGTACGTTATCCCACCTTCCTCTACATATACATATACTGATGTCATTTAAATTCCGGTCGGTCTCTAGCGCAATGCCGATGGTGTAGTAGGTAGGGGTGCCGCCCCGCTGCGCGTACAAAGAGCGCACAGCGTCGACTAATCCCAGTATAGGTGAGCGGTCGCCTCCCCAGCAATAAAAATAAATCCGGGGGTTAATACGTCGCCTTAACAATGAAATAAATGTAAATTGCAATACAAAGGGAAATGTTTTTCTGTCGGATCTGGCGGGTTCACGCACCGGGGAGCGTGTTCCATAGCCGAGCTGCCGCACGCCCGCCTCCGCCACAGCGTCGATCGGGGTTGCTTCCAACGCCTGCCAGCCAAATGAGCACCGCTATTATGCGATTCATCACAATCAATGCTGACAAATAATACCCAATAGTACAGGATGATTCACCAGGAAATTATAGGGATTTTTGGAAATTTGGCACATATTATATCGAATTTGGTATTGGTAAGTACACGGTGCATTCAAAAAGTGGGTTTAATATATAATATATGATATTTAGTTTGTTGGTTCACTTGTGTTGACTGTAAGATATAATGGCAATGGTTGACTGTAAGATATAATGGTTGACTGTAAGATATCGCTATAGCGATAAGTCCGCCATTTGTGCATAAATTGTCTTTTTTTATAAAACCAGTGTAACATTCATTAAGTTATGTTTTTATAGTATAATAAAGTTATTCTATTCTATTCTATTCTTCTTGTTTTCTGCCTGTCTTTTTTCCTTTATTTTCATGTTTTCAATTCACAGGAACGTCAGGAACGTAACCGACAAGGCCCGAAGACTTTAAAATATTTATGAGTCATATACTTAGAATAAAAATTCATTTGGAAATAATACTAACAAAATAGTCGTCACTGGCTTTCTTTGGCAGTTTTTTCTAGTGGAATTTTACTTAAAATATTCGCCGGGAAAAAATATGTATAAAAATATAACGTAATATTTTTTTTCTTTTAATGTTCAGTGTATGTATTTACCATGAATAAAAACTGAAACTGAACTGAACTTTTCCAAAACTACCTCGAAAACAAATTTTAAATAATTCCAAAAAATATTAATATGTTAGTTTTCAACATAAGTCCATTCCAGTTACCACACACTGGCGAAACCGGTTGTAGAAACTTTTAAACCTGTGGACTTAACGTGTTTTTAACTGGAATGCTGACCAGAACCGCCTTTACATTCGCTTTAATTGGTGAAACATCTATGTATACTTGGGAGCTAATGATCCCTTGCTGAGTTGGCCACGAAGACCCATTTTGTTCAGGGTTGGTCACACTCCACGGGTCAACACCCATCCGGTGGCCTCCACGAATAAAGTGCGAGCCTGAGCAGGACTCTGGCCTTAGGGCTAGTTTCCCTTAGGAGTGAACCTTCTGGCGCTCCTGGATGGTCTGCGCACCGTGCGGCGTGAGCCAATCGATTGTGCACTCTGAGTGACAGTCGGGGGAGTCTGCAAGCATTATTGTTTCCTATAGAGCGGGGGTGGTTGCGGACCTTACGACGACTGCTCTTGAAACGACTATCAGCTACCCGATCCTGGGTGTACAGCCGGGCAAAGGATGCCGTGGTCCGCGATAGATTCGGTTTACACCGTTTCACCGCTCCGTAAGGACCGCGCAAGCGACCTCGAACTCGTGACCAATCGAGAGACCGGAGTAATCTGGTCGCAATTGGAAGTAAGGGCGTGAGTGTAAGCCTGGTTTTCTCGCGGATAAAGCGTTGGCCTCTTACAAAAAAATGTGATTTAAGGTATTCAAAGTTATTGAGACAGTATAAAAAAAAAATAAGTTGATAGTCAAAGTTATCACGCGTATGCGTCTACATCCTCACGATGACGTAACACGCAAACCATATCCTACCCTACACGTACAAATATAATGTATCCGATATAGTTTTAACTACTACTCAAGCATTATTATCCTCGTATATTTTATGTATTAGCGATTCAGTTCTGATGGTATTTTGTCACACAAGAAAGTTCGACCGGCCAGCACTCTAACGAGCGAATAGACGTTGTCACGTCATCAACCGTCAGAGACGCCGCATCTTAGGTTAGTTCTCGAGCAATCTAATCGAGTAAAGCACAGCACCCAGGGCATCGCGAAAAAAAATATTGTAGAGGCAAACAAAAGGGTTGGATTGAGCGAGGTGAGGGGTGATGGGGGTTGGTGAGGGAGTTGGGCGGGGCGGTAATTAATTGGCGGTGGGCGGCGTCGCGACGCGGAGGGCGGCCTGGCACGCGCCGCCCTGAGAAGCCCCTCGGGAGATAGCCCGCCCTTGCCTTTATATCTAATAGCAACGCCGACGCACCGGCCGCCCAGCACCAATAGAGAATTACATAAAGACTGATATACAGAAAGAGTCTGCTTGATACACAGTATCATACTGTGTTACTAATGCCAAAGTCTGTGAGCTAATAGGGATTGTTTTGTCCAAAGTCTTCTACGCTTACTCCAGGGAGATAGAACGACTAATCGTTAAAACTCCCTGTGGTGACAGGCTCACTCGTTGTAGTGGACACCTCAAGATGTGAGCTAATGGGCCCTGTTGCAGTTTGGCCACTAAGACCCAGTTATATAGGGTCGGTCAAACGCGCGATTCAACACCCCGCAGAAGTGAGAAACTGGGTAAAACGCTGGCCTGCGGGCTAATCTCCCCTAGGAGTCCACCTTCAGGCGCTCCTGGACGGTTTGCGCACCCCTGCGGCGTCAGCTAATCGATTGTGCATTCCGAATAACATCCGTGGGAGTCGGGAATCAGGAATTGTTCCTATCCAGCGGGGGTAGTTGTTAACCTTATGGTATTTGCTCTTGAAACAACCATTCGGCCACCCGATCCCGGGTGAATAAGCCAGGTAAAGGATGCCGTGGTCTGCGATAGATTCGGTAGATACCGTGTCACCGCTTCATAAGGGAGATGAACAAGCAAGCGACCTCGATCCTGTAAGCAGTCTGGAGGTAGGAGGTATCTTGAAGGTTAATTCTAGACGGAGATATCCTTCCAAACTTGTAGACATGGGGCGAGGCTGCCCGCTGTGTACCTTTCCCGGTGCCTCGCCGTAAGGTGTTAACCTCTGTCGGGCAGGTGGCGTAACTAATCAGTGGATTGTTTTTGTCCCAAGTCTTCTGCGCTCACCTCACGGGAGACAGAACGATCAATATCGTTAAAACTTCCTGAAGTGACGGGTTTTGCCAGTTGTAGTTGACAGCTATAGTTGCCAAAGTTTGTATTAGCTAAAATTGTCTACATATTCACAGTCTCATACAGTCTCAAATTTCTAGTTTAAATTTCTGTACAGAATCAGAGATTACCTACTTACGGACGTTAGGATTCTCCTAGTCCACACTATCATTCTGCCTACCTTATATTACGGCGACTGCCACGTGTTTGCACAAATCCGAATAATATAAGACTCGGAGGATTGAAAGCAACTGTAACAGGTTCGATTTCCATATTCCACCTAGAACCCATGTTTAACAATTTCTATATAAATAGGCAATGCTAAACATGGCGCACTATAGACAATACTAAACTTAAAATAAAAACACTAAGAAGCAAAACCCATCATTATCTTTCTCCCTTATAAGATGGTCTCTCCGCAAAGATCACGACACTAATATCAAATCATAAAACAACTGCTTATACGGGTATTTTGTCGTACCCATATGCAGCTTTCTGTAATGACATATGGATATGAGATCCAAGTCTCATGCAGGCTTAAGCTAAGAGCTAATACATTAATTAATTTAACCACAGACGAAACGGGGCGAAAAGAAAATATTTTTGTATTCCTGAGAGCGTCCTTCATCAATATTACCTGCTACACATATTGAGTTATAGATATAATTCTATTTGCTTTGTATTGCTTATTAATGAAATATATGATATTGTAATGGTGTTCTATTCTAATTTAGAATACGACTAATATCCAATAAAATATTTTTGTACTTAATAAAATTTAATAAATAAAATAATCATGTACTAAATGTACAATAATATTTACTAAATTAAATAGACATGTAGTAAATGAAATGGTCAAAAAAAGAATAAAATAGGAATAGGTTATTTAATTATAATAAAAAGTGTGCAAATCACTAAACTATATAATATAGCTGCTATACATATAGATTTTATACAATAAATATAGGTCGAAAAATATTTAAACTGTAATAGTTTAAAACTAACTTTCCAGTAGACTTCATTTCTACTAGTGACACTTAAAATTAATTCGAGCAAATCAAAGGCGTTTTCGAATAGAAACTAATTTTGGAAATAGGCGACATTAGATTCAATTTCTAATTGCGTTATCTCACGATACCCTTACTTTGGAGGTTGCAAACTTTGGAAATCGCTGCGTCGCCGCCTTCGCGTCCGCCGTAGCCGAATTGCGGCAGAAGAATCTCTCACCCAATATCGTCCCCGCGGCGACGCGACGCATCCCTCCTCGAAATCCAAAGCCGAAAGAATTTGTCACGTTTGCTGACAATAGCAACGTTATCGTCTTGTTACAATATACCACCATCCCTCCCTTCCCTACCCTTAGTCCCTCCTTTCTCCGCGAAATAACGTGCACACCCTCACAGTCAGGAAGCCCATTGTACATAATATGTTTGTTTCTACTTTACTGGAAAATTTCACGATGGGCGGGTTTATTTTATTATCTTACGGCTATCTCTTACAGCCAACCAACCAACTATGTGTGCGTGTAACATGTATGTGTGTGTCTTGTTTATCGCATTCGAGCGATAGAATTGAAATGCAATTCTGTTATTTTTAATGCCACTTTCCTAACGAAAAATCGACCGAACCCGAAATCTTACAATGTAACACCAGTCGACCTAACCACTATGCCACTGAGCCGTGTCTGAAACGAATCGAACTATTAGACCGATTTTATTGAGTTGGGGACTTAGGGGACTTGTATTTTAAGTCGAATAATTATACTAATAGTATACTAGTATTGTCAACTATAATAGTATACTATACTAATATCATAAGATACTAATATAGTAATACTTTTCGTGCACTAGCGCCAGAAGTATTTATGGCAACAGACAGCTTAAAAATTCTACACCGAACTAAAATCAAAATTGACTACGGTTACTACTAGTGAAAGCGACCATTAAGACCAAGTGACCAAGTGACCATTCATTCAAATTACCAGCATGTATTCCATCACAATTCATTATGGCAGGTATCAGGTATCAAAGCAAGACCCACCATTGCTTGCACTCCAACGATGAGAGACTGACATTTTTTTTAAGGTTCTTGAAAATTACTTTCATGGCTTTATTTCAACACAGCGGTGGAATCATCCGCTACCACCCCCCTATTAATATTAGCATATGAGTCAGGTCATATAAGACAGGTTAGGTTTGTCATCAGGTCTGTTGTTTTAGGTCGGCTTAACTCATTGATCAGATCTAACCCGGTAGCCTCCTCGAAGAGGGGACTGGAAAGGGGAACTCTGCCTGCGGTTGTGAGCGCTGTCGTGGACAGATGGAATCGGAAATTTAAACCGACTTTTCAAACATCCGATTTTCAACTATGTAATCTTAATTCAAAGTTTCTAGGTCTAATTAGTTTCCATTTATTTATTTATTTATTTATTTGTAACGAAACAGATAGTAGGTGGTACATTTCATTAATAACATAGTGCCTTACATAATATGCTCTAACCTACTATCCTATAATATTGTTACAATGCATCCGTTAATAAGGCTCTAATCTAGATATTATATATATATATATATATATATATATATATATATATATATATATATATATATATATATATATATATATATATATATATATATATATATATATATATATATATATATATATATATATATATATATATATATATATATATATATATATATATATATATATATATATATATATATATATATATATAAAAATTATTTTCAATAATATATAAAATTAGATTCATGAAAAGTTACTTATCTAGGGTCCTGGTGGACCAGAAACATTTTACCGATAGTTAATGTCCTCTTTAAATACTTAGGGCAGCAGCACCTGTTTCCGCAATTGATAACTTATGATGTTCTTAGTTATTGCTCACTGCAGCCGAATTATTGTATGCCCTTGGATGTAATAAGTATAGGAGGATGGTTTCTGTAACAGAAATGGATGTTAGTAACTTATTTTAGAAGAAATTATATGACTGAGAATATTTCGACACTAGTCGTATTCATCTCTATGACATTTCTCTAGACATTCATAGAGATGAATACGACTAGTGTCGAAATATTCTCAGTCATATAATTTCTTCTAAAATAAGTTACTAACATCCATTTCTGTTACAGAAACCATCCTTCTATACTTATTACATCCAAGGGCATACAATAATTCGGCTGCAGTGAGCAATAACTAAGAACATCATAAGTTATCAATTGCGGAAACAGGTGCTGCTGCCCTAAGTATTTAAAGAGGACATTAACTATCGGTAAAATGTTTCTGGTCCACCAGGACCCCAGATAAGTAACTTTTCATGAATCTAATTTTATATATTATTGAAAATAATTTAAAAAAATTTACACCCTTAAAATATCAAAATATATAATATATATATATATATATATATATATATATATATATATATATATATATATATATATATATATATATATATATATATATATATATATATATATATATATATATATATATATATATATATATATATATATATATATATATATATATATATATATATATATATATATATATATATATATATATATATATATATATATATATATATATGTATACATATATATATATATATATATATATATATATATATATATATATATATATATATATATATATATATATATATATATATATATATATATATATATATGTATATATATATATATATATATATATATATATATATATATATATATATATATATATATATATATATATATATATATATATATATATACATGCATATACATATATATATATATATATATATAAGATGATTATAAAGTAAATAATTATAAAAGCCACTTACATCGTGACGAAGGATTCCCTTGATCAAGGGAATCCTTCGTCACGATGTAAGTGGCTTTTATAATTATTTACTTTATAATCATCTTATTGATCAATTCTAAAAAGAATATATACACAAAACTATCAAATATATATATATATATATATATATATATATATATATATATATATATATATATATATATATATATATATATATATATATATATATATATATATATATATATATATATATATATATATATATATATATATATATATATATATATATATATATATATTTTGATATTTTAAGGGTGTAAATTTTTTTAAATTATTTTCAATAATATATAAAATTAGAT
>OX155980.1:63903057-64006438 GCA_944548615.1 Micropterix aruncella | reverse complement strand
TTCACAATACTGAGGAACATGTCAACTTTTACAATCATAATTTACCGGATGATAAAACCGCTTTGATTAATTAAAAGGAAAAAAATAATTGTAATCAGAGGTGATTACTTAAAAATAGTCAACTTTACAAAATAATCAATAATCAAACAAATAATAATCAATACCATAAAAAGAAAAAATCTGAAACATGCGTAATTAAAAACAATGTCAATAAAATCTAAAACTTAGTTCGAAAGTATAGTCATAATATGGATATTTATAATCAAGCAATAAATAATTGTGGACGCAATATGATAAAAGTCGTCCAGTTTGTAAAGGGCATGTTTGACTAACTGATTTTTCAAGCAGATTTTATATGCTGCCATCTCAAGTCTTTTCGTTGATGATGGCAAAGCATTGAACAATTTAAAACTTATATATAAAAATGTTTTTTGATATTTAGTCAAGCGTACTTTAGGCAATAACACATTGTTCTTATGTCGCGTATTATGGCTATGCCGAGTGGAGTGAAGCTCGCAATTTAAAATATTCTCTTTGGCGTATAAAAGGCACTGATATATGTACATAGACGATATGGTAAGGATACCAGCTTTAATAAAAAAAGGGGCGCAATGTGTTTCTCTGCTTACACCAAAAATTGTCCTAACGGCTTGCTTTTGTAGCACAAAAATGCGATGGGTATCGGTTGCATTACCCCATAGTAATATCGCATAAGACATCTTTGAATGGAAGCAGGAGTGATACACACTGATCGCTGCACGTTCGCCAGCCAGAAATTTCACCTTTCTTATAGCATAGACTGCCGATGACAAAGTTGCACACAAATTATCGATATGTTGATTCCAGTTTAAATTTTCATCTAAAGTGATCCCTAAGAATTTAGTATTTCGGACAATATTTATATTTTCTGATTCCATTTTAATCGTAATATTTTTGTCACTCTTTTTAGTAGTTGAAAATTTCATCGCTACCGTTATTGATGGGTTTATGAAAAGTTGATTTTTTTCAAACCAAGTGTTAGCCACAAGAAGCTGCTCGTTTATCAGCTTTTCCAAGACCTGGGTGTTTTTATTTTCAAAAAAGAAGCTGGTGTCATCGGCGTATAGAAGCGTCTTTACTGGCGGCGTAATTGTCCTATCGATATCATTAATAAAAATAATAAATAGTAGTGGTCCAAGTATAGAGCCCTGAGGTACCCCGCGTGAAATTAATTTTGGCAATGACTTAGCATTGTTTATTTCCACAATTTGTACAGTTCTGAAAATTTCGAGTGGAGCCTTTATGTCTAGAACGAATCTTAAACATGAATACGTTTTACAATGGGCGGAGAATATTGGCGCAAATTGTTGTGGCTCGTTCCGTGGGCGCGTTGCGTTTCCTGTTGTGTTGCGATAGTTGCTCATTTCGTGCGCGCAATAACTTTCAAATAGTGCGAATATTGCATCGCATGTTGTGATGCGATTATATCTGAAAGCGGCAAAAAATCAGGAAAAAATAGCTTGAAAAATGCAGTCAGTATATGTATATCAAACTATTTTTAATAGCCTCTGCCGCTATGATTAGTCTGTCAATTCTGTTGCCGTTTGCCAGTAACAAACAAATGAATCAAAAACGAGTCGTCTCCTATAGATATCACAGCCTACGATAGTTGTAACAATTCAACAAAATGTAACGTCAAGCAAACCATAGTTTAATTTCTTATGCCTCTCTTTCTTTGAAAAGTGAGTGAGAATACTATCGCGTCTAAGCCTTTAGAATTTGTTTAGGGGATAATTAATAACATTTTATTTATAAATATAATATGTTATATAAACAATTGGTAAAGGATTGATGCCATTTTTTTACTGATATTTTATACTTTAGGGACATTTTTTTATACGCAGATAAATATCGATAAAACCGAGACATGTTATGATTTATAGATTATCACATCCCTGTGTCAATTTCAAGTTTTCAAACTCTGAAAGAGTTAAAAACCTATCGATCTCCATTAGTCTTTTATTAAAATTTAGTTTAAAAAATTGTGTAAGAAAAATAAACCCAAAAAATAATAAATTTAATTGAATTTTAAAGAAAAACTCTCAAACAGTTTCAACTCATCTAAAACGTTCTTCAAACTATGGCCTTTGAGATTAAATGGGCTACATTTGACAACAAGTATTTTAGATGGCTGAGAAACCCCAGCAAAAGCATTTGTGAAAATTTTACCTGATTTTCATTACGTACCTTTGTTCTCACAGTATTTAGGAGTCTAACACAATTAAACTTTGTTCGCAATGTACTGCAGATCGTTATCTACCTACGGACCGGTCTTAATCATCCTAGGGATAATGAGGACTAACAACTTCATCTTGAAAAAAAAATAGCGTTTAAAACCCCTCTCTCCTAATTGGTTAGTGGGCCGGGAAAATAAAAAGATGAGACATAAAAAATGGTTGCCTGTAAGATATCGCTATAGCGATAAGTCCGCCATTTGTGCATAAATTGTCTTTTTTATAAAACCAGCGTAATATTCATTAGGTTATGTTTTTATAGCACAATAAAGTTATGCTATTCTATTCTATTCTATAGACACTTTAACCAACGCCCAATAACGGCAATAATAAAAGACATAAAGTTAATTAATTATCTCATTTTATAAATTGAATAACAACGCTTTGGATAAAAAAAATTTTCTATTTGGAATTCCAACTCAAACAATAGTGTTCATGTTGTTCTAATTGGGCGATGTGGAAAGCGGATAATAAATAATGACATAATTAATTAAATACTAAATATTTTATTAATAAAGGAACTCTGGTTTACTGCAAAATCTTTCCGAAATATTACCTGTAGTGTTCGCAGCATTTCGGAAGCATCAATATATTATTAGCTAGATATGCCCTCAGATACAAATAAGTTGGCTCGACATACCCTTTGCTCGTAAATCATGTGACAAAGAGAGCAATAAATTGAACGGTATGCGAGAGAATAGCGCGCCAATATTCTTCGCGGCAGCTCTCACAGGAAACGGTCGACTGTCTGCAAGCGGACTGCAACCAAACTACTACTGGCCGGATTTTGGTAGTGGTTTTGAAGTGGTCATTTTCGAGCGCGAAAGGCCCATCTAGGAGATCATATATCGATGTTCGAAAGGCTCAAACCTGTTGAGCGAGACAAAACTTGACGTACGACACATTTCGTTATTAATGTAAGCTGAATCGTCTGAATTGTATCTGAACAGCGTCGTCGGAAAGGGGATGCGATATTATAGGCTTTATGTTTTGGCAATGATTAACCTATCCCTCTAATTCTTTATGATATAATAATAATACAATTCGTAGCTATATTTTGGCATTTGATTATCCATCATTCGTTGTAGTTACAAAATGCACATGAATGATTGTACATACTGAATTTTTGTAACGCAACTGTCAAAGATATACATAAATTAACTCTCGAATGTAGAAATATATAATCTATAGGCAGGTTATTATTAGGACAATATCACCAATCGATGCAGCTAATGTTTTTATTTCCTTCCAGTTTGTTGCATTTTCTTGAAGCTAAATTAGTATTCCGTAATGAATACGTACAAATAAAACCTTATTGATGACATTTGCCATATATCTGTTTATATGTACATTGCCATCGATTATCTGAACCTGTTTTAATGCAATTGACTTAAATAAATCTTTGCGGAAATTGTTTGTATTTGAATATAGTAGGAAAGTGATTTTCGGCGACATATTCGGGTAATGGGTTCAGATAATTCAGTTCAACTTTTACAAACCCAGTCAGATGGTTCAACTAATATTAAATGAGATTACGTTGTATCTGACAGATTATCGTTTCTTTCGATCATCTTAACTAGGACTACTTATACCTACTCTTAAATTTAGTTAAAATTATTAAGGCTTTTTATTTGTGATTTTAATTTTTCACGTCTGAACCTACTCTTTTTTTTAAACTTTTGGCAGTTTATTAAATAAAAATGGCACGTAGCCATTTCGATTTTTTCATTTACTTTTCTCATTTTTTAATGTATTATGTTTATATTTATGTTACTTTTCTCATTTTTTAATGTATTTTGATGTATTATGTATGTATCAACGACCCTATGTTTATGGAATATTCTCCCATGCACAAGCTCTGCTTAGTTGGACGACATATGACAGAGACCATCAATTAATAATTGAGTTTAATTTCTTGCTGTGTAATAATCCATTTAGTTATATGATTTTATTTGATATTTCTCAATTGTAATTTGTAATATTTTTGTGAATTGCTTTTAATTAAAGGGAATTAAAATAAAATAAAGTAAAATAAAACATAACAAAATAAAATAAAAATGTGTTTTGGGCAATCCAAAATGACGCGGAATTTACTGGATAGGCAGGGACTAGGATAAGCGAGGTTTAAATTGAGCACTGTACATGGCTAGAGAGATCCGATAGATAGGTCAAACATCCAGGGAAAATGCCAGCGAATGTAAACACCTGCAGGCTTTTCCCGTATATAAATGTTTAACGTTCCATTTCATCATTCGCTATTCCCTTAATCATATCCCACAAAAGCGCCTCGGAAATGAAAAATTACATCGCTCTGGGGTCGGCCGCTTCGAAAAGGACCAAACCGAAATTGGACAATTAATAATTCCCCTTGGCTGTTTTTCATTTAAAATAATGCGAAAGGCGGGCTTTGCGGGAAGCGAAACGGAAGAGGGCCGCCGCGCTGGATGCGGAACGTCCGGGGCGGATGGCCGTCCGCTATCCGACATCCGCTATCCGCCATCCGCTATCCGCTTCACCCCGATCGCCGCGCGCGCGAATGAGAAACACGCAGGGAGTGCTAATATTTGCGGATCTCGGGCACGAAAAATAGCTAAATTAAACCACTCGCAAATGCATCGAGAATCGCGCTTCGCAGATTTTTATCACATACGGTAAAATGTGAATTTAACCTTTAAACCCTAACCATACATTTTTTGTCGTTTAAACTAATACAATGACATAAAAAAACTATACTGAATAAATTGGTTTAATAAAACATTGCTTGTTTTGTCTATGCATATCCCTAAACAAAAGAAATAATATGGTTCAACATAGAATCATATTTTTTTTACTCATTACGGTAACGGCCCACCCTAATGTCTAACGACAACTATCATACAGGCGGCTGGCTTTTATAACATCGCAAGGAAGCACTAAGGTGGTCACCCATCCAAGTACTGAGAACGCCAGACTTGAGCAAATGTTTCTACGTGGCTAAGGGCGTTACATATTAAACTTACCCTCTTTTATATTGTATTACAACAGCTTTACCAATATATCATCGAAACAGAACGGAAGAAATTTAAAATAATACGTTGATACTACCTAGGTTTACAAAATCGTATCTATCTAGGTTTACAAAATCGTATCTATTAACACTACTGGTGACAAATAGCCGCTGAAGTAATTATAGCTAGACTTAGTGGATGTCTGCTCGAACCTACTTAGCTCTTATTGGAGTGACGAGGTATGGCAAGCAGCGAGTGTGTCCGATCATTCTACGTATCTAGTACTAAGATTTACTGTACTTCGGCGCATGAGTGCAATATACAAACTGAATATAATTTTCTGATGTCATCCTGCTACGGCGACATGGACCTGGAATGTTATAAACTTAGTTTTAAAGATAATCACATTTAATAACTTAAGATCTAGCCAGTCCTTTACTTTAGGTTTCTGACCATGTTTTAGAATTGTGGAATATTCAAACGGCTCAATTTATAATATAAACCTGATAACTCAATCCTATAAACTCAAAAATATGTAAAAGAGTATGTTCGTTTGGGATATCAAATAACTTACATTGAAATTTGAATGAAAATTGTTTGAGACGACCGTTCTTAAATTGCACTAGTTACATTAAAAATATCCGTTTTATATTTTATCAAGGTGGGTACTGTGCCCCAAGCATGAGTTTATAACATTTAATTATATTAAGACCATGCTCAGGGGACGGAAACTCTAAGCCACCCTGTGCCGGTCGGCTCGGCGCGGCGCTGCGGCCGGTTAAGGTAGCTAAGTTATTAAAAATAGGCTGCGGTGAAACCCTTCCTGCGTTGCGCATAATGTATTAAATTGTATTAACGTGAAGCCCAACGACCGGCTTCACGGAGGTATATTTAATTTATTTCACTTGAATTTTATTTATACTTTCTGGCCCATCAACCAACGAGGAGGGAATGTATTATGAACGCGATAATTTTTAATTCGAGACGAAGACGGACATATCCATTTAGAGTCCCCCTGAGACGATTAGGTCGATTTCCAGATGGAAATTTCTCTATGTGTCTGTGTTTCTGTGGGTCTGTATGTATTCCTTCAAGATAGAACCCAAACGCTTAAACCGATTGAGCTTGCTGGCATCATTTGGTCATGGAATGAGTTGAAAATATTATGGTTGAAATCGGTCCACCAGAGGGCGCACTAGTCATGTTTCAGTCTCGAAATATTGGATTTATAAAGGTTAGTTTATTTACTTAAACGATTGAATCGAACCTGTTTAATAAATTTCATTCTGGCTATTTGCACTCGTCTTCGACTATTGCTTTTAATCGGGTCAATCTCTTCCCCAAAGAGACACCACACTGTCCAAAAAAATCCTTCTATGACACCTCACTATTTTTTTTCAGGTGACAGAATCGATTTTTTAATCAATCAAACGTACCGACTCTTGGGGAGCATTCATTAGAAAACTTTGTTTTGTTGGAAGTTGGAAATCATATTAAATCATGTGTCCGATGTCTATATAAGATCAAAAACGTCCTTTGTCAATAATGGAAATAGTATTCTTCTTCTTCGTCCTTCCCTCATCGTGGATCGTGGGCACTAGACAACAGTATACCTACGAGGCTCCTCCACTTCGACCTGTCTTCTGCATGGCGGATCGTAAATTGTATTGACCATTTTGTCCATCTGGCCGGTGATCTGCCTCTGCTTCTTCTTCCCTCCACTAGACCCCCGGAAAGCATTTTCTCCAGATTCTCTGAGTTTCACCTGGCAACATGACCGAACAACTGCAGGACCCTTCTCATGGCATACGGTGGAGAGCCTCACTTGGATGCCGAGTTCCTCCAGGACATATTTGTTGGTACCGTGTGCTGTCCATGGGATTCCTAGCATTTTACGCTAACACCACATCTCCAGTTCATCGATTTTGATGCGTATCCGAGCCTTCAGGGTCCATGTCTCCGATGCATAGAGAAAGATAGAGAAAGATAGAGAAAGATCGAGAAAACCAGAGCTCGATTCAGCCTGACATTAGTCCGTTTACTTATACCCCGATTCTTCCACAGCCTTTCTAGCATGCTCATGGCTAATCTTGCCATCTGGCTTCTGCGTGAGACCTCCTTTTCGCAGTTTCCGTCGTTGCATCTCGTGGAGCCCAGATAGACAAAGCATATTCATGGTGCGAGATGATGCAACGTTTATGGTTGCTTTCACGGATTTCGCCAAGAAATTCCGAAAAAAAATTGTCGTGTAATAATCGGCATCCAGATAACAGTACTGTGGGGGTACGATGTTTCTCCAAAAGCAAGAGTAGCCACGTGTACAGTTTTCCTAAAGAAACGATCAACCGTTTTCTTGGCACTTTTTAAGTACACCAACTCGTTTAGGTTTTTCTTATCTTGAAACAGCCAAAAGGTTAAATGCTGTAAACCATTGTTTCATCCCCTGTTACTATGTTCGACACCAAATTTGTCGACTTTCGTTTGAATCTAGTTAGCATGGCAATGAACCAAGTGACGCGTCCTGTTATTTGAGCCTCATTCAGATTGTGTAAGATCCACCCCGAGCACAGCTTCATTCAAATGTTTGTATAGTATTGATAGTACCGGATTCATGCTTATGCCTGAGTGGATGCCTCAATCTCATGGTAGGTATCATGCCGGCCTGTTTCGATCAAACGTCGCACAGTATCGATAATTTGGTTGTTGACAGCGGTGGATGGACAACCTTCAAGAAATTCGTAAAAGTCATAAAAACATGTTTAATGTACATGTAATAAAGATGTTCAATTAGGTTTAAAAATTATGTTGTTCGAATGTTTGCCTCTATCGTCATAAAGGTCTCTATTTGCAAATATCGCTAAAATGATTTCCTCATAAATGGCCTCTTTTAATTAAATTAAATTAAAATCAGCAGAAAATTTCATCAAAATAGAGACAGGCGACAGCAAGGCACAGAAGGACCTTTAGATTTATTCTTTAATGTATTTAATTTATCGTATACATTATATTATATAATGTATTTAATTTGTCGTACACGTTGTATATCGTATATTACAACGTAAACTATTGAGTTACGGCATAACTGGCAAGAAGAATCAGTGGTTCAAAAATTACCTAGAGGACAAATCGCAGATCACGGTAATCGATGGAATCGAAAGCGATAATGCAAAAGTCCGATATGGCGTTCCCCAAGGCAGTGTCCTCGGCCCGGTCCTCTTCCTATTGTACGTCAACGAAATTTGTGACCTGCCACTCGGGGACAACACACGGATCGTCTCTTTTGCAGATGACACTGTCCTGCTGACGGTAGCCAATTCATGGAAAGAAGCTTTCGAAAAATCGCAGATGAATCTAGACATTGTCAAAGGTTGGCTAGATAGACACGTGCTGACGCTGAATGCTTTAAAGACTAAAATGGCCACATTTGGATTGCGATCAGACGTTACAACAAGCGAACTCCAACTAAAGGTTCACTCTACCAACTCCCCTAAGCCACCCAACTGCGCCTGCCCGATCGTTCATAAAGAAGGCGAGATTAGGTATCTTGGTTTGACCATGATTCCAAGTTAACCTGGAAGAACCAACTAAATAAACTTACATCACGCACTCGAAAGTTAGTATACGTCTTTCGTGAGCTACGTAATATTCTGGCAAAACCGACGTTAAAAATTGTGTACATGGCGCTTTGCCAAAGCTTATGGATGCACGGTGTCATTGCTTGGGGAGCCTGTACGAAACAAGTACTTGAACCACTGGTTAATAAAGCCCAGAAATTATTTTTGCGGGTTACTTACAGAAAACATCCCCGCCATGACTCTGACCTGCTGTTCAGCGAAGCAAGTGTTTTGGATATTCGTCAGTTGTTCGTGAAACAATGCCTAATACATTTTTACAAGACTTTATAGAAACGTTCCCGAAGCCAGCAGCAAAGACCAACTAGAATGGCTGAAGGGACGAACTATGTAATTTCTCACGTACATAAAACCTTTGCCAAGACAGTTGTATTTCGTTGCCCCAAAATTTTTAAGCTATTGCATAGCTTTTATCGCGGGCCTAGGCCAGCGCGGCGACCGAATGAAGAAATTTCTTAACGAATATAAATGATTTTAAACTGATAATTACGTCTAAACGAGTACTGCTTACGATTCGAAAAAAAATATATGTTAAACAAGAACATTTTTCTAATATTCTTAGCTTTGAATATTTTAGATTTTGTTTATATTACATAGTGTAATTAATTTGTGAAATTAGGTCTAACCGAAAACAAAAACGACTACTACGCAAATACTATCGGGCGTATTATTATGAAACCTGCACCATTTTAAAGATAATTTAATTATCTATCTTTTTATCTACGAATTTTTTCGAATAATCCGGTTTGTTGCTTTATCGAATAAAAAATTCGTGCGCGGCGCTCTATCCGCAGCCGCAAATGATTCGGAATAATTTCAACGTTTTCCGATAGCGCAGTTATCTGATATCAGAAAAAAATAAAATAAATAAATAATTATAATTGCATACCTAATTTGTTAAAAATGCTATGCAATAGCTTTACCGCGGCAGTCCCCGAGTGCCACACGTATTTTTTAATACTTTAGAAGAGTCAGTAAAAAATGTTCAAAATGTACACCAATTTAAGATAAAAGTAAAAAAATGGCTCCTTTACGAAGTAGGTCGTACAAAGACTGAAAAAGAATTGCTTCATACAATAATTTAAAATATGTGTGCATGTACATGTATGTGTGTGTGTTATTATATATGTATGTATGTATGTCTGTATGTGTATATGTGTATATATGTATGTAACTAACTCTTTATCATATATATTTGTACTATTTTATGCCATTATCATGTGTACTATTTTATCATGTGTACTATTTTATGCCATTATCTTAGTGTTAGTATTGAAAGTAGTCTATTAGTCAGTATTACTCAAACGTCACGACTACTCAAAAACAAAGGCTATATACTTTCGTATGCCCAGATACAGGCTGTTCGGTCTAGTTGGGCATTCGTCTAGAATGATCGTATGGGTAGTGTTCATTTTCTTATTGCTTATATAAATAGTTACAAATCATATCTGTACGATCTCATTGTTAACTCTCTACCAAGTTGTAACAAATAAATAAAAAAAAAATACGTGTGGCACTCGGGGACTGCCGCGGTAAAGCTATTGCATAGCATTTTTAAAAACTTATGCAATTAAAATTATAAATTTATTTTATTTATTTTTTTTCTGATATCAGATAACTGCGCTCTATCGGAAAACGTTGAAATTATTCCGAATCATTTGCGGCTGCATGCGGTAGCAAATGATTCGGAATAATTTAAACGTCTTCCGATAGAGCGCCGCGCACGAATTTTTTATTCGATAAAGCATAAAAAACGGATTTTTCGAAAAAAATCGTAGATAAAAAGATGGATAATTAAATTATCTTTAAAATGGTGCAGGTTTTATAATAATACACCAGATAGTATTTCCGTAGTAGTCGTTTTTGTGTTCGGTTAGACCTAATTTCACAAATTAATTACACTATGTAATATAAACAAAATTTTAAATATTCAAAGCTAAGAATATTAGGAAAATGTTCTTGTTTAACATATATTTTTTTCCAATCGTAAGCAGTACTCGTTTAGACGTAATTATCAGTTTAAAATAATTAATTTTCGTTAAGAAATTTCTTCATTCGGTCGCCGCGCTGGCCTAGGCCCGCGATAAAAGCTATGCAATAGCTTAAAAATAAAAAAAATACGTGTGGCACTCGGGGACTGCCGCGGTAAAGCTATTGCATAGCATTTTTAACAACTTATGCAATTATAATTATTTATTTATTTTATTTTTTCTGATATCAGATAACTGCGCTCTATCGGAAAACGTTGACATAATTCTGAATCATTTGCGGCTGCAAAAGCAAATGATTCGGAATTATTTAAACGTCTTCCGATAGAGCGCCGCTCACGAATTTTTTATTCGATAAAGAAAAATCACAGGATTATTGGAAAAAATCGTAGATAAAAATATAGATAATTAAATTATCTTTAAAATGGTGCAGGTTTCATAATAATACCTCAGATAGTATTTGCGTAGTAGTCGTTTTTGTGTTCGGTTAGACCTAATTTCACAAATTAATTACACTATGTAATATAAACAAAATCTAAAATATTCAAAGCTAAGAATATTAGGAAAATGTTCTAGTTTAACATATATTTTTTTCGAATCGTAAGCAGTACTCGTTTAGACGGTAATTATCAGTTTAAAATCATTACTTTTCGTTAAGAAATTTCTTCATTCGGTCGCCGCGCTGGTCTAGGCCCGCGATAAAAGCTATGCAGTAGCTTAATAAATAAATAGATCTATTTTATTGACTTTCATCGAAAACGTTATATAGATACATAACTTGGACATTGTTGGTTACAACCGAAGTTTCAGATACAACAATGGCAAGTGCAGGCAAGGAATATATCAGTGTTTTTTAATAGTCGATAAGGGATGTCCTCGCTAATGTATACTGATTTTCAAGACCCTTCCATGCGATTTTTTTGCGGGCCAGAGTATATAAATATAGTTCATCAGTAATTATTACATAGTTTGGTCAGCAGAACGTACCTGAAAAGGAAATTTAAAATTAAGGGGCCAAATGTTCCGATGGATTCGGATCTCACATATCTGTCTAGCTATACTATTCTACTGCTGCCGCTGCATATTTAAATCTGCCTTTGTATAATAGTCTTGTGACTCGGGATAATAGCCAGGTAATTATGCGGTGGGACCTTTTTAGTTTGGACGATAAGTACAGGGAGCTAATGGGCCCTTACTGAATTCGCCACGAAGACCCATTTTGTTCAGGGTTGGTCACACTCGCGGGTCAACACCCATCCGGCGGCCTCCACGGATGAAACGCGAGCCCGGGTAGGACTCTGGCCTTAGGGCTAGTTTCCCCTAGGTGTCAATCTTCTGGCGCTCCTGGGCGGTCTGCGCACCGTGCGGCGTGTGCCAATCGATTGTGAATTCTGACTAACAATCGGAGGAGTATGGAAGCAGTACTGTTTCCTATTGGTGGTTGCTGACCTTACGGCGACTGCTCTTGAAACGACCATCGGCTACCCGATTCCGGATGAACATCCGGGCAAAGGATGCCGTGGTCCGCGATAGATTCGGTTTACACCGTTTCACCGGTTCGTAAGGGAAAGGACCGCGCAAGCGACCTCGAACTCGAGTGACTGGAGTAATCTGGTCGCAACTGGAAGTAAGGGCGTAAGTGTAAGCCCGCTGGGTAACATCCTGGTTATCTCGCGGATATCTCGCGGCGTTGGCCTCTTACGGGCATGTGGCGGAGCTTGACGGTGGACTGTTTTGTCCTAGGTCTTCTGCGTACACTTCACGGGATATAGAATGATCATTTAGTTAAAACTTCCTGAGGTGACGGGTTCGCCCGTTGTAGTTGACAACTTTAGTTGGACAATAAGTACTTTGGCATTGTATTTCTCACAATTTTATTGGAGAAGTTTCAAGCGATATATGATATAAACAGAATAAAAAGAGTGGGCGCAAGAATTGCTCCCCGGGGACGCCCGATGACACGTCGATGGTGCTAGGATTTAAATAATGGCCTACCTTGTCATGCATTTTATTATTTTAATCATCCCTGCAAGTGATATTGACAACTTTTTTATTTCAATCTATTTAATTTGTATGGTTTCTTATCTATACATTTATTATTATTATAATTTGAATATTATTGTACAGTTTCCAATATTAATTTAGTTTTAATTTGTCTATAAAAAACACAAGTGAAATTCCCTAACGGTATGCTAGATTAAATAAGTTTACAATTAAATCAAATGATTCTGTTCGCGCGAAAATAAAAACATACAGCTCAGCCAGATACAGATCACCTAGGTTTAGTTGGTTTTGCGAGTTCATCTCACATTAGGTATCTACTATATTTTACATTGCCTACGAATAATGTTTGTTTGTAACTATTTTGTATATGTAACAATCAGCATGTACAGTTCTTTATTTATTACAGAATGTACAGTTATTTACATTATTTATTCAAATAAATTTATAAACATAAAATTATTATAATATACCAATAAGTATAATAAGTAAAGTATAGTAAGTAGATTTTATTGAAAACAACTGTTAGTGGTTTACATCAACTATATTGGAAAGTAAGTTAAGTACATGGTTAGACTTAAAATCTCTCAAAAATGTCTACCATGCCCTTGCAAATAGTCTCATTTCATACGGTATCCTAGGTTGGGGAGGGTCTACACGTAATGTTTTAAATCCGCTTATGACAGCGCAGAAGGCGCTTCTTCGGGTTATTGCCAAAAAGCTTCGAAGGTACCCCTCAAATGACTTGTTTGCAGAGCTGAAGATATTAGACATCAGGCTGGTATTTGCAAAGACAGTCTTTCTTAACTACATAAAAAGTAAAGATATTCACGTTAAAGCTGAGCATAAAATTTCAACGAGGAGCGCCACAACCTGTAAACACATTGTACAGAAAACCCGAACATCCTTCGCCCAAAGACACTTTGGCTTTATAGGGCCAACAATTTATAACCATCTAAAAGAATCGATAAAAACATGCCAAAACACTAAGTCAATCCAATTAAAATCTAAAATTACACAACATTTACTTCAAGTCATATTTTATTTTTAGTATTTTAAAGTAAAGGTCTGCATATTATTGTCATACATTGCACTACACTTTATATTTTAATACTATTTATTTATTTGTTTTACAAAGTTCATGTTGCGACATTTTATATTAATATTTATTTCCATGACCATGCTATATCAATATTTTAAATATAATTATAAGTTTAATTTGCATTCGCTTATCTATTTTCTATTTTATCATATTTTGTATTTTTCATTTTAATATTATGAGCACATGAATAAATCTTTGCCATACATAGAGTTTTCCTTGGTACGGGCTATATATAGCCTAGTTAGGCAGATTCTGCAACTAATACAATTGTAAATTTATGTTTTTGAATAAATAAAATTATTATTATTATTATTATTATTGTTATTTTTCTAAAAATTAAAAAAAAACTATACATGTATGTAGCTCATGACAGAGATACCCGGAGGCAGGCCAGCTTTTGTAAGCACTGTCCATTTATGCATTACGATGATTTGATCGCGTTTTCCCCGTATGATAAAGAGCATTACACATACGCAAAATAGCAAGGCTTGTTACGATAGTGTGCCTGTACAGTGCGGTTCGTTAATGACAAGTGTCCGCGGTTAATATGCAGGGCGAGACGGAATAGGACAAGGCCGGCTTGGTTTAATGTCCGTCTGGCTGGGCTTTGCAGCAATTTCTAAAGCATCATCTACTTCAAACGATAGCTCTCTTCAAATATTAGCATCCGCAAATAAAGCGTCTTTGTACGGGATGGGGAGGAGTGCGGGGAAGGCTCTTTGAGATGACTCTAGTCCAGTTTTAGACCGAGGGCTTAGTGTAGTTTATCGTCGGTTAACGGGCAAAAGAATAACTTAATCTGGGGAATAATATTTAAATGAATGATTAACACAGAGTACAGTAATTAAACAGATGATACTCATTGAACCTTCCTTAACGCGTGTTTGATGTGGAGATGCAGCATGCAGCAGCAATGTGAAGCAGTAACTTTTTTTTTTAATTTGTCGCTGTTTTCCTCAGATTTTATATACTAAAAGAAAGGGCTTGATCTCGAATTGTCTTATTATCCTATTTAACGCGATAGGTACTTTTTAAATTAGTCTTATGTCATTTTTTTTATCTTTAGACATATATAGACTATCTACAAAATAATATAAGGATATCGTTCTACATTATTATTTTACCTATAATATATTTGAATTAAAGTAATAGTGTATAATATCGTTTGTTTCAAGTCTTAGGATTCAGTTTCATTTTACTACATATGAAAATAAATCATTATGTTTTGTGGAATTTTAAGTACAATAAATATTTTTCTATACTTATTGTTCATCATTTCGTATATGAAATATAATTCGGAAAATCCGTCGTTACCACATTTCAAAATGTAGTTTAAGAATTTGAAATTAGTCTTTTTGGAAAGATTCTTGATCGTCATTGAAGAAAATAATAAATAAAAAGTGTTTTCATTACAACTATTATAATTATGTAGGAATGACCAATTATAATTGATTTTACAATATTATTTCTTTCACAACTATAAATATAATTTATTAATTATTAAACAACAATTTACTTGAACCCTTCGGTTACATAACGACCCAATTTGGTTGCACATCAGAACACCGTTGATATCGTAACGACCAATTTTGGGGCCTTGCTCCCGGAGCGCACAGTTATATTATTTTCTAATTCGAACGCTTCCTAAAATCCATACCAAAGATCTCATTATTACCATAGATACATAGACCAAAGAATCATATACAGTAAGTTATTCTAATAAATTAAAAAAGACTATAACAATTGACAAAAAAAAAATAGTTTATTAAATTCTATCGGTAGGTACGGTGCTGATTTCAAAGTATTTTAAAATGTTGTTTTGGGCACACAAGTTGATTTTAAGAATTTAAAATATCAACGTTTTTAATCGCCTTATATTTATCATGCAATTTATTAAAATGTTTAAGTCCTATGTAAAGACTAGTCGCATGAAACGGCCATTGATATCACATGACCATTGACATGAATGACCTTTCCTTACCTATTTGTATCTTTATATGGTTTTGTACTGTTGTACTATGAATGACCCGCATAATCTGGACCGTCTAGAATTCACCGATTCAATCAAGCCGCGAGCGTAGCAGAAGCAACACAAAATATTAATAGATGAACACGTAGCATTGAAACTATAAAGCGACTCGTATAAACGAATTGCCAAATCAATTTGGCGATGAAAACGATTTGGACCTCTGAAAATAACTTAGGTAGAGTGTAACGACTATAAGCGAAGGGAGTCCAAAAGCGAAAGTCGAAATCAACATCCCAAATTCACAAAATTATATTGGTCTAACAACATAATTGACAAGGCACGCTGACGTAGTGGTAAGATCGTGTATCTTATCGTTTAGTGGATTCGTTTAGTTCCGGGTTCGATTCCCGGCTGTGGAATTAATTTTTTATTCTGTGTTTAATGCACAATACTTCTTGTTTAAATTTTCAATTGTAAATTTTGCTACTGTATGCAATTTATACGGACTACTGTACAATTTTTCTTCTTTTGTTATCTTCTTTTGTTGTTTTTTTCTTATTGTTTTTTAATACTGAATAAATGGGTTCTCGGGGTGGTACAGAGGGGGGGGGGCTACATTTCTTTACCCCCCGCGCGTATACCCTTCTGATACGTGCGGGGTGTCTGCATGACATCCCGGGCAGATAAGACGACCACCGTCGTTATAAGTGCCAGGGCGGTGAGTAGGTTCTCCACCCTCACCTGCCGCCTTGAAACCACTAAACTATGGGATTAAATTGGGGGGTTAGGGAGCTGTGGGGTTAGGGAGCTAATGGGACTCGCTGAGTTAGCCACGAAGACCCATTTTGTTCAGGGTCGGTCACACTCACGGGTCAACACCCATCCGGCAGCCTCCACGCATGAAGTGTGAGCCCGGGCAGGACCCTGGCCTTAGAGGTATTTTTCCCTAGGAGTCAACCTTCTGGCGCTCCTGGACGGTCTGCGCACCGTGCGGCGTAAGCCAATCGATTGTGCACTCTGACTAACAACTTGCGGTGTCAACTACAACGGGCGAGCCCGTCACCACAGGACGTTTTAACGATTTTCTCGTTCTGTCGCCCTGCAGTGAACGTAGAAGACTTTGGACAGAACAAATCCAACGTCCAGCTACGTCACAACCCCAAGAAGCCAACGCCTTACCGCGAGATAGCCAGTGTTACCTGGCGGGCCGACCCTCGCGCCCTTGCTTCCAATTGTGACCAGATTTCTCCGGTCTCTCGATTGGTTCCGAGTTCGAGGTCGCTTGCGCGGTCCTCTCCCTTACGAAGCGGTGAAACGGTGTGCACCGAATCTATCGCGGACCAAGGCGTCCTTTGCCCGACTCTGAACCGGGATCGGATGGCCAATGGTCATTTCAAGAGCAGTCGCCGTAAGGTAGACAACCAGCCCCGCTCTATAGGAAACAATACAGTTCCCAGACTCCCCCGACTGTTAGTCGGAGAGCACAGTCGATAGGCTTGCGCCGCTCGGTGCGCAGACCGTCCAGGAGCGCCAGAGGTTTGATTCCCAGGGGAGACTGGTTGACCCAGTGTCCTACCCAGGTTCGCACCCCATGCGTGGAGGCCATCGGATGGGTGTTGACCCGTGAGTGTGACCGACCCTGAACACATGGGTCATCGTGGCCACCTTATCATGGGCCCATTAGCTCCCTAAACTCTGTCTAACAGTCGGGGGAGTCTGGAAGCAGTACTGCCTCCTATAGAGCGGGGTGGTTGCTGACCTTACGGCGACTGCTCTTGAAACGACCATCGGCTACCCGATCCTGGGTGAACAGCCGGGCAAAGCCGTGGTCCGCGATAGATTCGGTTTACACCGCTTCGTAAGGGAGAGGACCGCGCAAGAAACCTCGAACTCGTAACCAGTCGAGAGACCGGAGTAATCTGGTCGCAATTGGAAGTAAAGGCGTGAGTGTAAGCCCGCTAGGTAACATACCTGGTTATCTCGCGGATAAGGCGTTGGCCACTTCGGGCATCTGGCGGAGCTTGACGGTGGACTCTTTTGTCCAAGTCTTCTGCGCTCACTTCACTGGAGATAGAACGATCAATCGTTAAAACTACCTGAGGTGACAGGTTCGCCCGTTGTAGTTGACAACTCTATTAGTGGGATTAAATTAACGCAAACGCATTATCAATTCTGTCGATCGAATGCAATAACAAGACACACACTTTTGTTACATGCACCCATACATGTCACGACTTCATAGTAGGGTTGGTTCTAAGAGATTGTCGTATGATAATGAACCCGTCTTTTGTGAAATTTCACAATAAATAATAGATACAAACAAAAATAATATTACTCAGGTGCATACTGATTTACCTAATGGTCATAAAGTAATTATGTTTTAAGCAGAAAAGGCTTTCTTGCAATGAAATATGAGTGATTTGTAAAGGTGCAATGCTTTCATTTCTCTTATAATTAATTTAATTTCAATCAAATGATCGCTTTCCCATTTAGGCCTAAAAATATATATTTCGCCAATCTCAGTAGCGTTTTAATAAGGGATACCAGTATTTCTTTATTACTATATTTTCAAGAGTGGTGTAAAATTTAATGTCTTGTGTTTAAAGTTTTATAAAACTCGTACATCTTGAGATATGAATTTTCAACCATCAGTTGTGACTTTATAATGGATGTAGTATTATGTCATTGGTTTCTGATGTATCGGCTAATGACTCGTTACTATTTTCCATGTGTATGCGGCCTTAAATAATAATCATTTAGCTGCCATTGGCCGATAGAAGAAGATTTTATTTTGTTCGTGTTTCATGTTTGATGAAACACGTTAATTTAATATTTTTCGATTCTCATGAAAACGATTAAATCCATGCATAAAGGTGTTAAGTCTTTTAGCGATAGGTGTAAAAAATGGGCCGAAGTCTTATTGAGATATACGCCAGCTTATCTTTCGTCCTTTATACATTCAACGTATTTTCGTTATGGTATTCCGTATCTGGTAGAGAGTTGTAATGCAGACTACTACCATGCACACAGTTATTGGTTGTTCGATTTCAAACTCCTTATTTGTGTTGTTTTTATATCCCATGACATAATTATACAATTTATTGAATATTGTATGTATTACGTGAGACGTTTTATATCATATTGGCATCATTAGATAATGTGACCAATGGCGTGGAGTAATCTGCTGCGGCCTTCTGGACTACTTTGTCGACTTTCTGCTCAGACTTATAGCGGCTCTACATTTTGCAAATATACCTAATAAGCATGTACAATTTAATATACCTTTAATAGTCACATGATTTCCATTTTCAATTTGATATGAAATTTTAGTCCTTTGGTAATATATTTTTGATATCGAGATATAATAATAATAATAATAACTCTTTAGTTGTATTTATAGTTATACAAGACAGCTACCTTATTGCCAATCAGCAATATCCAACAGCTATTTATACGGGTGGTACAGTAGCGCATTGCATAAAGAGTGCTTGAAAACATATTAATTGGGTTGTCAAAGCTAAACAAATAGTAAAAACGTAAATACCCTATGACTAAAATATGAAAGAAAGCTCAAAAAAAATCGGTACTATATAGTGGATTTTTAGCAAATTATAAGAATTTGGTGGTTAGAAAAAACTGAAAAAAATGGATAGTGATTATGAGGAAAGGACACGTGGACTACATATTTTGGCGTATTTTCCGCCACGTTAGTCATGCCCTATATTTGTACACGTGATCATACTTCTGAAGACCGAAAATTAACAGAATGCATACATTCTGCAAAAGTTCCAGTTTGTTAAACAGTTCTTCTTATAAATCGAGGTAAGGAGCTTAAAAAATAGGTAGAAGCAGCGACTATGCCAGAAATATTTCGGTTTCGATTGGTAGACATCGTTATTAGCGGTTACCTAGCATAAATACTACCAATTATTCGACAATGACATTTTTGTGTTTCGCGTGTTTTAGACGCTGTATTTGCTATTTTTGCAATGTATGGATTTTGCTTTGGTATTGATAGCTTACATTGTACATAGTAGATATAAATGACCAACGATATTTTGTATTAACAGTAATAAATCATTTTTATTTTCGGGACTTACAGCGTCCCGATTAATTTAAGGGTGCGTAGAAGATTGTACAACTACTAAATCAATTAGTGTTGTCAGATTACTTCAAATACAAGCAACTATACATTTAAAATGTGTGACAAACATGATGAGTAAAAAGGCCGTTGTGTCCAGAACGGTCCAGTAAAGTAGGAGTGTGAAATAGAAACATCAACAGGTTTAAAATCCATATTTTATGTTTGCATTGCTCGGATTAACAATGAATTTGAAGTGTAGTCGGTATAGTATTTTAGCACGCAGAAATAAATTGGAATCGTGAGTCCGATGTGAAGGAGTGTACTGGTTGACGACATCTACTAAATATGGGCTACCGACATTACAGTGGACGACTTTATGCTAGAAAGACATATCTGAGATTTTTCGACGACTTGCAAAATATTCCATTCGATAAAATTCCAACTTAAAGTCGCGCAAGTCGAAAAGGAATCTTAAAAGCGAGAATTTAAATGCCGAGAAAATATCTTCTGTATACGCTCGATCCAGTTGTTGTATACGGCATATATATGGAACTTGATATTGGAGTTAGCCAGGAGGAGAATAACCAAATTATAATATGCTTCGGACATCTGGGGGTGTTAGCACAACTGGCGAAACCTTCACACTAGGGTGTTTTTACGACATCAAGTAGTTTTATCTCCCAATGAGTGAACGTAGACTTAGCGGACAAAGATAGGTCTCTGTTTAGATGCACCGATGAGCCATGGAGGGTCCAACGCTTTACCACGAGGCACTGAGAAGTGAATAAAGCGGGCCAACCTTACGCCCTTACTACCAGAGTCGACCGGATTTCTTCGTCCTTCAGTCTGGTCGCGGATTCAAAGTCGCTTGCGCGGCCTTTATCTGATGACAGCGGTAATACGGATCGAATTTATTGCGGATCGTGGGGTCCTTTGCCCGCCAATATCACACGGGATCAGGTTGACAACGGATCGTTTCAAGGTAGCTGATATCAGGTCAACAACCAGCCCCGTTGCAGACAAGATTCCGATCACTTTTACCCCCCGCCTTCCCCGTCTATTCACCTGAATGCACAGTCGATTGGCGAACGCCGCACGATTCGCAAGCCGCCCAGCAGCGCCCGATGTTCACCAGGGAATTCGATCCCACCTGTCCACGTCGCAGTCATGTCATGGTGCACAGAATCCATTTCCAGGTTCGTACCTCTTCGAGTCTTCGAGGAGGCTACCGGATGGGAGTTAAAATGTGAGTTAAGCAGATCCAAGGTAAATACTTTGGACATGCGCAACCAAATCCCGTCTCTGGAATGCTTTGCCGAAAATTATGAGAACCGCGAAAAAGTATAAACAACATATTTTAAAAACACACATTTCCCTCCCCTTCTCATTCCCCTCCTCATTAAACCTTTAGTTTATTTTGGTGTGGCACATTCTGCGCCCACGAAGAGTTAAACATTTTTACGTATATTTTTTTATCTTCACAATGGCTAAAGTCATTATTTACAGGGTGAGTTTTTGATTAGTGAAAACTTTTGGTAGAAAAAAATTATAAAAAAATATATTTTTTTAGTCTTGTTTTTTGTGTAAATTGTATCTATTGAAGAAACGTTTAGGAAGCGTTGAGCGCGCTGCACCATCTAGCGGTAGGTAAAATATCGCTAATAAACAATATTAGCGATAATTTACCTACCGCTACATAGTGCATCGTGCTCAAAGCTTTTCATACTATTTAAAAAAAAACTGATTAATAGTTGATTAGTTCGCCGTACTGATTCACCCACTACAAGGATGTCACTAATTAAAACTCATCCTGTAGGTGAAGTTAGTAACTATCCGCAAGCGGTGTTCGCAAAGCAACATAGGTGAGCTCTAGAATATTGCCTGTATTGCCTATAAGTTCGCCTTTTCGCATGAATGAAGGGTTTATTATAGATAATTACTTTTTGGCTATTACAATTACTAATTATTAGGCAATGACAAAAATAACTATAATTTTTTGTAGGTACACTAATTAAGAATTTCTATATAGGATTATTATATATTTTTTAATTTTTTGTAATTTCATCCAAAATTGTATAATATTGTAGATATTCAAAAGATTGTAATTCAATTACCAAATCATATTCGGAATGCAATTATTAAGCATAATCGTAATTAAGAACGGACAAACTATAATTTTAAGTACTATAATTATGTAATTACCTAGTAATTTTTTAGTGTAAAAGATGTGCGAATACGACACATTCAAAAGTGGCTTAAACCGAAAATTGGATACGAAGATATGCTGTGTCATTACCGTGTATCCAACTATTCATGGCATTACCGTGACTTTTAAGATCGATCTGTTCCGAGTAACAGTCGTGAAAATGGCAAAAGCAACTAAAACTCTATTATTATATTAGTCAATATTTCTTCCTGAAAATGTAATAAAAAGTCTTCAAAACAATTCATGTAAAGTCTAACATTTAGTCCGAAATGGTTTCTAAGCCGCCTCAATAAGTATCGCAAAACTCTCATTTTCAATTTCAATTAAAATAAAATATTAACCCTGCAATATACGTATTATGAAATAATAAAAAATATAAAACATTTATCTCTTACCCTAATAAGCAAGCATAAACAAATCCCGTTAACCCATTAATAATAATACTCTACAATATAAAATCTAAAACTACAATTCAAACAACGAAAGAAGCTGATAACAGGGGGATACTCGTTTTAAATTTTCATATTGAACAATCGAATTAAAATATTGAATAGCTTTTGTTGACGTTTTTTATTGATTATCATTATGAACTATTCTGTACTGTACCGTTTGTTGATACTATAAACCACATCACTACAATAATTATGACCAACTCTTAACTTATCTCAGTTTCGGGATGGATGGACTCGTATCGAGATGGACACCATTAATCTCATTTAAATGTTAGCTGCGACATAAACTTTCAAAAAACATATAATATTTAGCCGATAGGTAATAGGTTTACGACTATTTATTTCATTAGTTCGAAATTAACTCCGCGATAAATTACAAATGAACGAAATTGTTCTTTACTGGAAAAACAAGTAAATCGTCTAAAAATCTTAAATGTGCGTTTAGGCATGATAATCGGTATCGTACTCCACGGATTGGAGTGCGATGCCCTTCCTTGTTACTGTTGCTTAAGTTAAAAATCTAAATCATCTTTCTTGCTTATAATATATGGATTTTCAGGTGTTGTGGTTTATCCAGCGTCGCTGAACAAACCACTGAAACGGATTATGAGCGTCTCGTTTTCGCTTCCTCATTATTTTCTCTTGCAACATAGGCATATCAATATGTGCCATCGCATGCCGGCCGCCAGTGAACGCTTGACCACGATACGGGGCCCACGCTTAGCGAAGTCGTAAATTCGTCTTTTTTTAACCCGCTGCGCCTTATGCGCCTTGAAGTCCTTAAATCTCTTTAGATGGAATCCCATACCGTCCTGAGACACTGCGATGCCAATCTTGCCGTTTATATTTGACTCTGTTTACTAGGTGTGTAGTCCTGCCTCGCTCTTTCGTAAAGCGCTATCTTGCTCCGTCTCCGCTATCATGATGTCTGGGCTTACGTTTGGCTGACCGTCAGTGTTCGCGTTCCAGAGTCTTGCTTCCTGGAACCGGAACCGGAGGTGTGTGTGTGTATGTGAATACACACATACACACATGTGGTCAGCACTTCCGCAATACGTAATGAACACCTCCACGGGAGCAATTTAATCCTAATAATAATCTTAATCATTCGGTTACATCTGTTGAACTTCATGTCTACCTTTGTAGTAGGGATGTAACGATTCCTATTCCGATACTGATACCGATGCATCGGGCGATATAATCGCCGATTATATACAACCGATAACAAAGAGTTCGAAAACAGTTGAGAAAACTTTGCTTCAACAAAAATCTGCCAAAAGTAAACTTTAATTAATGACTTTATGTATATCTTTGTTACTTTGTATAACGATAAATAATTCCTTAACTATCACTTTGATTGCTTGATATAATTCATAATAATTAATAAATATTTTTTTGAATTTTTATTTGACATTTTTATTTATTTATTTTTACACTACTCAAGGTTGAGTCTTTGTTAAATATAGGTAAGATTTATTCATAATAAATATTAAAGACATACAAACGCCCGAGGTGCATACTTCATTATTTATTATCTACAAGCCATCGATATCGATATCGGTATCGGTATTGTCAATTATTTACTAAAGTAATCGGTATCGTAATCGTATCGATAAAATTAAGTATCGTTACATCCCTACCTTTTTTGTATCGTAATAAAACCGTTCTTTTCTTGTTTTATATCTTACTTTTTGCGGTTATAGTTGCAAAATATACATAGCAAAAAAATAATTAAAAATATATTTTAACTGGAATAAATTGTTAGACATAAAAGGAAAATATTTGTTTAAGGGTTAAACAATAGTGATTATATAATTTATATAAAGTGATAAATTTTATTAATCAGGTTATTTCGATGTGGTCTCGAGGAACGCGCGCAAAGAATTGAGGGTTAATTAATCGAAGAAAATTCCCCACGACGCCGACGCCCGAGTCGGGCTGTTGAAGGCTTTCCAGCAGTATTTCTGTTTAAGCGATGGCAAACTTGCCGCTTTAGCTAATTCTTTACATCCTGAATTTCGCGAAAAGCGGAGGCTGCATGCCTTGGCACTCCTTCGACGGCGCCTCCGCTGCGGAAAACGTGCGATTGCTATTATATCGTATTTAATATTATATTCTAAATCGGAAAGGATCGCGGTCTCGGATTGGTTGGAATCATTTTGGTACTACAGGTGGCACATTGACACCACTACGACAGTGTCTATTCACAAGAGTATACATACGTCTATTAATATTGCTACTTAAACGATATTTCTTAAAAATTGGTATCATTTGGTAAACACTACTCAATATGTTTAAACACTATTTCCAATATAAACAATGATTGAACTAATTAGAACTAGATTTGACCTAACTATTAAAATTATTTGACTTTGTTGTTATATATTATTTTGACAATTAATTGTACTTTTGTGACGAGGTATTTTTATATTAAATCTTATATTACTTAACATTTATTAAATATTAATGACTGTTTCTTTCTTTTCTCACATATAACTATATATTATTTAATCAAATTTTATTGCCGATTATAGGATGGAATTGCATTTTATTTATTATATTATCTTTAATATTTTTCATTATTATTTAGGGCAATTTAGTGTTATTAGCTTTTTAATAAAATTTGTACATTTGTAAGCAATCAAGCAATCAAGCAAACTTGATTGTAATATGAGTCCTGTCCACCCTAGAACGGGTTAGTCCCAGTTGGGTGACAGTATCAAATAAGCAAAAGGTTAAGGCTTTTCCATCCGCATCATTCCATAGGTTGTTCCTGTTATTTTTGTAAGGAACTCAATGTTTTATAGTAAAATAAAAAAATAAAAATACATAAAATAGTTATTGCTTCCACGTCGTAATCGTATCTTTCACAAATCGTAACTACCTAATCGCAATGTGGCATTGCAGGGAATAGTGAAGTTCGATGTAATACAAATAATATTTACACTTCCGATTTGGATTGTTTTTAAAACTCATAGACAGACCTAATTATTTTTTGTTTGATGATAAATAATTTATAAATAGGATAGAAAACGAATTTACCGCGTGAAATTGGTAGGACCCGACGTTTCGGTGACGTTGCAGCCGCCGTTGTCTAGCCGCCAGTCTACCCTAGACAACGGCGGCTGCAACGTCGGGTCCTACAAATTTCACGCGGTAAATTCGTTTTCTATCCTATTTATAATGTCAAACAACCGCGATAGTCATCGATAAATAATTTGTTTAACGCCGTATAATACCTAAAATAATATGAATAAAAACAATCGTTATTTGGGCAATTTGATTAAAAATTGGTGACAAAAGCAAGAAACGGTCTAGACGATGAATTCATTCGGAGGAATAATCAAACTATGAAACAATGGCTGGAGAATTTTGAGGCAAGGGTTTCAAATTTAAGTAAATTCTAATTTCGGCTGACCTGGTACAAATGCAGGAATTATCAATGCTTGTAAATAGGGCACTGAGTAGCGACGAGCTAGGTGAATTGAATAGATAGAAAATGGCCAACCGAGCCACTTTTAAACGTAGAGGAATAAAAATCGATATAAATATTGGAATATTGTCAATATTAAAACAAAAATACTGCAAGATGATTAGCAACAAATTTGTTTGTTTCCCTGATTAGAGTATACAAACTTTTGGTCAGGAATTCGACATTGTAAACTTATCCCAAAACAATACATTTAAAACTCTTCCCTTGCAAAACCGGAGAGAGCAGCTTGTAATGGATATAAACCATATATGACAGACTTACAGGTGAGTTTTTATTTAGTGACAACCTTGAAGTGGATCAATCAGTACGAGCAAATAAGCAACTGTTGATAATTACGTTTGGCAAAACCACAAACAAAAATTTAGGTTTGAAAAATGAAAAATTTTGATAAATAATATTTAATAAGTAGAGCGCGTTGCGCCATCTAGTGGTAGGTAAAATATTGCAAATATTATTTATTAGCGATATTTTACCTATTTCTAGATACAGCAGCGAGCTGAAAGCTTGTCAAACTTTTACTTATCAGTATTTAATTTTTATCAAATTTGCCAAAAAAAAACATTTTTGTTTTTTAATAAAAGTTGCTTTTTTGTAAGCCGGTGTAGCCGGTGCGGTGCATCAGGGCCCACGGTAGTTCGGGGGTTCAAAATGAAACTTTCATTACGATCGACGTTTCATCCAACTTTACTAGGAAGCTGAGCAAGCCGATAAAATGGATGTCTCAAAACCGAACGATCATTTTGCAGTGCAAATCAAGCCAAAAACCATTCTAGAAATATATTTTTTATAATACATAAGGTAGTTAATTCAAATATGTAGATATGCAAAAATGGTACATTTGTATTAATATTATTTGACTATTTTTTAGTCTTATTTGTTTCGCTCTTACTAGTTCGACTTAAAATAAAGTAATAAAAACTGTATTTTTTTAATTTCTCGTTTTTTAATTTCTGGACATTCAAAGGTAAAATATAAAACCGCGATTGAATTAAGAGTAACACAGGAAAAAATGTTTCGAACATTCTCCTGTAAAAATGTTTATATGTGATCTCGCGTGTCCCGCTGTAGTTCTTGGGAATTTGTTCCGCAACATGTTCGAGGCAACGCCTCTAAATGAATACTATAGTATTGTATAGTAATTTAGTAATATTATAATATAGCTAGGTATACAGTAATTACATCCTATATGCCATAATGAATGGCATATAGGATGGCATTTTCTTAATTTTGCGCTGGGGCCCATTTTCCTAAGTTACGCCACTGCTCGTACTTATTCACCCACATTAAGGGCGACACTAATTGAAAACTAATCCTGTATAAATTGCTATTAATTTTGATTTTGATATCTCGGTCCTTCGTATTGGATTTTTTTTAACCGAATCGTAAAATCACCTCCTCTCCACAGTATACCCCAGACAATAGCTTCTCTTAGAACAAAACTGAAATCAAAGCGAATACATCACGAGTCGTAAGGGTTCGGATATGGTCGCCAGATGTTTCGCTACTCGGCCTACGCAGATATCCGAACGCTCGAAAACGTCGGCAGCCTTTACCTGCTCGTAATGTTAACCGTTCGCGTTCATCGGGACGTACCCTTCAGCCCAAATTCCTCGCACCCTCTTCCCGCATTGCCCTGTAGCTCGAGAATAAAGCTTCTGGTCGGTATACTGTATCCGGCGTCGAATTAGGTACGATAATTTGAATGGCAGTACGTTCTCCCTATCCGAGGCGCGCTCGTTCGCTTCACTTTGCCTATAGCCGCCCGCGCGCGCGGCGTCTCGTTCGGCCCGAACTTAAACAAGACACAAAGTAAGAGGGGATGTTTAACCGAAGAATACAGCGAGCGAGCGGGATATGAATATTGCAAACTGCGTAATAAAATTCACTCACATATTCATAAAGTCCATACTCGGCGAAGCGGCGCTGGCGTGGGCGGCGGAGCTTCTCGGCGGCAACTCTTTATGAATCCCAGCCCCGCCTGCAGCGTTACATTTCCAGCCGCCTGCGCCCGCCTCCTGATCCAACAATATTATTACCTCCTATTGGCCCGCGATTAAACAACCAAAAGGCGATCTCGCCAAACGCTTCTTATTGCGTTTACATATGAAACGATTTTTTAAATTAATTTCAGCGTAATTTCAAAACGACCAAGAGACAAAGCTAAAAGAAGCCCACTTACCAAATCAGTCCAGTAGTTTTCTCACAGCTTATTCGCCACATATACGACAATGCCACCCTGCAATTGAAGCTCCAGGACGACATGGTGACGGAAAAGATCCGGATCGAGAGAGGCGTAAGGCAGGGCGACAAGATCTCCCCTAAGCTTTTCACTCTGGCTTTAGAGGATGTCTTCAAGAGCCTGCCTTGGGAAGGAAAGGGTATCGACGTGGATGAGTCGTACCTGAACCACCTCAGATTCGCCGATGATATAGTTCTGATTAGCAGTGACACATTACAACTCAAGACCATGCTCGGGGAACTTCACGCAGCATCAGCGAGAGTGGGTTTGAAGATGAACCTCCAGAAAACAAAGATCCTGAGCCCAGACCCAGTCCAGATCAACGTTAAGAGCCAGACACTCGAAGTCGTCGACCACTACATATATTTTGGCTACAAACTAAAACTGGGCAAAACAACCAACGTGCAGAAGTTATCAGACGCGTAGGATTGACTTGGGCGGCCTTCAAAAACCTTGCCTACATCCTGAGAGACCCAGCGATGCCCATCAACCTAAACCCGAAAGTTTATGAGATATGCGTGCTGCCAGTAGAAATGTACGGCCTCCAAACAGTCCCTCTAACTCAGAGCAGTGCCAACCGCCTCAGAGTATGTCAAAGGACCATGGAGAGAGCAATGCTGGACATCAGTCTCCGCGACAAAGTGCGCAATAAAGAGATACGAAGACGCAACTTGAGTTGTCGACTACAACGGGCGAGCCCGTCACCACAGGAAGTTTTAACGATTAGTCGTTCTATCGACCTGCAGTGAGCGTAGAAGACTTTGGACAAAACAATCCAGCGTCTAGCTACGCCACAACCCGTAAGAGACCAACGCCTTACCGCGAGATAGCCAGAAATGCTACCTGGCGGGCGACACTCGCGCCCTTACTACCAATTGTGTCCAGATTTCCCCGGACTCTCGATTGGTTCCGAGTTCGAGGTCGCTTGCGCGGTCCTCTCCCTTACGAAGCGGTGAGATGGTGAATACCGAATCTATCGCGGACCATGGCGTCCTTTGCCCGACTCTGAACCGGGATCGGATGGCCAATGGTCATTTCAAGAGCAATCGCCGTAAGGTACGCAACCACCCCCGCTCTATAGGAAACAATACAGCTTCCAGACTCCCCCGACTGTTAGTCGGAGTGCACAATCGATTGGCTTGCGCCGCACAATGCGCAGACCGTCCAGGAGCGCCAGAGGTTTGATTACCAGGGGAAACTGACCAGGGCCAGAGTCCTACCCAAGTTCGCACCCCGTGCGTGGAGGCCGTCGGATGGGTGTTGACCCGTGAGTATGACCGACCCTGAACACATGGGTCTTCGTGGCCAACCCATCATGGGCCCGTTAGCTCCCGTTAGATACGAAGACGTACGAGGGTGACAGACGTCATGAAACGTATCGCCAGCCTGAAGTGGGGCTGGGCAGGTCACTTCGCAAGGCAGGATGACGCGAGGTGGCCGAAGAGGCTTGTCCAGTGGAAACCAAGAACCACAAAGCGAGGCGTAGGGAGACCACAACTACGATGGCCGGACAACATCAGAAAAGCAGCAGGGACCAACTGGCTGAGCTTTTCTGACCATTTCATATTAGGTATGTATTATAGTGGCAAATTATATATTAGGGTACAACTTTCGGTGTCAAATACAACGGGCGAGCCCGTCACCACAGGACGTTTTAACGATTTTCTCGTTCTATCGCCCTGCAGTGAACGTAGAAGACTTTGGATAGAACAAATCCAACGTCCAGCTACGTCACAAACCGCAAGAAGCCAACGCCTTACCGCGAGATAGCCAGAGTTACCTGGCGGGCCGACTCTCGCGCCCTTGCTTCCAATTGTGACCAGATTTCTCCGGTCTCTCGATTAGTTCCGAGTTCGAGGTCCCTTGCGCGGTCCTCTCCCTTACGAAGCGGTGAAACGGTGTGAACCGAATCTAACGCGGACCAAGGCGTCCTTTGCCCGACTCTGAATCGGGATCGGATGGCCAATGGTCATTTCAAGAGCAGTCGCCGTAAGGTAGACAACCACCCCCGCTCTATAGGAAACAATACAGTTCCCAGACTCCCCCGATTGTTAGTCGGAGAGCACAGTCGATTGGCTTGCGCCGCTCGGTGCGCAGACCGTCCAGGAGCGCCAGAGGTTTGATTCCCAGGGGAGACTGGTTGACCCAGTATCCTACCCAGGCTCGCACCCCATGCGTGGAGGCCATCGGATGGGTGTTGACCCGTGAGTGTGACCGACCCTGAACACATGGGTCATCGTGGCCACCTCATCATGGGCCCATTAGCTCCCTAAATGCCCATATTAGGGTACAATCTTGATGACTGCATTTTTTACTGTACGGTCAATACATTAGTAGCAGGGAGTCAATACGTATAAAAGCTCTGGATGCTCCCCGCGCGGTTTAATAATTGAAACCCTTTGTTCCTTTTAAAGTATTTGTCCTTTTGTTAAGAGTAATATGATCTCATATAAAAAATACGTGTGGCACTCGGGGACTTCCGCGGTAAAGCTATTGCATAGCATTTTTAAAAACTTATGCAATTAAAATTATAAATTTATTTTATTTATTTTATTTTTTCTGATATCAGATAACTGCGCTCTATCGGAAAACGTTGAAATTATTCCGAATCATTTGCGGCTGCGTGCGGTAGCAAATGATTCGGAATAATTTAAACGTCTTCCGATAGAACGCCGCGCACGAATTTTTTATTCGATAAAGCATAAAAAACGGATTTTTCGAAAAAAATCGTAGATAAAAAGATAGATAATTAAATTATCTTTAAAATGGTGCAGGTTTTATAATAATACGCCAGATAGTATTTGCGTAGTAGTCGTTTTTGTGTTCGGTTAGACCTAATTTCACAAATTAATGACATTATGTAATATAAACAAAATCTAAAATATTCAAAGCTAAGAATATTAGGAAAATGTTCTTGTTTAACATATATTTTTTTCGAATCGTAAGCAGTACTCGTTTAGACGTAATTATCAGTTTAAAATAATTAATTTTCGTTAAGAAATTTCTTCATTCGGTCGCCGCGCTGGCCTAGGCCCGCGATAAAAGCTATGCAATAGCTTAAAAAGGTTATTGAAAATTATATTCTAAAAAACAGAAGAAAAGAACATAGGACCCCCCCCACCCCCCCCCCCCCCCCTTCCTCACTTCGCCAGCTCACCCTGCCTCCTCATATATGGATATTTTAAGGAATAACTTTACCAATTTTCCAAACTACTTTTTTTTGGGTTTATTTATCTATCTTATTTATCCTATTTAATAGAGGTAATACTCATGTCAAGTTTTTTCTTACTGCTCAGCGATAGTCTTTTCATATGTCAAGCAGCTTCCTGCTTCAGCATCGTCCAAAACTGTTCAGTTTCCTACTGTAACCCCCTACGATGTATTCTACTTTACCGTTCCCCCTTCCTTCTCCCTCCTTCGCTCTCCAACCGCTCTGCAGTGTTTCAATATTTGCCAGAGTCAGAGTTACACCGCGCTCAGCGCGAGATTCCAAAAAGGTGGTTTAATCGCGGACCATTCGCTTTGCTTTTTAATGTTATCAAACACAACCGAATGACTCCCAAAGGTTAATGAATAAAGGCTGGCATATACTAAAGCACTTAAACTCACCTAGGGTCCAATGACATTTTACTTGTTCTGCTCTTTGGCTATACACGTGGCTATCTGGAATACAGATGCTGCTTCCCGGAATAAGGAATTCGTAGTCCTTTCAAGCCATTGTCACAAAATCACCAGCCAAAATATTTTGGTTTCTTCCTGGGCCTCTGGGTTCTAGTATTTTAGTTAGATAATAATTTACAGGCGGTGGTATTTATGGCTTCTCATAACGTTACCTAAGTATTCCAAGTTCCGTCAATTAACCCGACGTTGGTCTTGCTCAATTTGTTAACTCCTCTTTTGTGTCAATTTTTACATAACAACAGAGACTTGTTGTTTCAAATCAAACTTAAATCTTTAATTATGAACGAGTGCAATCAATTATGAAATCTTCAATTATGAACTAAAACATGGAATCATAAAATTTACAATTATACTTATATTAAAAAAAAACCTCTAGCACTACACCACCAATTTATAACAAAATACATTTACCACAAATATTTTTGCAGTACCTGGAGAACACTTTTTTTTTGCATTTACAGCATACTGTAAAATATTTTATATCATTTTTTCTTGGGTAAAGCGCGCAGATCTCCATTTATTATGTGATTCATTTTCTTAATGATCATGAGGTGTTACTTGCTATATTTGCAGTTCTGTTTTTTCCATCATAACTATTTAAATTTTCTTTGTCACCAAATCGCGCCATCATTGTACTTGTCATATCTTCACTAACATATCTACATAACACTTCTATCTTCTAACACGAACTACTTGTAATAAATAAACTTTTTGTTTTTTTTCCCGAAGTAATATAGGTCCCTATATATGAAATTGACGTATTCTTGAACTGGCCACCTTGAACTCAAATATCTGGAGTTTGGTTAGGAATTCCAAATTCAAATTTATTTCAAATGTATGCTTGTGTATTTGCGTTTTAATTTAGTAATTCATTTGTTTTCACACCATTTGACTTGAAAAACTTAAAATATCGCGTTTCTTACGAATACTAGTTCCACCGTGGTTCCAGCGCTGCAGAAACAGCTCGAAGGTATAATGATATGTATGGGGGAGCTACTGAAAAAAAACACGCTACGTTTTTGGTTCCAAAGTTTTCGTTCTAGAAATTTTGACCTACAGAACAAACCCCATGGGCGGCCGGAAACCCTAGGTGACAATGAAGAATTAAAAGTGATCGTGGAAGCGGATCCATCGCAAATCACGTTAGAGTTAGCGGGAGGCTTCAGTGGGAGTGATAAAACAATTTTGATTCACTTGAAACAAATTGGAAAGTGTAAAAGCTCGACAAATGGGAACCGCATGAATTGAGTGAAGCTTACCAACAAACACGCGTCGAGTGCTTACATTACTCAACCGCCACAATAACGAGGGAATTTTTAATCGTATCGTTACTTGTGATGACAAATGGATCCTGTACAATAATCGGCTCATCATAACGGTTGAATCCAGGAGAACTGGCCAAATCCAGTCCAAAGCAAAAGTTGACTCAGAAAAAGGTACAGATGAACGTCCGGTGGATCAGTGCTGGTGTCATCCACTACAGTTCCTTAAAATCTGGCTAGATGATTACGGCAGATCTGTATTGTCAACAATTGCAAACCATGATGAAAAAGCTAGCTGTTAAATGTCCGAGACTGGTCTATTGCTCTAGCCCACTGCTTTTTCAGGACAACGCTAGATCACACACTTCTAGGATAGTCTTCGTATTGTAAATCTCATATCAACGTTACTCTATCTAGAACCCACATATTTTATCTACACCGATATTTATCCACATATTTTATCCATATCTATATTATATCTGACGCAGCACATAGGAGTATTAGTATGAAAAAGTCGGCCAAAAGTCGATTTCTAAGAAGTTCGTTTGGAGACATAAAACTTATTGATTTGCGAAACTAAAAGGGCAGGTATCAATAGTGGACCCTTTCCGGCTACTTGCAACATCGATATTTAATCCCCTAGATAGGCCATTCGCGCTCAAAAATGACCACTTCAAAACTACTACTGAAAGCAGTCCAGTAGTAGTTTGGTCGCAGTCCGCTGGCAGACAGCCGACCGTTTCCGGTGTGAGAGCTGCCGCTGAGAATATTGGCGCGCTATTCTCTCGCAAACTGTTCAATTTATTGCTCTCTCTGTCACATGATTTACGAGCAAAGGGTATGTGGAGCCAACTTATTTGTATGTGAGGGCATATCTAGGGTTATCTAGTAGATTGGACATGGCATCACATTTCTCCCACCCTCCTGCTTTTATATGTATAGTCGGCACCGACGGATAAAACTTTTATAAATCAAAAAGCCAAAATTTAAAAAGGCACCAAGCAAGAAATGCATCAAAAAATAACAGCAGGGGCTGGGCAAATAAGCAATAATCAGGGGTTTTCTATTTATATAATGGAGTTTTTACCGTCAGTGCTAACTATAAAAAATATTTTTTAGCAAATTACTAAAGAATTTGAATAGCTGTATTTTAGAAACTATGTATTTGATCTAACGTTACCAAGTTATTTTCGTATTGTTGCAAATTTAGTCTACTTAAAAAGTATTAATAGAAACGTTTATCGCAACAAAGGTTCTTGGTGGTATAAAATGCCAAAAACTGAAAAAAGTTCGAAACTGTAAAGGTTTTTTGAGAAAATGTAAATGATCCAGAGGGTTTCCGAGGTGGAAAATTTGGATTTGTCATAACTACTTCATCACATACAACATATAAAAAAATCAGAACTACCCTATGTGGTACAAAGCTATGTGCCTTGTATGGTACGATTTCCATGGGCTATATATATTTATAACAAATTACATTCACCTATATTATCTAATTATCTCAGTAGTCTTGCCATTTTTGCGGGTGTTCGTTGCGGACAGCAAACATGAATTGTTTGGAAGGCATTTTTGATACCTCTTTTTTCCCAGATTTACTTCAGTGCAAAAAGTTAACCAAATTCTAAAAAGTAGAGTATGTCGGTCGGAGTATGATCTAGAAAATTTAGTGAGGGAAGGGGGAAGAGTTTAAACTCCTGCGATTTGCGACTGTTTGGTGTGAAGTGGGTGTTCGTGGGTTGTAGTATAGTGAAGAAGAATGAATGACCAATATGAAATCGAATACTATCGCGGTTGTTTAACATTTTAAATAACATTAAAACGAACTTACCGCTTAAAGTTTGGTAACACCCAATATTTCGGCGAGGTTGTAACTACCGTTGCTCAGTCTACCCTGGATAGCGGCGGTTCCAACATCGCCGAAATATCTGGTGTTACAAACTTAACGCGGTAAATTTGTTTTTATCTTATTTATAATGACTGACCAGTCTCGGTTGTTAAATCGTGAGTTCATTCGTCGTTATTTGCAGTTCTTAATGGTGCGCATTTGCGGTAACCGATATGCTAAACCGCATGAGCACCAGTACAGCCCATCATATATAATAAATGGGATTTTTAAACTTTTCTATATTTGCAGACATATTCGCGTAATAGCAAACTATGGAATTACAAATGAGGAACTGAATGAGTTAAATATCTTAAATTCCAAGTGAATATTATTTATAATGATAATATCTTAATACTATATTCCCATTAAAAGATCACCCAAATTTTAAAATTTACTTTGAATGCGACAAATCATTTGATTTCGGGTTTTCGGTACGTAATAATCTCTGTTAATTATTACATATACATTACATATACATTATTTATAAGCTTTGGTATCAACACTAATCTATACTTCGGTACCTATTATCTAAACTCGTACAATATTTATTACACCGTGATTATGACCATGGATTGCAATGGCAAAATAAATATACATATATTTTTCAAGCTATTGCGTAGCTTTTATCGCGGGCCTAGGCCAGCGCGGCGACCGAATGAAGAAATTTCTTAACGAAAATTAATGATTTTAAACTGATAATTACGTCTAAACGAGTACTGCTTACGATTCGAAAAAAATATATGTTAAACAAGAACATTTTCCTAATATTCTTAGCTTTGAATATTTTAGATTTTGTTTATATTACATAGTGTAATTAATTTGTGAAATTAGGTCTAACCGAACACAAAAACGACTACTACGCAAATACTATCTGGCGTATTATTATGAAACCTGCACCATTTTAAAGATAATTTAATTATCTATCTTTTTATCTACGATTTTTTTCGAATAATTCGTTTTTTTTGGCTTTATTGAATAAAAAATTCGTGCGCGGCGCTCTATCGAAAGACATTTAAATTATTCCGAATCAACGTTCAATAATTTCAACGTTTTCCGATAGAGCGCAGTTATCTGATATCAGAAAAATAAAATAAATAAATAAATATAATTGCATAAGTTGTTAAAAATGCTATGCAATAGCTTTACCGTGGCAGTCCCCGAGTGCCACAAGTATTTTTTTTTTGATTTTTTAACTAGAAGAGTTGAACTGGACCGGAGAGTTAGACTGGGTTCGAGCATGAAAGTAAATAATTGGTACAATGCCACCATCATTATATTAGCCATAAAAGCAACCAGAGGATTAACATAATTTGGGACCATGGACCCTGTTGGAAAATGAATCAGTTCATATCGCCGATTACTGTATTCTTTATACGAGTTGTACTAATGGGCCAGTAGTTTTCCCCGGAATCTACTGTGACTTCCGCTCAGAATATTTTTTTGTCTTTTTTGTGTGTTCTTTTCTTTACATAAAATTTCTCGAAAAACTAATTATTACTCTAAAAAATATTAGCTTACCTGCTGCCCCTGCTTTCTAATCCGTCAAAATGAAGTTGCTTTGTAAATTTAATACTCGGTGGCCTTGTGTGAATATCAAGGTTTAAGTGATTATCGTGGTGTTCAATAGCGATGGCTTTGCGAAACACGATCACCGCATTAGCCTTAATAATTAATGACTAAATTCCGCGGGCCAGTATAATAGAGTATAGAGTGAGGTGGATCGGAGCGGGTGCGCAGAAAACTCGGAAGGGCAAATAGGCCACGCGAACTTGTTAAAATTTCACCTTTTTACTTCGGCGAGGGCGCTCGCGAGCGCGTCGTGCAAATATTGAACTTGTACAAGAACTCGACGATAGCTGGCCAAACACGGCTGGCTGGATGGCTGGCTGCCTGGCGCCGTGCCGTGTGTGTTTTTGTATCCTTTATGCGCGTAGAATGGCGTAGGTGGGAAACGGGATCAGTTATACCGACGCCGCGACGTCTGTTTTATTAGGGAATCTTTAGCCGCAGGTGACGTTTTACGCTCTGCACTCTGCCTACCGTTTTGGGAGCGATGTTCAACCTGTTACGGATAATAATTCATAATAATATTCATTATTTTGGTATTTTTCTTAATGATTTGTATTTAAAAAATAATTATTATATTATAAAACATTGATTTTGCTTACAAAAATAGCAGAACCCGAATGGAAAACCCTTGAGATTATGCTTATTTGATTCTCTTACCCAACTGCGACTGGTTCGTTCTAGGGTGGATAGAAATCTAATATTATAATAAATTATTTAAAAGTTTTAGTAAAATCCTTATAGAACTAAATTACCATAAAATGTAGTCCTCAAAAAAACCCCCAATTCCATTAAAAAATCGGCATTAAGTGAAACATAACATTCCTTTAGATAAATAATATTCCGTTAAATTGCAATTCCGTTAAATAACACACTACGAAAAAAAATATTCGTTCGATTGGCTATATGATAAAACCAGTTTTAGAAAAGGAAACACATTATTTTTGACGTCAAAGGTCTTTACAATCAAAGCGAAATATACTTGTACCTGAAAAGAAATTTTGGATTAAAATGAAAATAAATACGTCATCTCGCCTTAATCCTTTAAAAACCATGGGACATATGTGTCCCATAAATTAAAAAATAATTTTATAAATTATCGCCTACGTTTAATTTATAAATTATATTTTTTCCATATTATTGAGACATCAGAATCTTAGTATCAGCCAAAAAAAGTGTTTAAAGATATACCGTTTTTTTTTTTTCAAATATCGCATATGACCAACAAACTCTGTTGATTAAAAATAAATTTAAAAAAAAATTTTCGAGACCTTTTCATTTCGATTTTTTTTTTGTACGTTTTTAGTTCTTATGATATCTGAGTTAAATAATAAAATAATGACATTTTGGAAAACTGGTAACTTTGCATCTTTATGCAATACACGGACACTTATGTCCCATCAATTTATACAAAATCTATTGAACCAATTTTCACAAAACGAGATACATGTTTTTTTACATCGCCCTTCAACAGTTTTTTGCAATCGCATACGCTTTTTTGCAGCAGGTTCATCGGATGAATGTGATGTTGAAAATCATCATCATCTACCTCAATACCTCAACCTTAACACCTAGATATTCTACGAAGCGACGCCAATACACGCAACAAATCACCTGCTGGAACTCCTCTGTAGCCTAAGTACTATCATCCTGACATCACTCTTATTATCTTTTCCAATAACATCAGAATCGTCTTAAGTAAATCAGGTCAGAAATCTCAATCAGTTTGCCAGCTCAGAATTGAATTTATATTTTATTGAAATTTCACAAAATGTATATATAATATAATATAATATAATATATATATATAATATAATATAATAGAAAATGACTTGATTGACGATTTTTTTTCACACCAAAAGCTTAAATTGAATATCTTGAAAAGAATCGCCATCAAGATTTTGATACTTATTGATTATTTGTAAAAGGAAGAACAATTTTTTCAAAAGTTTTATTTACAATTGAATATCGATATGCAAAACCTAAACTGCGAATTCGTGGATTTATTTTTTCGAGAATCGGACGTCTTTGATACATAATTCAATAATGGAAAATTTGGTAGAAAAACATTTCAGCAATGTTTCGTATTATACGGCCACAAAACGCAGCAGAAATTGCGCTTAAACTTGTACATGCAGTGCTCCGAAATTATTACATCATACAATCAAAATTAAACCTTATTTTATTTACAATTAGTCGACTGGAAGTTACAAATAAAATGTGGAGTTGTATACCAAAACATTTTGTATTTTATTTTCTTATACTTATTTACATTTGCATGATATGTATAATTGTGCTTTAAAATTAGAACTACAAATTAGAACTACATAATTAGAACTACAAAATATGTAATTTGAGTAAAACTACTAAAGAATATTCATGGATATTAGGATAATAAATAAAATGTTCATTTTAGGCATACTTTTGATTTTATTGAATGTCATATAATGGATATATTAAGACGATGATTCCTTTATTAAACTCCAAATTTGATGTTTGTCCAGACTGAATTCTTCTACTTGTCAAACCTTTCTTTGCTTCGAGATATACGCGTAGGCTGAACCCGAATCATACTTGATCTCCTTTCCGCATATTTTCCGAAAATTAAGACGTTATATCTGCAGGAGTGTGCAGCCGCCTCAATACAGAGACAAATTGGCTGAGCAAATTAGTGGCCATTAGATTTCTGCCTTCTTTGAAAAAACGACTTATTTTTGTGAATTCTGGTTTCAAAATTGCAATAGCGTTTATGTAGCTTTGTTGTTTATTAACATCGGCAATAAAAGGATTTGTGTGTCATATATGAAGGTATATTATCATTGGAAATGTATAAAATAAAACAGAAATTCCTCCGCTTCTCATATTGGATCTAAATCATAGGTATATATCCATTGCAGTATATATCCATTTTTGTAGTGCTATTCGTATCCTCAAGAAAAATTGGTGTAATGATCTCTCCCAGTGTCAATCCGGCCAAATATTGACGATCACATTTCGTCAATATCAAATACGATTTATATACAGCGCCGCTCCTCAGTTTCACTGCGCACAGGTGTTGACAAAATGGACCTATTTACCAAATGCTCAGTCAAATGTTGTCGTTTTACTATCGGCTACTTGGAGTTTTGTAGCGCCATTAACACAATACGTATATTGTCAATTGCAATAATATCATAAATTGTTCGGATTAATGAAAAACCCTATACAAGGTTGGCATAATCTTCCATTGACGAATTGAAAAATTATTTTCTTGTGGTAGTTCTCGAAAGATTTTTTCTCGAGAGTTATAAATTCGGTCAAAGCAGACATAATAAATGCTTTGAAATTTAAGGAATAATGTCTTTAAAATTCTAATTGATTCTTTATAGTAATTATTTGTGTTACTACCCTGTTGATCGTCACACCAAAAAGGTAAGCTCCATTCGTCATGACTTGTCCAAACACATGGTAAGGAAAATGTTTGCAATTTAAGATTTTCCTCATAAATTTGACATCATCATCTCATTTATTTCTCATCATCTCATATATTTCACATATTCATTTTTGCCTTTCTTACTATATTTGCAAACACTACTCATCTAAAACTACGCATATTACAATCCTTGTGATTGTATATGCATAATACAATCCTGCTGTTTGGGAATATATCACCAAATGCATTCCGCTCAGCAGAACTACAGTCGGCTATTATAACTGCTGGCTGGAATTTATTTTCGCTTGTTTGTTTTAGGATATACTTGGTATTTTTAAATGATTAGGCATAATTGGTCTTATTTCGACTTGTATATATAATGACAGCAGAAATAAAAGTAACAGGTAATACACAAACTTTTGTACCAGCAGAAATAAAAGTTACACAATCGAATAATCTAATAATTTGTGGCTAGATTAATTGCTATCAATATATGTCATTTACCAGGCCTGTAGTAAACACTCGCGTGTAATAATCACAAAAATATGGATGTAGTAATATGGGTGTAATAATCACAAAACCAAACATTAAATAGTTCTTGTTTCTTCTTCAAAATATTCATAATCCCTTAATCATCTCTGCTGCTGCAATTATTCAGCAGTCAGTTTTATTACAAATATGTTATTAATACTCCGTGGGTTTTTTCAGCATTGGCCAAAAAGCAACAATAACGTCTTTCTGTTATATTCATGTCCTAGTACATTTTTGCAGAAAGGAGGTTATGACAGCCTTAAAATATGAAATAAATATATTTTTTGTTGTTTTAGCGCAATGGCTCCCTATTTTGTCCAGTCGCAACCCATTTTATAATAGCCGCATACCGTTGCGAACCCCCCCCCCCCCCTCCCCCCTTATCACTTCCCTCCTCACAATTGAAAAAGATTATCCATGATTATCCTCATTCGTTTATTTCTTGAAGTCGAATCAAATCTACACGTATTTTAGGCACAATTCATACTCTCAAATGTCTTTTCCTAATGCCATTTTGCGTCCCGGTTTTACGCACATGTTACTTAACTACGTTATAAGATGTGATAACTCTCTAACTCTCTAATTATAAATGCGTTATCATTACCATAACGACTGATTATGGGTAATGAAGTGAGAGCATATTTTACATAAAACCTATGCCTTATCCATGCGTTGATGAGGCTAAATGGACTCGCAGTAAGGAATAAGTTTTGCACCACAAAGCCGAGTCGACATCAGCACAGAGCCGCGGCTAACACGGATAAGGAAATACACGCCCCGGACACCTCCTGTTGTTTGACCACTATACCACACAGATTGTCGAAGGTCATAGCGATTTCAGGAACTAGCTGCTTGACCTTAGTTTTACCTACAGCGTATGTGATAATGATTGCCATATTGCAGAGCATATTATGTTGTCGTGCCTGGTACTATCGGTCTTGAGGACAAAGATTCTGGATGCGGATGCGGTCGGTGGTTTTTTTATCCGGTACCTTGAGCTGGTCGAAAAGACGTGCCGATTGCTTTTTGGCTTTTCGAGAGTTTGTAGCTCACTTGGTACCATGATTGTAACACACCCAATCCAATGGTCGGGTATGTTTCTGCGTTTCTTCTTTCACGGGATTGATACGGACATAGTACATCTACGTACCATAAAGTACCTCACGAGTGTCCCTTTAGTATGTATATAACAAAACATTTAAAAACCAATTTGATACTACTATCAAGGATTTGTTATTCTTTAATTTCAAAGATTTATTTTTGCAAAATCTCCTATATTCTGGCCCAATAAAATTTTTCTTTTTATTTTGCGAATTTAATTTTTTAACCTTGTTTACTGTGAGTATAACAGCTTTATTCTCTCGACATAATGACTATTATTGTTTATGAAGCCACTTTTCATATTTTTGCTAATATATTTTTCAATTGAGCTCCAGAAACTGTCACTTTAAATCAGCTCTGGTTTCGAATTGCTATCAACGAATAGATTAGTAAATCTCCGTTTCTTGAGGTTTTCCGCTTTCGTCACTATTACATGAGTAAGTTGGTTCGAGTCGTGTTGTAACGTTTATTTGTTTAATATTTAACCATTGGAAGTTTTAATACTGCAACCAAAGGCTCGCTTCGCTACTAAAATATAATCGATTTTCCTCGTTGAAATTAAACGAACAACGATAAATTTTATGTTAATACATTCCTTCGTCCCGCGATGGCTGACTGTACTGGGCACACCTATTATTAATATAAACGCTCGGAACTTTTGCCTAAATCAAATATTTAGGTTGTAATAAAATACGGCCAGGCGAAACGTTGGTTGGTTAGTCTGCCGCCCCGACCGAGGCCGTTGCGGGAGAGGATAGCGGAGAGATTGTTACACGGCGCGGCGCCGTGTTTTCATTAAGCCAGAATAGTTAGCAACGAAAATGAAATAAAACTAAACATTTGGATGTGAAATGAAATAATGGATCTGCTTCAACTTTGCCAATTATACAGCGCACCAGAGATTCTCAACCATATTATTAATTCATTAGGTAATTTTAAAATACTTGCAGAATAGTTTGGTACAGGTTTGGTTGTGTAATCACCACTTCATTATCTGCCATAAAAAAAAAAAAAAATTCGATAAACATAGCACGGGATAATATGCAAGATTAAAGTGGTTGCCAGTACGACAATGGAGAAATATTCATATACTTGCTGTTCTCTATCGTGTAGTCACCCAATCTACACCATAGAATCTCTACGAGCTTTTCAAACCATTAAGCTCCCACGGTATTGTACTTCGGTCAGCCTTTGACAATTTACTTAACATTCCTTGTCATTACACTGATTTCCACTGCTACTCTTTCTATGTCCATAGGGCAAGGCTCTGGAACGATCTCCCAGCAAATATACGAGACAAAAGTACGAGAAAGTTCTTCCCTTTCTCTCTCCTTTCTCTTCCAATAGACTCTCCTCGGGTATTCTTAGTTTTAAATATAAGTAGTTTGTATTTTAAACATACAAACTTAATTATTAATAATCTTTTTTTTTGCAACTCTTCCCATTGATTAGTCAGGTAGGTGCGAGATGTTTTTTATTATTGAAACAAAGAGTTTATTATTATTATTAATTGCATGCAATATGGAAAATATACTTATTAGATAATAAAAATATATTGATCTTCCCTTTTAACACATGGACTGGAATTGTAATTGCCTTGTGCATTAAATATTTTATCGTAGTACATAAGAAGAAGGACTTTAAATTTTCCCCTTCTTTTTGGTCATAAGATTTAGCTTCCCACCTTCCCCTTGGGCTTTACATTTATCTTTATTTATTTCTTCAGGAACATGTCTACCCAAATATCCGCTAGTTTTTTTATTTGTTTGCCTTGCCTTGCCTTGCCTTGCCTTGCCGGAAACAAATTTCAACCACTACCTTATAAATTTGATTACATGACATAAAACTCTCAAACATGTCTGAGTCAATTGAGTAATATGATTGCCGCCTTTGCAGCCTTTTAGAAGAATTGTGAAACAGAAATCAAATTTATATGGATCGAGTCAAGCCGATATGGGTCGAGATTCGTAAAACTAAAGACCATGTCGTCTGTTGCCTTTACAGGAGAGACAGTCACCTGCGATAGCACCCAAACGCTTAATCAGATTGGTATGGCAAGTGTTGATAATATTGCGGTTGAAATCGGTCCACCAGGTGGCGCACTAACCATATATCATCCTCGAAGTATTGGACCTAGAGACTTAAAATTTGGTACAACATATGCCTGGTTGGACCAAAATCTTAAAACTTTACTATTTATTAAGTGGTTTAACCATCCTATTTTTTATAATTGTCTGGTATCACTCGAAAGTAAGGCATTAAGAACAATTATCTATTTTCTAGAAATAAAGACATTTTCCTTGTTTTTTTTCTGATAAGTACTAGTGCTATGAATTCGCTGAATATAGTTTGGTTTGAAAATGGTGTAGGTAATAGCATTGCCTTTAGGTATTAGTGGGCCGTATTACCTCGACCTCGCAAATTCGTGTCAACAATATCGCCGTTTTTCCAATAATCATCCGAAAAGACAACAGCGACGTTCAGTGAATCCAATGCCGCGGATTCTCTCGAAATATCGCACGTACACAAGGTTAAAAGTCGATTTCAATAACATTACTCATTGTCAACTGCAACATACAATATTTTTTAAATCCAGTACAAAGTATATAATGAAAAAATAATTTCCTTATACAAAAAAAATATGTAGAATACTGAAGACAAATACTGAAGCCATGAAAAAAGTCAAATATATACTATATAAAATCAATATTCCGAAATCATTTGCAAAATGAATAAATAATGAGTGCAACAAAAACGTTAAGAAAAATAGGTAAAAAATGTTTAAAAAAATTATATGGAAGCTGGTTATTTAAAAAGCTGTCCTAAAAAATAGTCTCCTTCATGTTGAATAAGTAGATATTTAATTATCGATTATTGTAAGTGAACATTATAAGGTTTATGATGGAATTGTTGGCATATCTAGTACATGCTCAAGGGACTTGGAATGAACAACGAGAGCGAATTACGCATGGTGGTACGTAAAAGGAGAGGTTCTCTGTATATTAGGGGATGTCCACATTGTAACCGTACCTCATATGCCCTGGTACAGCGGTACTCTAATAAAGCAATATTGTAATGATTCAGTCTGACTTAGTAGGTTTCCAGTTCCAAGTATTCACTGGAGTTAAGTTGTCTCATAAAACTTTTAAGCTATTGAATAGCTTTTATCGCGGGCCTAGTAGGCCAGCGCGGCGACCGAATGAAGAAATTTCTTAACAAAAATTAATGATTTTAAACTGATAATTACGTCTAAACGAGTACTGCTTACGATTCGAAAAAAATATATATTAAACAAGAACATTTTTCTAATATTCTTAGCTTTGAATATTTTACATTTTGTTTATATTACATAGTGTAATTAATTTGTGAAATTAGGTCTAACCGAACACAAAAACGACTACTACGCAAATACTATCAGGCGTATTATTATGAAACCTGCACCATTTTAAAGATAATTTAATTATCTATCTTTTTATCTACGATTTTTTTCGAATAATCCGTTTTTTTGCTTTATCGAATAAAAAATTCGTGCTGCGGCGCTCTATCGGAAGACGTTTATGATTCGGATTAATTTCAACGTTTTCCGATGGAGCGCAGTTATATGATATCAGAAAAAAATAAAATAAATAAATAATTATAATTGCATAAGTTGTTAAAAATGCTATGCAATAGCTTTACCGCGGCAGTTCCCGAGTGCCACACGTATTTTTTTTTTAATGCTTTCTAATCTCTCATTGTGTACGTGGCATTGCGGATTCTATATCAGAGACAAAAACTCTAAACACGTTAAGAATAATTATAAGCAAAATAAAGGTACCGAATACATTCGCGTAGGAGAAAGGCTTAGAGACTCTACCTACTAATGAAGGTTTTCAACATTTTACTGACAGTATCTATTAGTTGAACGCCAAGATCGCAAATGCTTTGTAAGTTGGAATTAGATCATTAATAATATGATAGTGCAAATTAAATTTCTCTATTTTACGTTGCATTATGAAGCGTTAATTATTGTATACTAGCTGCGCCCAGAGGTTTCACCCGCGTGGTGATGGAAAATTGTGATAATGATGATAGAAAACCATATATCTTTATAAATTATAGCCTATGTGTTATTCTGATGTGTAAGCTATATTATTGTAAAGTTTCATCAAAATCCATTTAGTAGTTTTTGCGTAAAAGAGTAACAAACATCCATACATACATACAAACTTTCGCTTTTATAATATTAGTAGGATGCTCAAGGACAATTTTTAATCTTATCTATGATTGCATACACGAAAATAACAAACTACAGAAAGACATATTGCACATTTAGATGGACAACGAGGCAAGTATAAAACTTGGTGTTATGTCTTAAATATGCAGAAAGTACTAAAAATGGTTATTCCATCCAAAGGAAAATCGACGTCTTCCATTATGCACTAAAATCTCGCTAGAGGACAGAGCGACGTACTGATTTTCCACTTTTCAACTGCATTTCTACACAAACTTCGACGCATCAACCAGTTGCGTTATAAATCTCACACTCTAAATGCTGGGTCAATAGGCCCGGCTCCCGTAAAGACCTGTTCGACGGGCTTTGGACAAGGCCTGCCGACTGACCCATAGAATGCGCAATAGTCTTTAAGCAGTGGATGATTATAGATAAAACACGCGTCAACGGGGACGTAGCGAAGCTCCAGTAAATTGAATTATGTTTCAACGAAGAACTTTATTCTCTAATAAACGTGCTTATTAGGAATTAGGAATGGCACACGTTTTCCATTGCAACGTTGACCTAATCTCACAATTTTTTTCATCATTTTTTATCTCAGCATTTTTTTTAACGGGAATAGTGTGCAATTCCCGAAAATAATTTATTGTGTTTGTCGATCCACATTTTGTATATCTACCAGTGGCATATTACTGTTTTAGCGTCATTTTTCGTTAAAGTCCTTTTTAATAAAACAATGACGTGACTGTTGTTGGGCCTTAAGGACCATTAATCTAAAACTCAAATTTCTGAAAACTAACTTAACTATTTGGAACCAGAATTATTTTGTCGTATATAAACTCTACTTCCATTATTATCAATAATTATAATCAGATAATTATATCTATTGAGAAATAACGATTTCTGGTGATTCGAAATTTTGCAATTACTGTGTTGTTCGAGATGTATAACTGATTTTGAGAATTGATTTAAATTTTTTTTAAAAATCCGCTTTATAGAAGCCGCATTATAGAGGCCGATCATCCGAGTATATAGAGGCCAGTTTGAAAATATGGCGTTTACAATTATGGCTCCTTGATGATGCATGAAATTTAGAATGATACTTGTGTACAAAAAACTAAACAAGAAGGTTTAAAAAAATTTACATGTATCTCTTAATTGTTTTTAGATATAACCGATGGCCGCTCTGTATGATTTGGGTCAATGCATTTTTTTTTTTTATTTCTATTTTATAAAATGCACTTGCATATTTCAATTTCATACTAGATATTTTATTTATATCGTGTTTAAGTAGAATTCTATTTTTAAAAATTTCTTGTTTTGAAAATTTCTTTCCATTAATACCAGTTGTGCGTGAAGGAATTGATAATTTTATACTATTGGTGAGCAAATTGTGGGTGAGTAGTGCAAAGACGATTTCGCCATTTCTCCCAGTGTATTTCTTGGTCATTTACCGTGAGCTTTAAATGCGTAAGTAATCGTTGTTAGGGTTCCCACCAAAGGCTACAAACAAAACCCTATTCGAGTAAACCACCGAAATGACTGATCTCTGGTGGCAATTTTCGAAACTTAAAGAACTCGTGTAGTTATAATGGTAAATGGTCATTGTAACAATGGTAATGTTAAGCATATTATTGTTGTCGTTGTTTTACGTAATTTCTAATATAAATATATTTTTTTTTATATATTGAATATTGAACGAAATGTAAAATAATTGTATTGTTTAATACCACATTTTTTCACTGACAAAATAGGGTAAAAGTGGGATAGTTGCCCCACATTTTGAATTTGACTAATTTTCTTTAGAAAATAAATCATATTTAGACAGATGTTTCTATTTAATGGCAACTATGACTTTTAGTTACTATGTGGTTAAGAGAGATTTAACACAACTATTGCTTACTCGTGTACTAAAAAAGTAATCAAATTCCAATTTAATTACCTTAATAATAATTGTATCGCACAGATTCTCTGATATAACGATTATTATAAATCAAGCTACTCTTTATCAGTTATCACTACTTACTCTTTATCAATAACGGAATGCGTATTTTCTGTGTAAATGCCCTATTGGGATGCAGGGTTTGTCCCCGTAAGAACCTAATGCATTGTTATTGAAATTGGTCCTATAAGGAGGTGCAGTTGAAGTCGGGCGGGGCGGCGCGGCGCGGCGGCGTCCGCGGCTCGTCACTCGGGCGGCCGCGTGGCCGGTCCGGGTTGTTGGGTTGTCGGGCTGGGCACTAAGAGGCTTGACGCAAGCCACGTACGTTGTGAAATGTTTGCGCTCAATAACGACCTCATGTATATATCCGGCTGAGGCTGAGACGCGGACTTAGGATGCGAGCGAGCGGCCTTGTTGACTTTGGAGACACACTCGATTATGACTTGGCCAAACAAACCGCGCCGCCAACAGCTACGTGCGCACGCTAAATACTCCCATACAAAAATGCTTTATTTAAAATGAATCGTAGCCGCACGCTTCCATAATCATATATTTTATTTGTTTATTCTTCAGAAAATATACTGAGAAAAATTCTCTTTTACACAGCTGCCGAATAAAAAAGGAGTGTTATGTGTTCAGGATTCATTTATCTACCTATGTTTTCCGTTTCTTCACTCCACCATAACCTTTAAACGTTGAAACTGATTTAAAAAAATGTGATATTGTTAGAATTGCTATATCATTCCGAATGCCATAGGTTACTTCACCTGTCCAAATACTAAAAGTTGTCCATATACCTACCTACTGGTATATACTACCTACCTACATATTACCTACTTGATAAATAATAAAAAATATGGATAATTCATAAAACGGAAAGAGTTTCTCGGTGTGAAATGATGATTTCACTTAGAATAGTTACCAGTAGGAAATTACGACAATTAAATGCAGAAATAACACTGATTTTAAATGATCGTAGACCGTAACAATCGGATCTATATACAATTTTACAATTATGTCATAATGGGAATCATGATGATATAAGAGAATATCCTGTAATTTAGGTGAAATCATCACTTTTTCGAGGAATTCCTACTACCCCCTATTATAGGTGAATTCTGATTATTTACATTAAATATTTTTTCTTCAAGCATCTTGAAATGCAAATTGTTGAGCGAATTGGCCAACGAAGCTGCATAACTGATTATGAATGATCAATGAATGTCATCTGACCCAGCTCTTTAATTTTTTTTGATATTTCTGAAGGACGTTATAAGTATATTAAAATTAATGTAGTTTACATCGACAGCCAATTTCTCCGGATCGTAATGAACATCGTAATTAGGAACAGAAATTTGATCTTTAAAAATTGTTGAAATATAGTCTGAGAACAATCGGCATATTTCTATTCCAATGATTACTTAAAATCCATTGAGATTTATTACAGAATACCATTGATAGCCCGTTTAGACTTAACAAACTCCAGAAAAACGTTGAGTTTTTTTTTCCTTTATGCACATTTTTAATGTTTCGATGAAGGCTAGAAATAGCCTTTGGTACGTTGCGAAGCATAATAAAAGCCTCATAGAATGTGAGATGTTCCATTTTCTACGGAATGTATGCTTCCCTTTGAGATTTTTAATCAAAGCCGAGTCTCATCAAGAGAGAAACTTTCTGTTTGAAACCTTTTCGGTCGGTATATGTATATTAATAGTACCATTTAATATTATAAAATAGAAAAGTAGCTTTTTCCATGTCGCAGATGTGAAACACATAGGGTAATATATCACCGCCAATCCTGCGTTAATAACATTATAATCGGCTTGCCCATATAATTTCTAAGTTTAAACTGCAATTGTAATAATGTTACTGATGATAATGGATGGTACACGTCGACTGGTTCAATGACGCCATGCGCTACTATCAACAGTACAACCAATGTTACTTAATACTAGATCCTGTATACTGTTATTTTATTAGGTCAATTTGTCGAAACTGTGTCGACCAGGTGACAACTTAGTTTATCGACGAAGAGTGCCACAATTAGACCTTGACGGGCTCGACGTAATAATTCTCGGAAAATTAAAATTGTCAAGAGTAAGAAACTTATCGTCAGGATTAATTTTCATAATTTGGTTTAATTTTATTAAAATGGCATCTCTATTTATCGGAAGGAATAGCGGTGGTCTAATACGTCATGGCCCATAATATTTGGTGAAAGGGACGTTCTCGCAAGACAGAATATATGTCAATCTTCGATGAGTCCATTGTTAATATTGTATTTATATTTGTGCAACGCACATTTTGGTGCCAACGCACATTCTACAGCCATAAAAGATGCATTGGCAACAAAATAATTGTTTGTCAATTTTGTTAAAAAATTAAAATAAAGCCTAAAAAGAAATTACCAGTTGTAGTAGATTTATGTACCCCGGAAAATAATTCCTAATAATAATGATGGAAATATGAAAGAAAGCAGTAAACTTATCATTAGTGACGTGGGAGAACGAATAGTGAAAGAGTGGTAAAAGCGAAGTCACTTGATGAAAATATGAGATGCATCTGCAAAGTGCCATGTAGAATTGTCATATTTAATTATAATTATACAAGTTATAAATAAGCAATGACCAAGTATTAATAAACGACTCATCAACGTAATCCTGCTTCAGACCAACAATACAATTATTATTACGTATATGAGCGAGGCCTACTGGTAAACCAATATACTGAATGCATGCAAGTAATACTAAAATAACCCTTGAAAGAACACTTAAATATGATTGCTTTAGGATAATTATTTAAAATAACTAAATAATGCATTTAGCGCCATTCCTCAGCAGAGGCAAATGATTTAGAAGATAGTTATGTCAAGAGGAGTATCTAGCATGTAACTGAATTATAATTGTGAGATTTTCCATGTTATATTATGGCATATTATTATTATGGTTTTTAACGCGGCTAAGATCGACAATTTAAACTATTCAAATTAACATGACAAATCGATAGTACTTAGATGTTACAATACATGTTGTAGAGTTGCATTGTGATTCGTATGCAGTCAAAGCTAAGTAGACACAAGTCACATGTTTTTTAAAGGCACAAATATACACCAAGACCCATTGGTTTGGAAACGAAATTATTCGACCGTGATAGGAACGCCGAAATCTGAGCTACTGCACTGAATTTGCGATATTTTCAGAACCTATACATGAATTACAAACACAAGAACTCAATTTAAAAGGGATATATATAAAAGGTTGATAATAAATACCATCATAATCGAGGACAATATAGTAGAACGCAACTTTTATCACGAAAAAAACAAAAACTTATGAACAGATAAATGGTTATGGAGATCAATCCTACGAAAAAGTAATACTGTATGAATGCTTGCAATTATAAATTGACGTGCTTTTACATCGATTATATTAAATATTAAGATAAGCTGGTAGGCGATTAGTTTTATACTAGACTGTAGTTTAAATCGATATGGAAAAATGATTTTATAATATAAGGAATTTCGGTATGCTGACATATTAGCCAATTTTCAAGACAAGCTGTCGACCCGCGCCATCGACACGGTTTCCACCTAATGTTTTAACTTTTGTATTAAACATTATTTTTAAAAGTCTGCTCAATCATCTCCCTGTACGATGCTATGATCTGCTCTATGCTAAGTTTTAATTTGTATTTAAGAGTTTTTTTTATGACGACGTACGTACTCTTTACCGGACTCTTAGACCTCAAAACAGTTTGAATTACTATAGCCTATAATAGATTGGAATACTCAAATTATATTAGGAAAAATCCCATTAAATCCAACCATTGGCTTCGGAGATGTTTGTGGTCACACAGTCAAACTAACAGACAGACAAAGAAACAGCCGGACAGACAGACAAAGAGACAATTTATTTTAATTTGGTAAACAAATACTCCGACAAATATATAGATGTAAACTACTACCGACAGATATATAGACATAGATTATAATATGTAGAGAAGTATTTACATACTTGTAGTTAACTAAATAGTTCCCCAAGCTGTATGTACCTATGCTGATATTTTAACTCACATACTACTAGTATTAGGAAAATGCGAGTCCCTCTAGAGAGTACATTGTAGCGCTAATGGTGGATCTCTATTGTATGTGCAAACAGAGCGATGATATTACGAGTAAATACTAAGAGCCAGTGACGAAAACGTACTTCTATTTATGACGAAAATATTATAATCGGTGGCTCAAAACTGAGTTGCATTTTGAACTTGGAATCATTTTTGTTGTGTCAATTATGAAACGCTGGAATTTCATAGGATTCATCTGCAGCCTTTGAGGGTACATCATTGGCTATTTCACAATTAGGTATCGTGTACCAAATTGTAAATATAAATTACAAAATGGTGAGAGAATCTTGCAGAGACGTTATGAAAATATGGCACGTTTTTCGGACATCATCACGCCCATCTTGGTCCGCTGTGAAGAATTTAAGCAATAAATTTGATGCCATTGGTTCAATTCAGAGCAGTGGCGTAACTATGCCGGTGCATACGGTGCGGCGCACCGGGGCATACGGTATTTCGGGGCTCAAAATGGAACTTCAGTTGGCGATCGACGCTTTATCCAACTCTGTAAGAAAGATAAGGAAACCGAAAAAATGGATGTCTTCAAACTAGTCCATGATTTTGCAGTTATTATTTTTTATATTACAACTAGATGTCCCGGTGGATTTCGTACCACCTGAAACTCTTTATAAACGATTACTTATTCAACCTTCTAACTCAAAATTTATTGAGATCAATAATATTGGCCGCATCGTGGATGGTTTGAGTTCCGTTTGGTTATTAAATGAAAGTCGTTCGTAATTCAAACGAATTCAATATATTTAATTAACATGGGGAAAACTTTCTGGGAAACTTTGTTTTTCGTTTTGTTTTTTGGCGCGTAAAAAACGAATATAATGGCTTTCCGACCCGCGAATAAGCGACATACAGTTGTCCTTGCGCGAAACGCGGAAACTCTAAGTTAATTCTGCAAACTTCTAACGACTGGCCTTGTGATTTGTTGATGGTCATCGCGAAGATATGTCGCACGTTGAATTGCAGCCATTTAAAAGCGAATGGCAAGTCCTTATGAATCATCGGGATGCGCGAAATCAAAACATCTTCTCTTTAGTACTTTCCCTTGATAATCACCGCCTCAATGATGTTGTTCATAAGCTTTTTCACAGCCAGTCTCGTTCCATTGCATAGTCGAGGTTGATTGAGGTTACGCAACATAATGATGACTGAGCCTACTTTCGATTGCGAGTGTGAGGTAGTAATCCAGGCAATCCCAGCGAGTAAAAAAAAACTGTGGTATAGTTGAGTACCTCAACCTGGCTGATAATTATCTCAATCGATTTGAAGACAAACAACTTACCTGAATTAAATTTTGAATGGTCACGTTAAGATCATCGACATCTTTGTTTTTGCGTCTAATATGGCTCGTTCGGTCAGCTAATTTTTGAACTTATGCGCTACGTTCGGAAAAGCACGCCAAAAGAGTTCCTCCTTCGATTCGGTAAACTGACAGAAATCAGTGGACAATGTGATGAATCTGGTCGAGATGTCAACTGCGACTTTCCTATTACCGATGTACAAAAATTGCTTCGAAAATACATCTGCATTTCGATCTTGTTGCAAAAACACTCGCATGTAATTTGTCAATCGGGGTGTCTTCACATGTTGCCACAAATTTGAATATTTTAAGCACGCATTTGGTTCGTCAGTTACATTTGATCGTGGAATAACTGGAAGAGTCTGACAAAAATCACCGGAAAACAGAATCATGGCTCCACCAAAAATGTTTTGATAGTCATGAAGAGCTTTCGACGTTCTTGTGGGCCATGGTGTCTTCATCCCAAACATTGCGCTATTTTTGGCGATTTTGCAAGCTGGTGTCTCGTCGATTTGCATGTTTAGTGGCATGTTCAAGGCAGAATGTACAGTTCGTCCGCCTTCTAACAAGGTCGCTGCTATTCCAGACGAAGCCAATGCTAGGGCAACTTGATTCTGCAATCGAATCCTCGCCAAAAGTAATGAAACTTAGGGCGTTTTCCATTCCCCCGGGAGCATCCAGCAAGTAAATTAAACCAGTTCTATTGTTCACAGCTTCTATCAAAAATTAGCGCGCAGCCTTTTGTTGTTGATTCAATTGCGAATTATTAAAATTTGTACAAACAGCTTATGCTTAATGATTCGGAGTCATAATTTTGTTCTCTTTGTAACTAGTGATTGAACGAATCGTGCATTTGTTTGTGTCATTTGTTTTGTATTATTTGTTGTGTCATTTGCATTTGTTTGTGTGCATTTGTTTATGCCAATCGTGCATGATTGGGTGATATTATGCCCAAATACGAAAAAACTTTATTCACCATCAATAAACACATGTCTTATATCATGATCAATGTCTCATTATGAATTTCTGCCGTCATTTGCAATGTCGGATATAAAATTTGGCGACACTCACGACGCAAAATATCCTCAGACACGTGGTCCTTATATTTGACCCACAAATCGTTTGGATTCGAAGGGAAACACGTGAATATGATAACAAAAAATGTGCGAATTTAATGCGGTGATGAAGATATGACGGAATATTTGAGCGTATTTTCTAATGAGAACTGTAATAGTTGACACGCCTAACGGTACGTCTTACAAAGATGCCCATTAACGGTTTTCAGTTATTGAAACGACGTCTGATAAAGAACATTCACCAACAACAATCGAATATAGAAACATTCATTTTTATTTGAATGCACAGCCGTAGATGAGACCCAGAGCGTCTGAAGCAACTACATTTAGATGTCCTTCAACTAATGTTCCTTCGACGCTGAAATGATTTGTATAACGCATTTCATGTGGCATTTCAGCATACAGCAAATTGCGAGAGAAAGCATCAGCTTGACAAACTGAGAAGAGGCTCGCCAATATTGTCAACGGTGGCCACGCCGCTTTGTCCGCTGCGTTGTCTGGATTGAAATACACTCGTTTTCAGTTTCAATTTTATAAAATTCGATCATTAAAACTAAAATACCCCGTACCGTTATTATATATTTCTACAAAAGATTGATCATAGTAATTATAATTTTAATAGTAAATAAAATACAATATTTTTGATATCATCTTTTGGTCTCATCGTTTCATCCTCTCTGGTTGACACATTAAGCAATTCCCATTCGGGAAGTCACTCCACAAAATTATGTTATTTCAACCGTATTACCGCATATTTTTGTGCAAATATACCATTAAACAAGGTCGGAGCACCGATGTTCTTCTCAAATAGATAGGTATACATACTCATACCATGCTATGCAACTAACTTTATTTATTTTTTCGCATATCATAAGGTTATTGTAAAACCACTAAATATTTAATATACAGTTATTACACAGGACCTAGTGACAACTGCCAGAAATTTGGGACTACTCTTTGACCCCAATTTGCGATTTAAAGTACACATCTGCAAATGAGTTGCGTGGGGCTTCGCTCGTCTCAATGCCCTATACAGAGATCGGGACTACATCAGTGTCAAAGTCATATTACTAATTTTTAATACCTTAATATTATGTATTATGGCCTACGGCGACCGTGTGTATGGACCGCGCCCGTATATACGTGTAAAGGCTGAGTGGCGCAACGCAACGGTTACAGATAATTCGAAACGCTCGTTCTAGATTCAGCTTCAATATTCCTCTTCGTCATCGTGTGTCCCCGGTATTTCTCTCCATGGCATCCATGCTAAACAAGTCGACGAAGGCAACTTCACCTCACGATTGAGCTGCAAACCTATTTGTTCCGAGGTTAAAGTTGATTTATTCATAAGTACTACTGATGAATAAGATCATTCTTTAAAATAATTTAGCTCGGTTTATTCATCAATAATGGGCCCGATTGGGTTTCTTTTTGAACAAAAATTGGAAATTAGTTGATGCGAATAGGACAGAGCAATGCGTTAAAGCGGTAAGTAAAATTAGTGATGTCGATTTTCCCGCATCAAAACTATCTGTTGGACAAATAGTCATCCGAATAAGTTTGAACACATTTCGTGGAGGGCATAGATTCAGCCGCTTTATTATCGACGGGTAGATTTAATACAGACAAGTAACAGCCGTTTATTTATTTATTTAGGAATTAATTACTTTAAAACATTGTTTTTGCATATAAAAATAACAGGAACCGAATGGCAAAACCTTATTCTTTTGCTTATTTGATTCTGTCACCTAACTGGGACTAGCCCGTTGTAGGATGGACAGGACTCTAATTTTACAATAAATTATGTAAAAGTTTTATTAAAATGCTCATAAAACTAAATTGCCCTCAAAAAAAAAGAATCAAATAGAGCGAGACAATCAGATAATTTACATAAAACTAAAGTAAAGAGTAATATAAATCATTAATAAAAAAATAAAAAAGTCAATAAGTAATATTTAAGAAATATAAAATAAAGTACAATTCATTGTCAACACAATATATAACAACAAAATGAATGAATGGTAAAAAGTTGTTAAAATATAATCAACATGCATACTATTTAAAAACATAATAATAATTTGTGCACCTAACTTTTATTAAACTATAATTTCTAACATTTGATGTATGGTTAGTCTGTCGTGACTCGAGAACCATTACTTTATTTTATTTTTGAATACCCTAAATGACAAATTCATTTTTTTTTCCATATTGATCAGATTGTAAAATCTCGGCGTAGTGAAAGAGTAATGTCTTTGTCCAAATGATGTTTTCATCCTGGGTATTATTAGGCTATTTTCTAAAACTTGTCTTGTTGGTCTTCGATTCTAAATTATTCCTAAATTTGAATTATTGTCCAAAAATAGCTTTAAGAGGGAAGTTTTTTAAAAAAGTTGCCTACAATCAAGGACTTTAGCTTCCACATAAAGTTCATTGCTGGGATGGCGATATGGTCTGAGGAAAATAATTTTGAGTAAACATTTCTGCGCAACTTACAATGGCTCTATCAGGGTTTTACCACATCCACCCCATCCAATTATGCCGTAAGTAATTAGCGTTTCACATAAAGCATGATAAAGAGTTTGAGCGTTTTGGAATCCAGAATATTCCTCAGTTCTTTGAAAATATATCCAAGGATTCGCACCTTTGTAGCCAGCCACGTTATGTATATGAGTGTCCCAACGTAGGAAGCAATCTAGAGTGATGCCTAGGTATTTTTAAGATATTTCTCTTTGCAGAGGCTGACAGCTGCAAGACTTGACGCTATCTCATTCGTGTACTAAAATAGTTTTATTTTCAGTGGGCTGACCCTAATGTTTATACTAAATGGCATGTATTTGGTTTTGCCAACATTAAGTGTTAACATAAAGTTTCCTAGCCAATTTCTAACAATGTCCATGCCCCCGTTTGCTTTCTTAACCTTCATACCGCCCTCGGGTCTTTTTTGACCCAAATCATGACAAAAAGTGTAATATCTCAGGAAGTTTATATCTATTTTTAAAAATATTTTATGACTTTTCATAAATTAACCAAATAAACACATTTTAGTCAAATTCGAACCGAGTACTAGTTTACATTTTTGTTTATACTTTTTTTTACTTTAACGTCCTTTAGGTCAACACTAACCCGGCATACATTTTAGTATGTTGTACAAACAAAGAACTTTCTTGTTTTGATCTATTTTTTCACCAAATATTGTACGCACTATTTTACTTCACACGAACTCCGAGGGCCGCCGTGTTTACAAAGAAGAATGGACTGATTTAGATGAGACTGACTTGAGAGCATACATAGGAGTTCTATTGCTGGCCGGCGTCTATCGATCGCACAATTAATCTACTGAGAGTTTGTGGCATGCTGAAAATGGGAGACCACTATTTAGAGCGACAATGTCTTTGAAGTTTTTCAAAAAAATAGCAGAGTAATTAGAATTGACAGTAGAGACACCCGAACCGAGAGAAGAGCGAGAGACAAGTTTGCTCCGATTCGTGAACGGTGGGACCAGTGGACAGAGATTTTACCCAAATTATATAATCCATCAGAGATTATAACTATTGATGAGCAACTCGTGTCCTTCAGAGGAAAATGTCCATTTAGACAGTATATGCCATCAAAGCCTGCGAAGTATGGAATAAAATTTTGGGTTTTATGCGACGCTGTGACAAGTTACGCATGGGCTATACAAGTATATACCGGAAAACAACCAGGCGAAGCACCCGAAAGAAACCAAGGACTACGAGTGGTATTAGATTTAACAACTGGATTGAAAGGGCATAACCTGACCACTGACAACTTTTTTACGTCCCATAAACTAGGTGAAATGCTACTAAGAAGAAACATCACATTGGAAGAAAACCTTGAGGAAAAATAAGGCCAGCATTCCTCCACAGCTACTGGACACCACAGGAAAACCAGTATTTTCTTCTACATTTGCTTTTGAAGAGACCACAACACTCGTTTCATACATTAGAAAGAAAAATGAATGCGTAATTCATCTCAGTGCCTTCCATAAAGGCAAGGAAATTGAACAAGGTCCGCAGAAAAAACAAAAATAATTCTCGACTATAATAAGAACAAGGGAGCAGTTGACACACTGGACAGATCAGTTGCGGGTTACGCTAGCAAAAGAAAAACTAAACGCTGGCCCCAGGTTGTTTTCACAAACATCGTTGACATATCAGCATACAACGCCTTCGTTTTGTTCACCAACGTGAATTCCGAATGGAAAAAGGGGTGTTTGGCAAAGCGTCGTTTTTTTTTAGAAAATCTCGGTCACCAGTTAGTGACGCCATTTATTCAAAAACGCTCACACCTCCCCCGAGCATCTTATTCGAGAGAAATTGCAGTACGAATACAAGCGGAAGTAGAAACTCCAGCTACAACGTCAACTGCAGACAACAGGACGACGCGTACTAAACGAAGCCGATGTCAGCTTTGCCAAAAAACTGACAACAAGACAAGCTTGGTCTGTAAAATATGTAAAAAGTTTGTTTGCAAACGACATTCGGTCACACAAGTTTTGTGCACAAATTGTAACTAATTTTGTAATTTTGATTTTTTAATAAAGGTTCTAAAATACTCGTACATTCTTCATTTATTTTATATAATTTATTTACTGAGCACACCCCAAATTTAACGTATTAATAATTAAGTAAATAATTAACAATTGTTAAATAATCCACTTTTAAGGAAAAGGAAAAAAAGCTATAATAATACGTATGGGTCTTTTTTGACCCGAGGGCCCGAACGATAGAATAAATTGAGGGCCGTATGAAGGTTAAATGTGTAATCCCAGTTTGAACCCTTGAATAGTATAACAGTGGCATCGGCATATGTGATGATTTTACCTACTGGTAACTGGCATAGCTGGTTTATGTAGACGAGGAATAAAATGGGTTCCAGAACGCTACCCTGTAGGACACCATACGTGAGATGCTAGCTTTCACTCTGGCGACCCTGGATGGTGACACATTGTACTCTGTTGGATAGATAACTATCAAACCATTTAGGACTTGTATAGTTAATTCCTACACTGCTCAGTTTGCACAATAATATATTATGTGGAACGGAGTCAAAAGTCTTTTCGAGATCAAGGAAAACTGTCGAAGTCGGGCCCATCATATAGTGTTATCACACGTCTGGGGGGTTAGCAGTGGATATTTGTGACAATATAGTATATTTGTGATAGTATAATATATTTGTGATAATATAGTATATCTGTGATAATATAGTATATTTGTAATAATATAGTATATTTGTGATAATATAGTAATCTATTCATAGATTGATTGATTAAAATATCGGCGCTAAATACAGTATTGAATAAACTAGCCAAAGGGATGAAAGTTTGACAATTCATTTTATTATACAATTCAGTGAAATTTTTAAATATAATATAATAATACAACATAAATATATGTGAAGTTTTAGATATCAGTACTTAATTATAGTAAAATTGAGTTATGAGATTATATTTTCCGTTTAGCCTGATATGATACCGCCTGGAAAATCCAGGTATGTCTTACTGCTCAGCAGCTTCGTGTATCTCTTATTTCCGTCCTTAACTCCATAAAAAAATATTTCCCAGTCTTTCAGCGGAAGTTCAAGAACAATTCTTGAAAATTACAAATTGTCTCCGTATTAGGATTGCCATGCGTCCCGATCTACACGGACATGTCCGGGTTTGAGAGTCTTATCCCGGTTTTGCCAGATCACAGGCAGGGACAATCTGTTTTTTTTAATAATCGCTTTCATGCGAATAACATGCCGAGCAATGAGATGTACGGCACATGCTATGTAGCATGTGTTGGAAGCATACTAATTTTCATGGAGCGTGGCTTTTTTACAAGACTGCCCAAAAGTAGTGTTATGTGTTCATGATTCATTTATGTATGTTTTCCATTTCTTTTTTCCACTATAACGCTTGAATCAAAGTGTAAATTTAGAAGTATGTCGTATTGTTAGAATCGTTTTGTCCTACCAATTGTCATAGGGTATTTGCTTTGCACACATAAAAGGGTATAGCTTTGCTCATTAGGCTATAGCTTTGCTCACATAAAAGGAGACAGCAGAGTCTTTAATATAAATCGCCTTGTTACGCGGTGCGCGTTGACATTAATCATTTGACAGTTTAGTTTTCTTATCGTTCCAATAGATCCGGTAGGCCTAGTAACGAAAATAAATATTTGGAATATTAATTTAGCAAAATACTTCTCTAAATTTCCAAATTTCATTTAATTAACATAACTAAATCATGTATAGTATGAAATAAAAGGTCTGATTGAGTACATTCCGGGATATACATATATCTATTTGGATAAATACATAAACTACAAATATAAAAAAAATGTACCTAATAAAAATAATATATACTAATATTATAAAGAGGTAAAGTTTGTGACGTTGTAGGAAGTAATCTCTGGAGCTACTAAACCGATTTTGAAAATTCTTTTACCAATAGAAAGCCACGTTATTTGTGAGTGTCATATGCTACATATTAATTCGAAAAATGAAAAGACTTTTTCGTGGTAGTCGGATTTCCAAAGTAAGTCGGAAAAAACGGTAGAACGAAAACGTTTCTAACTAACGCTGCCTTAACGATTAGAGATATATGATTAAGTTCTATAGAAAATTTGTAGAGCTTGATAATGCCTATAAAAAGTCAGCGACAGCATATGTCTCAGTCATAAGTCACAAAAAGTAGTTTTTCAAATTAAAAAAATAATTTAAATCGTTAGGTCATGTTTATTGGTCATATTATCAACAAATATGAATTACTATCAAAATAAGTAAATGTATCGTCTCAAGAAATAAGAAATAAGAAATAAGAAAAAAATATTTTCATAACCCCGATCTGGGTATAGAAATTACATTACAAAAAAATATTATATATATAATAACCTTACGAAATTACAAAAAATAGTATTTCTACAAATGAAATTACATTTCAAATTATAAAAAAAGTGTATAAAAAGTTCTGCGATCTAAGCTAACAGTGTATAAAAAAGTGTATAAAAGTTCTGCAAGTGTTTAAAACAAAAGACTTTTCCCTTTTACTGCATATAATTTAACTTTTATTGCATAAATGGTTAAAGATATAAGACACTCACAAATAAGACACTCACAAGAAGACACTCACAAATATCGGTAATATAGTTAAATTGGCATGCAAATACATACATGCATATGGAGTAAAAATATAACCCTTCTTTTGGCAGTCAGGAAATAAATCATAGCACTCAGTACTAACCAAACCATACTCATAATTTCATCACAAGTAAAAAGTTTTACCGCCCAACGAAGTGGGCAAGGGTCAGCTTGTTATATATACAATAGTTCACTTGCTGTAAAGGCAGTCGTGTTTTTTATTCTTTTTAATATATTTACTTGTTTATCTATTTCATTATTGAATTGTTTTATATTTTAATATAATGAGATTATGAGGTTGTAGGATATATTAGAACACATCGGAAAGTGGTTGAGATCTCTCCTTGCTGCTATAGCTTTTTCAACAGTAATTCAATTTCCGCTTCATAACCAGTTTACGTTAAGTTACGACTACGTTTAGTTTTAATTGATTTACGGTTTATTTTAGAAAGTTATATAGTTGAATATGTTATTATTAAAGAAATTATAGTCGACATAATCATATTTTATATTATTTAAGGTTCCGATTTCAAAGGTATTCCATTGACTCTTTAAGGTGCTGTTAAAAATACAATTTTTTGAACAGAATATATTATTACCTCTAAATATTGAAATATTCTCGGAAGGATAGATTTTTTATTTCACCTATCTCTTATCATCTTTATTCAGCAGCTGAAAAACTCACATCAGTAGGTACCTGTGTTAGTGCCTATGCCAAAATTGTTTTACTGTTTTGTGAAATATTATTATATCACATGAAATACTTGAAATACACAGAATACTAAGATATTACAAGTATATTGTGTATAATATGTTTTTTTTTAAGCAAGCATGCATTGGTCAATTTTTTCTTGTTATGTCAATTGTGACATATACATAGTTTCATCCCTAGGGAAGAATGCATCGGTACATCTTTCAATCGGCACATCTGCACGGACTGATACCAAACAACATAAATTTCTTTTTTATGTTTTTTAATTGGAGATTGAATATTTGTAAATAATCAGTTTTATACTTAAATATGAATATTTCCATTAGATATTACGTAAAACAAAAGACTAATAGAATGACGGAATGGACACGAGGCAGAGTGGCGCTTAGAACATGCTACTTTACGTATGTGCATGTAATTTTGTTGAACCTAGTTGAATTGTGGGTTCGAGAGGCAGACCGCGATCGTAAAATCATGCAAAAACGGGCTCTGCGCACAATAGGCTGCGTGCAACTTTGAGAGGAAATCTTTCTCCGAGCTAGGGATTTAATAGATTTAATAGAGGCGATGTACTCGTATGTATCAGGGATGTTACCTTTACGTCGTGTCGGGGGGCACTTAGCAAATTTTGTCAAAAACGGCGTTTTTTATGATTATCCGACAATATTCCGCATTGAGCTCCTTTCAGTCAGACATTATCTCAGAAATTCTGTATGTCGGACCTTATTGCTCCTGCTTTGTTTGTCGATTGTCTAAATACATACAATTGATTAAACATTTTTAAAAAGCCATCACCGAGTGAATCCAGTTGGCGTCTGAATTTTTTTCTCATTGACAATGTTATCTATAGCGTTGGTATTTTTTTAATATGTAACTGTAATGTTATTGTCATGTAATATAATTTAATTATTTTGTATTAAAAAATAACGTGTTTCAATATAACAAAAATAAACTTCGCACATTAAACTATGAATTGAATATCGAGTTGTTTGAGTTTCGAAAAATGCCACCAGAGGTCAGCAGTCCACTTCGTTGGTTTTCGCGATTAACGCATATATACTTTTGTTCCGACAATGCGCGAATCCAACACCCGCTTGATCGGCTTTGTTTTTTTATATCGTGCTATATTATAATGTGTATATTTTGCCGAGATCTTTTAGAATTCCTCAGCTTCCCATATCCATTAGTGTCGATGGGGCGCTCACTCCTGCAATTCTGAAAAAAGAAGGGTAGACCGTGCCGAGAGAAATGTCTCTTGGGCCCGATAATTTTTTAAGCAAGTGCGAGGGGGGCCCTTTTTGGAAGTTTTTCCAGGGCCCCATATTTCTGAGTGTTTACTTTCGGTCTGAGCGCGGCGCGACGCGACCGCGGACCACCCACCACGCATGCACCGCTCCGCAAGAGTTTGCTCTTGATATCAGCGGCAATACTTACAGAGTGCACTACACAACTAATTAAAAGGCCGATAAACAGGTAGTTTTTAATACAAAACGACAAAACTTTGGAATTATTGCTATTAGCCTTAAATATAAAAACGCAGTGCCACGCCTAGCATTAGATCACAGTGTCCTACAAGAAGTAGATTGATTACATTTTAGAATAATTTTTTAATACGAAATATATTACGCTTTAAATTTATTAAAAAATATATATTGATTTTCATTTAAATCTTAAAAACACCCGTAGGATAATGTCATTTAACACTATGTTAAATTACATAACTCTTCGATTTTTTTCGAGCGTAATTATTTTTATTGGCGTATTTATTCGAAAGTAATTATATCTAATTTAAAGATTAGATGTCTGACGATTTCTAACCTTTAGCGGATTCTAATGATACCACCCTGAGCATCACATTACATTAACAAAATAAAAGGTATACATATGCCTCTAATCCAAATGTTATATAAATAGTTGTATAACGGTCTAAAGATTCATATAACTAAAGTTTTTTTTGATAATCTTCTATGTCTTACGAAAAATATGCCCAGAAGTATCGATAAGAATAAGCCAAAATAATAACCAATTTTTAAAATAATATATTGCAGTATCAATTTTTTACTCAACTAGTTGATAAATGACGAATAATGAGATAGGTTTGGAGATATTTAGAAAATCATTATTGTTTTAGTAACGATTTGCAAAAAAAGAATCCCAAAAATTCATCCCAAAAAACTAAAAAAGAAAAAATTAAAAACAAACGATTTCTTAAGAGAATTAAAAGTACTAATCCAGTAGGTACTTATTTGAAATATATAGAGTACTAGCTGCGGCCCGCGGTTTCACCCGCGTGGTGCTGGAAAATTGTGATAATGATGACAGAAAACTATATATCTTTATAGATTATAGCCTATGTGTTATTCTGATGTGTAAGCTATATTATTGTAAAGTTTCATCAAAATTCATTCAGTAGTTTTTGCGTGAAAGAGTAACAAACATCCATACATACATTCTTACAAACTTTCGCGTTTATAATAGTAGTAGGATTTTAGAAAATAATGTAGTAATTTCCAGGATGAAGAAAGCGACATTGCTCTTCCATCGCGTCGACATTTTGTAAGTTGATAAATTTTGACTTAAAAATGCTTTTCACATTTAGCGTATTAGAAAATAAAATAAAAAATGGCTATCGAATCATTACACACTAACCACACATCAAATGTAAAAATCTTAGTGCTAGGTTCACAAATTATGATTTTATTTTTAAATATATATGTTGATTATATTTTAACATTGCACTTTATTACCAAAAGTTCCTAAATATTTGTTGTTGTTGCTTAGGCAATCTATTCAGTAATTAAAGCTGGTGTCCCACAAGATAGTATTCTGAGGCCACTTCTTTTTCTACTATACATATATAATATGCCAACCCTGAAAAAGGATAAATATGTTTTATTTGCTGACGATACCTTTATTATTTTCGAAACAATCCGTTAACCTCACCAAAACTTTAATTAAAGATTCTCTTGGTACCATATTAGGATGGTTGAGTTCATTAAACTTGTGCGTAAATGCAGAAAAAACTAAAATTATGCAATATCGCCCAAGTCAACTACAGCTTAAGACCTTAATATCGACCTTAAGGGAAATATTGTAAAAACTGCGGGCGAGTTTAAATTTCTTGGGATCATCACTGATGAAAACCTTAACTGGAAACAGCACGTTCAACAGTATGTTCAAAATTAAATAAATATATATACATCCTTAAAATTTTAAAACGTATCATCAGTAGAGACTTGCCTGGAAACATATTATCGCTACGTATATCCGTATCTAAGATACGGCAATAAAATATGGGGCAACTCAAAAGAAGCCCAACGAATATTCAAAATACAGACGTCCTGTGTTCAACTTCTATCACGAGTAGCGCCAGATACTTCCTGCAGGCCTCTCTTCACGAGCATGTCTATGTTGACTGTGCCCTCTCTGTATATACTGGAATGTTGTGACTTTATTAAAAATAATCCCGATATCTACTCCTTTCGAAGAGATGTACATTCAAGGGCTACGAGAAATAGAAACTTCATAAACTATTCCTCTTTGAGGACAGAAATGTGTAAAAACGGACCTCAGTTCTGTTGTGATAAATATTTTAACGCTATTCCACACAACATCAAATCAATCCAACAACTAGGATCCAAACAGACATTAAAACACTGGCTTAAAAAATAAATGTTATTACAGCGTGAATGACTTTTTAACTTATAATGACAAATACATACAATGACATACAATAACAATACACATTCTTATTGTAATCCTCCTTCAGACATGTTAAATTTTAAACATTTATATTTTATTCTAGTTTTAAATTTGACAAACCGTAGAAAACCTAATTATTCCGCGATAACATTTTCATTTGAACACCAACTGACATTTTACTTAATATTTAGTAATGGAAATTTTCTATAATAATTTCTAGATTATAAAATAAATCTAAATAATTTCTGATTATAAATGTTATTCTTGTTATTACGTCTAAGTCCTAATACTTTTCGGATTTGTTTTCCTTCAACATGCGAAGTGAAATATATTCAATTATAGTAAAATAAATATTGTACACCTTATAGGTATACTGTATAGCAAATAAAATAGTACCTATTCATTTTGTACGACCTACGATGTACATTTTGTTCGCAATAAAGACATTATTATATCTGGAAATTATTATTATTCAATTTATTTTGACTAGGTATTTGTATATTAAAGTTTATATTACTTACCATATTTTTTTATATTATTGACTTAATATATATATATATATATATATATATATATATATATATATATATATATATATATATATATATATATATATATATATATATATATATATATATATATATATATATATATATATATATATATATATATATATATATATATATATATATATATATATATATATATATATATATATATATATATATATATATATATATATATATATATATATATATATATATATATATATATATATATATATATATATATATATATATATATATATATATATATATATATATATATATATATATATATATATATATAAAGTAAATAATTATAAAAGCCACTTACATCGTGACGAAGGATTCCCTTGATCGGATTCGGGAATGCTTTAGGTGTTAACGAGAATGATGAATGCCTCTCACTTGCGGAAAGAGGAGTAGGTTTCTAAACCTACTCCTCTTTCCGCAAGTGAGAGGCATTCATCATTCTCGTTAACACCTAAAGCATTCCCGAATCCGATCAAGGGAATCCTTCGTCACGATGTAAGTGGCTTTTATAATTATTTACTTTATAATCATCTTATTGATCAATTCTAAAAAGAATATATACACAAAACTATCAAATATATATATATATATATATATATATATATATATATGTGTCATGTCTTTTTTTTCTCTTTCTCATAACTTTCTTTTTCCCTTTCTTTAGGTTTTAAATATATTTTATTTTTCTCAGTCTATTTAATGGAATGGAATGGATTTTATAATGGAATTGCGTTTTTTAAAACCCCATTTAGGAAATTAATTCTATAAGCATGTTATAACAGCTCCTAAAGAATTTATTATACTGTTGGAGCCCTGATCGCCCTAGAACGGGTTAGGACCACATAAGCAAAATAATCGAATAAGCATTAGGTTAAGGTTTTGTCATTTGTTTTCTGTTATTTTTATAGCCAAAATCAGCGTTTAACTGAAAGTCCTAAATAATTAAATAAATAAATAATTTCTTTAACCCCTCTCCTCGCGGAGTAAAAATTCAGCTGTCCCATTCGCGCGCGACGTTTTCGCGCGCAAAATCGACGAGCTTGATAAAAACGACCATAACTTGTAAACCACTATACGGATCATAAAAAGAAGAACTGTAAAATGATCGCATTGAAATTTGACATATAAAACATTATAACCTTATCTCGTAAATCAATTAAGATAATAATTGCCTTTTCGCAAACGGCCTCCATCGTGTCGTCATCACTGGACCAAGTGGACGCCTGTCATTCCAGTGTATTAAAACTTGCATCCCCAAAGGACGTCTTTCATTTGTCGGGTTAATTAATTGACCCTGTGATTTGCGGTATAATTTCTTTCTATATTTATTTCTATAACGATTGCTTTGCCTTTTTGCGCCTTTTTAAAGAATTTCGTCCATGATTTTTTGTACCTCGGGTTTTTGCCTCATTACGTCGCCAGGTGCATTAAAACAGGGCTTATATTTTTTTTTAATATGAATCAAGTTAAAAAAAATACTCCGATATTATTTCCAATAATTGAGTTTAGAGTTAGATACGGAAATCATTCTTGGGGTATACTTAACTCACTAACGCTAAAAAGAGTTCCATAACAAGAGGCCACAAGCCACTGACAACAAATATTAGGTTGCCGGTAATTAAACCTTTCATTTTCATTTTCAAACGTTTATGGCCATTTTCAATCAAGATTTTACAATCGTACAATGTACAATACGATGACTTTTATGATTTTAACCATTCTTTGAGCGGTGTATGCGCGCGTGTACGTGAGCGGAGTTCTCTTATGGCCGCTCTACACTTAGTCCGCGAATCGCTGCGCGACTTCGCGGCGCGAACTCACCGCGAACTCGCGATGAGCAAAACAAAGCTCCACACTCGCAATGGTTCGAGGTAGTTTTATAGTATAGCTGCAACTGTGTCCCTCATGTTGTGCGCAATAGCGCACTATATTTATGAATATATTATAGGTTAAAAAAAATAATCATCCATTCATTATTTCATATGCAAACCAACTGGTCTTTTTACAAAAAGGATTTTTTTACATTCCTTTTATAATTGCTGTAACTAGATAGCAACGAATTTCTTTTGTTTCAAATTGTCTACATGTTTTTTCAACATGGCGCTTATCACGCGTCGTGATTTTTTAATTTGTTTTTATAACCTTTACGATTTGTATTCCATAAAAAGTATTCGGTTTAGTAGTATTCAAGAAATTGCAGCTAAAATTGTTTTATCCAGTTTACGGTAATTTTGTAGGAATCTCAGCAATATCAGAATCTATCCAATACAGCTGCGAAATCAGTTTAGTTCGATACCTGTAATACCATATTTCCCAAGTTTCATTAGGAGCATTTCATGGGATACTGTGTCAGGGGCTTGCGCGGGGTCGGGAAGTACAGTAATACACTTTTTGTTGGCGTCTACATACCTAGTGATATGCTCTGACATTTTTAGTACTGCATCTTGTGTTCCCATTTTTGGATCTGAAGCCGTATTGGTTTTCGGATGACATGTGATTGGTTTCTAGATGATTACAGAGTTGTGTAATTACTATTTTTTCCAAAATTTTTGCTAAAACATCAGGTACTGGTATCGGTCGATAATTTGAGGGATGAAACTTCGGTCCATATCTGTCACTTGATACTTGATAAGAAATATGTTTTCGGTTGATTATGTTTAAAAAAAAATGATAATATTATATTAATTAATTAAATTCACAAGTATATGTGCACAGTAAGAAACCTTTTTAGGCTACTTAATTTATTGGTCAATTTAGTTATATATTAATCTACATATTTATTTATTTTACTTATCTATAAACTTAAATATTTTCTTTTTCTTTATTTAATATTAGTTCTTTATTTATATACACATTTATATATTTATAATAACCTTAAAATTTATAAGAATGAATGAGCGATCGGAATGAAGGAGAAAAAAAAAAAAAAGAAAAAAAAAAGAAAGAAAGTGAAGTCACTATGATTAAAGTGAAGTCTTAAATACTATCACCCCAGAACAGATATACAATCTAGTGGGGGGATAAAATCCACACAAATGCAATCTTATCTGCTTCGCAAAAATCAATTGTATTGTTTTGGATAATTTTATAAAATAAAAATAAAAAAAACTTCAAGAAGCATTTTTTTTGGGATCGACCAATAAAATTAAATTAAAAACTCGCTAATACGCATAGTAAAATTACTTATATTCTAGTAAAAAAAGAATAATAATTTTGATTAAAATGAACATAGAAAAAAATTGTCCCGGAACGACAGCTAAGTAAGGTTCATACGAGTATTAACTTTTGTAGAAAATTAATATTGTGCTTGCAGATAGAGCTAAATAATTGTTATTTCTTGGTATATTAGAGACCTTTCCACCCCAACCATTAATCATATCATTATTTTGTAAGCAGTGAGATACTAGGGCTAATTATGATACGTAATACCTCATTTTTCGGCGTTCCATATCTGGTAATATATAATACCTCATATATTATCAGACATGGTACGTAAGCGACCATGATTGCGATTCTTATATCCTTGGCCTAGGAGATCATATCTGGGTGGTTTGAATTCGCAACCATAGAGTGACTAAGAAAATAGTACCTAGAGGTTTTCCTTTGCCTCCCACACAGCTCTTGGAACCAGGGTGATATTTAGTATCTGTAGGCCCCTAGTTTTTTTAGTAACTAACCTGGAGAAATCACATTTTGAAGCAGTTTTGTAATACAAAACCTAAATAGAAACACGATTTTTTTTTAAATTGTGAAAAAGTTTACTATACAGTATTTAGACAGTAATGAATAGATGAGATAACAAATTATCGCAGGGAACTGCATATATCTCCACTTATTCATAAAACTCTATTCACTAGCATACCTACCATTTTAATTGTAGGTATATTTATATTTGTATTTATAGGTATATTATTTATAGGTATAGTTATACATACGCTGTCCTCTGCACACCATCATATAACATGACACACTATCACTAGACTCCTGATCAAACCCATCAATCTTTGCGGTACAAGGCATGATTCGATTTTGTTAAAAAGTAAATTTAAAAAAGTGATAAACTTTAAAAGTATTAAGGTATTCAATGTGGTTTATTAACATTGCTATGCAAAACTATGTTAAACAAAGAAACCAAAGATGAGCTACATGTCTATGTTCCCAAATATGCAACATTAAATATTTCAGTTTTAAAATAACATTTAGAAATTTTAATTTACAAATTATTAATGTAGAAATGTTAGACAATTACAAGATAAAAAAGAAATGTATCGCCAACAAGCAAGTTTACTTTACATATTTACTTAATTCATATACAGTACTTTCCCAAACAATCACACTTAAGGCTAACGTTTTCTATAAACACTAAGACTAGAGTGACACATCTTCGAAGTCCGTTTTTGTCATCTTGATCAATGATTTTGGAGTGACTTTTCTTCACTGCTCGTTTGTGACCGTAAGTGACATATAAAATCGAAGACTATCGCGGTTGTTTGACATTATAAATAGGGTAGGAAACGAATTTACCGCGTAAAATTTGTAGCACACGACGTTTCGGTGACGTTGCAGCCACCGATGTCCAGGGCTTCCCGGATCATGCGAGGAAAGTAGAATTGTTATTTGGATAGCACAATAGGATTTTGAAACTGCATCCAGTGGAAACTGCAGATTTTAAAAATTCGCGCGCTCCGAGCCCAGCCCCCCACCACCGTTATAACCTACGCAGTGGCGGTAGCGGTATGCGGCCTACACGCAAAACAACGGATTGATAGCTTTTCAGTCTACCCTGGACAACGGCGGCTGCAACGTCACCGAAACGTCGGGTGCTACACATTTCACGCGGTAAATACGTTTCCTATCCTACGTAAGTGATATGTACATTCTTAGCGCCACCTCGATCTTAGGAACAATCCTTCTTTTTTTTTTAGGAGTATTTTAAAGAACTTCCTCTCCTTACTTTTTCTTTTCATTGACATTGACATCATCATCTTTTGAAAGGTCGTGGTAAAAAGTTTTTTAAAATTATGGAGCGAGGCTATTTGTGGAGCGGGCCTAAAGGCTGTGTCAATACGGCCCTTGTTGGAACGCAACAACAGTGTGTTCCACCAGGCTTTTCTATCATTGTTCTCGCAATCTTGAACTTAGGATACCAGTCCCGCTTCTAGTCGGTATTTAACCCCTCAAATGTGAGGCGTCCCTTAAGGGATGCTGGAAAACTGAGAATTCCTTATAAAAAACTGACTTGACCTACAACGTTGCCTTAGTATCTACAACTAGGCCTTTGTTACTGAGAAAAAAATCTGAGTATCCGAAAATTGATTATTAGAAAAAGGTTTTTTTCGTTAATTAGGATCTCGGAAATAAGTAATAAATATGGCCAAAATCGATATAAATCAATATGGTGATTAAATCAATGAATACAAAGAGAAATTACAAGGATCATTTCGATGTATGGTTAGGTTTAAGGAACTTATGGATCAAGGAACATTAGTCTTCTAGGGTTAAAGGTTATATTAAATCATTGTTGCCCCTACAGTTATTTATGCCAAACTTGGCTGAGGCGAAAGCAATGAAATAAAGGCTTATCAGACCCTACTTAAAAGCAGCTACCACATTCGTGATAGGTTTTAATGAAATTGAATTCACTATAATGAGCCATCTCCCACCATGGGAAGCTCCTCCACTGCAATTCGGTGGATCCCCAAGCCTAGCTTTCGAGTAATGATATTTATAGGATTACGTTCCGCCCTACTTAAATATAGGGCTCAGGATATGAAACTTTCACACATATTGACAAAAAAGAATACTATCATATTAAAAAAATAAATTACATTTTACATCACATTCTTCGACGTGCTGCAATTTTATCAGTGACTGCAATCAAATCCATGTTTGATGTCTCCTTGTTTTCGATCGCGATCAATAAAATATTTTAGGCGGTCTTATCCCCCCTTCCCCCCCCCCCCCCCCCCTTCCCCCCAATTCGTCAAGCTATTCTTTATGATTCTTTAATTTGCTGAACGATTTTCAGTCTAACAGTGTTTCAGTTAAAGGAGTAGTTTGAAACAACAAAACTGCAGTAAACACTTTCGTTAAACCGCATTTAAACTCCAAAGTTTTTATTTCTGTGCATAATTTGAGATCAGTCCTTGCCTCGTTTAGCTCAGGTCGCACTAGATGATAAATTTTAAGAAACTGAAGTGAAAAGAAACCGTTACAACCAGTCCACAAGATGCGGTGCGACGCCGCACCGCAAACATTTCGCCATATGGGCGTACACACGTACAGTGCGCGGTGCGGTGCCGCAACGTTACTACGACGCCGCAGTGTGCGAATAGTGTTGTAGTTAATTGTACGTAGAACTACTGAAATGAGGTAGTCAATGCCAATATCTTCTTGGATGGTACTCATTTTAAACACTTCGATTAAAAATTAACAATAATACGTGACAACAAATGAAACAGGCAAGCATGTACCCTCTTTCGACTGAACTTAACAACTGAAGCGATACCGCTCCGGGTCATATTACCGGTTTGCGTGCGGTGCGGCGCCGAAACGCACCGTGTGACATACCATGGATATTTGTATGCAGAACGCCGCAACGGCACCGCTCAGGCGCCGCACCGCACCGCTTAGATGGCGTTTTAATAAATTGTTGGATCTAGGTGGCGTTTTTGAGAAGACTGAGTTTTAAATAATCAAGATAACGTAAAATATAGTAATTACTTTAGTTAGATTGGCGACTAAAGGCTCCGTGGCCCCCTAGCACTGTGGGCCCGGTGCACTGCACAACCTCGCAGCTTAGTAGCTACGCCACTGTGCGATACCTACATATTATATACTGCGGTCGTCTCCAAGATCATGGACATGGATTTTACACTATAAAATCGATGACATGGCCGTTAAAAGCGATAGTCAGCTCTATTTTTAATTTTACAACCTGAGGCACTTCCTCTCTTTTTAAAACGCCACACAAAACGGCGTCGTCGCGCTACATTATCATATCGGATAAAAAAGGACGTAAGTTGAATACAATCATCGTTGACGACATGCAGATGTGGATAGCGCTGAATGGATGTGTCGTTCACAGATTCGACACAGTTGGCGCTATTCATAACACCATTCATCATAATATACTTCCGTTGCGAAGACAAAAACACCGGACGCACGGAATGGTAGGTATATGAAACTCGGGAAAAACCACGGAGAACAGTAATAATAATAATTAAATAAAAAAGGTATGTATGTTTCAACTATTGCATGCGTAAACTGACTTCCATTTTTAAATGTAAAATTTTATCCCATTTAAATGTTCTAAATTTGTATGCATACTAAAATGGCTCACAATAGAAGCTCAGTTCTAGGTTCGCAAGTTTCTAGGTTCGCGTATTCGAAGCCAACGAAGTCTGCTTCTAATTTATTTCTGTTTACATGTAATGTATATATTTTAAGCATATAATGTAATTATATGCTTTATAATATATTATTTTATAAAATATGCTTTATAATATATTCTGCTTTATATTCAAAGGCGTAGGGAAATTTTCTCGCATTATAGCATATATGTACTTAAGGCACAACATTTGCAACCGCTGTAATTTGTCTTGCTTCAGTGACGTCAAGATAGCAAACATCAGCATAGTCTAGTACAGGCAATAATAGTGTTAGATCTTTGGTCTTCTGAACCGCCACTGGTAAAAATTTGTGCAACTGCCGAAGACTATGAAAAGCGGCAATGATGCGTTTGCTGACTTCATTAATCGGCGAAATGAGCTCAGAGTAAATGTTTAAAAGCAGAGGGAATATAATCTAACCTATCTAGCATTGCGCTCTACCTCTATCGTGTCTACCAAATGATTATAACTAAAATAAAAAAAATGTGGAGCGTTTTAAAATCACACTAGATTGAATCGGCATTGAAATTTTCGAATCCTGCCGTGTCTGTTGTTCAATTTCATTGTCTGGCTTCGAACGAATTTTGTGCGTGTGCTTCCCGGGAATTGAAACCTAAAAAGGCCGCTTTTGTGAGGAAATCCAGTTTCTGTTTAATTTACATTTTCCGCTTACGCTGACTGTGTAACTGCGTGCATGACAACCTATAGAAACAAAGAACGTGTCCAGAATTCAATTATACTTTTGGGGTACCCACCGCGAGCCTACATAGACGCAAAATTTGAACCCGTATATGGCGGGGCGCGCCGCTGCATTGAATTAAATCCAAGTGGGTGACATTTTTATTACTCGAAAATATAAGGTAAGGAAAATTAAATAAACGGACCGAAACGACTCCGACTGACTTTTCTGTATACAATTACTCATATTAATGGCAAAAATTTTAAACCCTCAAGTAACTGAAATATTATTGCATCAAGGAGGGGTACTACTCTAAACTTTCACATTGCATATTCAAAATAAAATGTTTAATTTAAATTTTTGAACTTCAAATGTTAAACGAATAGTTAGATAGTCTAACTGAAGTGTCAAGTAACTTAAATTTTTATTCTAAATTGTAAGACAGCAGACATTGTATATCTTATTAGATAATTAAATATTAAAATACAAACATAGGTACAAGTAAGTATATATATAGAAATATTATTTTTAATATTGTAGTGACTATGTTGGATAATATTATGCCCCTGTGTATTTTTCTTTTTTTCAATTTTATTATTTTATTGCTGTTTATATTCTGGACTTATATTATTGTTATTTATATTGATTATATTCTGGACTGTTCTTGACGACATTTTAAATATTAATATTATTTTTGAAAGTATTGATGTTTTTTTTATATAAAAAAATGATGTATTCATATTTTTAATCTTTCAACTTTAATTTATTATTGATAGTATATTGATAATATTTAAGATATTTGTTTCGAAATTTATGTAGGTAATTAAATTAATTTTATTACAAATAAGTACGATTCTCAAAATGATAACGATTAAAATAAATTGACGGCCTTAGACAGGAGGTAGTCTTTTTAGGTTTTGATTCTTTTAAATTGTAACTCTTTTATTTTTGCAATTAAATACATATATTTGCATTTTGAAATTTCTGCCTATTGCTCCAAGGCCTCAAGGGCAATGACGTATATCCTGGATTGCCAATTCACGTAAATGGTTTGGAAAAAAGACACGATACTCGTCCCGAGCAGCATCTACAAGTTACACATAGCCAGCATGGTGGCCAACCTACACAGCAGTAGGGGCACCTAAAGAATAAGAAGTAGAAGAAGAAGCTGTTTTGAATCTGCCCGGTATGTGAATTTTGATCCGATGGGATGTTATTAAATTATAAAGAGGCAAGTGACAAGAATGTTTTGGGGTGGGTCAGTAAAGAGGTAGTTTTGAGGAATAGTCACGGCTGGGCTGAGTTGTTTTTGTGCATTTGTCGCATTGAGCAAACACAGTGGGTGAGCGTTGGTGGTGTTTGGATGCTATGCGGGTGCGTAGCGACGCCGTGTTTGTCCAGGGGCCGAATCTGGGTGCGTGCTCGATCGCGGACCGCCGAAAGAAAGCCCGTGTTATTTTTGTGGCAAGTTCGAGTGCACTCCATCAGGCTTGCGCGGACGCCTGTCCACCCTGCTCGCACTATTGTGGCTCATGAAGCGCTTCGAGCCCTTTACAACGACACAGTAACTCGTACCTAAATTATAAATGATACCTTCAATTATTAAAATACCTGGATAGATTGATGAATGCGATATTCTATAATTCAGTTATATTCATTATACCCTGATATTATCAATTTTCATTATTTAAATACTTCTAGGCTGTTGATTGAATATATTTATTATTTATTATTTTTTCTTACTATCCACACTTCCATTTAGTGTAAGGTCAATTTAATATAATGTTCGGATAATCTCCTTTTTTATACGGAGATAGTTAAGCCCATCTATATATACCGCGAACTAAATTAATTGGATGCAAAATAATCGATAGTATTCCTACTGCTTAGAATAAAGGAAAATTAAAAAATGGTTGTGATAGTGGTCGACAGAGCATTGCCATTACTCCTGATTTACTGACGACTATGGGCGGTGGCGCTATCCTCTGAGTTGTTACCTATTTAATCGATAATATGCGCTGCTTTTGAATAAAAAAATATCGCACGAGAATATAAGGCGACTATCTCTTTACACTTGCGTAAAAAAAGAGTGGGTGAAAGCTGTCGCTTGTCACTTATGGTGGTGTCAGTGTGGGTCGGGTGATGAACTTCGTAACTCAAGGTATGCGGACAATCAAATTTAATTGCAGGGTTATACTTAGAAGACGAGGAAGTGCTGATTAGCGTTCCTTGTTACAAGTATTTCAATGTAGCCGATTAGAAACACACAACCGGCCTTCGCTCTCTTTATTTATTGCGTGGAACCTTTTAAATACCTTTTTTCTATTATTACATTTATGATACGTGTCTTTTTATGACATTTTACGTTGTTTTCCTTCGAAATCACTAATTTACGGGACGGAGAAGATTTGCTGATTCCCGAAATTTCCGAAGCTCTTCTTATTCCGACAAAGAGGGTAATTTTTTATAACATTGGCTCGCCCTAAGTCTGACGAATATCTGCGCGCAACAGTACAGATTATTAAAATAAATAATGCACCCTTTATTTTTTTTATTACCCCCACCCTTTTTTAAGCTATTGCATAGCTTTTATCGCGGGCCTAGAGGCCAGCGCGGCGACCGAATGAAGAAATTTCTTAACGAAAATTAATGATTTTAAACTGATAATTACGTCTAAACGAGTACTGCTTACGATTCGAAAAAAATATATGTTAAACAAGAACATTTTCCTAATATTCTTCGCTTTGAATATTTTAGATTTTGTTTATATTACATAGTGTAATTAATTTGTGAAATTAGGTCTAGCCGAACACAAAAACGACTACTACGCAAATACTATCTGGGGTATTATTATGAAACCTTCACCATTTTAAAGATAATTGAATTATCTATCTTTTCATCTACGATTTTTTTCGAATAATCCGTTTTTTTTGCTTTATCGAATAAAAAATTCGAGCGCGGCGCTCTATCGGAAGACGTTTAAATTATTATTCCGAATCATTTGCTAACGCAGCCGCAAATGATTCGGAATAATTTCAACGTTTTTCGATAGAGCGCAGTTATCTGATATCAGAAAAAATAAAATAGATAAATAATTATAATTGCATAAGTTGTTAAAAATACTATGCAATAGCTTTACCGCGGCAGTCCCCGAGTGCCACACGTATTTATTTTCTACCTGAATAGGGTCTTACTCAAATAAGGACACCAGTTTTATTGTGAATTTCAACGTGTTGACATCAAGTATTAATATTTTTGTGAATTGTGGCAAAATTTAAGCAATTAAACGTTTTACAAAAAATACAATTTTAACTTTGGCGACGCAAACAGTGAGTTCCAGAGCTATAGCAGTCCAGATTGGATGCAGTCAAATTGCAGTGTTAAATTGTATTGAAAAAATTAAATGGTCTGCAAGTTTAGAGCGAAAAAAGGTACTAGGCATAAAAAAAGACAACACATTCTGAGGATCGATTGCTGAAGCGAATCTGTTTGCAGAATCGATTCAAAAGTACCGTGGATATAAGGACAGAGTTCTTAAAGGCTGGTGGTTCTGATGTGGGTGTTTACATCGTACGCCGAAGACTCCAGGAGAGCGGCTTTTTTGCCAGGAGGCCTGCAAAAAAGCCACTACTGACCAAAAAAATGCGCATTGCGAGCTTAGAATGAGTTAAAAAATATAAAATCTGGACTGAAATCGATTGGCGACGAGCTATTTTCTCCAATGAGAGTATATTTAATTTATTTGGTTCGGATGGAATTCAGTATGTGAGACCAACATCTGGAGAACGTTTAAGCGGAGAGTATCTTAGACCAACAGTGAAGCATCCTGCTGGACAAATGGTCTAGGGATGTTTCTCCTTTCATAGAAAGGAACACTTAGCATTCATAAAAGGAACTGTGAATGCAGAAGTTTACAAAAAAAATTGGAAGAGTATTTATTCCCGTCAATTGAAATGCACTATTCCTATATTTCTGAGTGCATTTTCCAAGATGACCGCACCGTGTCACCGAGCAAAAACTGTAAGTATTTTTTTTTCTGACACTGTGATTTATAATGTAAAAAAAAATATAACATTATTAAAATAATTTTTAGGTCAATGAATATTGAAAATTCATGGAATTCCAACACTGGATTGGCCCGGAAATAGTCCTAACCTGAACCCTATCGAGAACGTGTGGCATAAAACGGCAATCTAAATAAATAAACTTAAGCCTTCGTCAAACGAAAACCTTAAAAACATCATCAAAAAAGTGTGGTTTGATTTTTTTTTCCAGAACTATATACAAAATTTGGTGAAATCTATGCCAAAACGTATTGAAGCAGTATTAAAAAAAGGAGGAACAACAAAGTATTGTTTTTGTTGGTTTTTCATAATTATTATTGTTATGTACCTATGCAATTTTATTTTTAATAAATATATGGTTTTTAAAATTATATGAGCATTTTTCATTTTTGTGCGAAAAATATAATTATAAAATAATTTTTAAAAAAATGTTGGTCCCTAAATACACTTCATTTTGTATGTCCTTTTTAAACAGTGTTGCTTCATAATTTGGACTGAAAAGCTATCAAGAAATCACAATTAAAAAATATAATATTTCAAAAAACTGATATTTTCAGTCAGGAAAGATTTCTGTGCTCCCTACTGTATATATCACTGGCTATCACTGGTATCTATCACTGGCTCGCTTATTTACTACCTAACCTTACCCAACCCCAATGTAAGACCAAAGAATGCCGACGGCCCAGGCGCAAAATTTTACCTGACACCCGCACACTGATATTGACTGTTTCTCTTTCATCTATAAACTTATTTACCGCTTTAGCTTACGATATATGATAAATGTACTCACTCACTCAAAGTATTATTTTTACCAATATATTCCATTTCATTTCATCTCTTTCAATTGAGTAACTATCGAGAGTGGTAGCGCCAGTAAAGCGTCTCCCTGCCGCATGCCAAGTGGGTGACAATCACATTGGAGCGAGGCGCGGATGAGTGTCCCGCGCGAAATATTGTTAGTTTTTTCCCTAGTGTGATCACCCGCCGCATTGGGCTCCTTTTTCCCCATCGAAACTAAATGACAAAAACAGACGAATCAAAGCCAAGCTGACGTGAATTGCGTCGATGGTCGCCCATATAAATAATCATATTCCAAAGATACCACACAATTTTTCATGGGCCATGTTCGTCTCTTTCAGATTTATTTGTGGATATCGAAAATAGATATGTAGGTACCTTATTCAGTTCACAACTGCAGTGTTTTTTTTGAGGTTGTATTGGAGTTTGTTTTATTGAAATATTCAAAGGGAAGCTTAACATTCGGTTATAAAATTAACTTTCCTATGGAAACATAATCCATGATAGGTTCAATGATCTTGACATTTTTTCGATAGACAAGGAGCCTTTTCTTCACACAGTCGGAGAAAAGATTAAGAATACTAAACAACCTGATGATTTACAAAGATACGCACTATTACGAATTATTACTATTATTTATACAAAAAAAACATGCTTTGACATGCAAAAAATGTAAAAAAAAACATGCCAAAAAAAACATGTAGGTATATGAAAAAAAACATGAGTAATAATTGTAATTAATTAATTTTTTTCTGAAGCTTGTAAAACTTTTCGTGTCAAAACGTACGACACGGAATTCTATTGGTAAGAATTCGATGTCCGTCAGTCTGTCGAATCACCGTTGGTCAATGCTAAAGCTGTGACTCCTCTTAGGGGAAAACCCTACCACGGAACATTATATTAATAACATCATTACTCGAACCTATGACCGTGATACCTGTGATAAATAATACAGCACATTTCTGTCTGAGGTCAATGAAAATAATCATGTGTTATTATGTCGTAAATTTTCGCCTTAACTGTTATGTAGGTGGGTAAAGGCTGCGGCGCGGTTGGAGCATTTGGGTGTCTGGCTTGGCATGGATGTTGTGTACCAACTATATTCATCCGTTGCACAAACAAAACATTACACTAAATCAACCCTTTAATAACATTCGCACATAGAGCAAGTTTAGTTTCAATTTGAGGTCAGGCCACGCAGAGAGCCGAGCCGACTCTACGGACCAAATAGCGTCTTCGCTAAGGCGCCTATCGCTAATTTGGTATTGAAACTATTAATAGTAGGTACTGTTTTATTTTTGTGTATGTGTCGACACGTGGTAGGTACTACTAATAATAACGAAAGAAAGAAGATATCATATTAATTAATATCTCTTCCTCCCTTGTTAAACCAAAACTCAAGAACGGGTAATCCGATTTAAAAACTTCTTTATATACCCCATTTTTAACAACCTAACCCTTAGAGAGCCAGCCATGGGAATGAAACTCACGACGGCATGCTTTCAACCCTCGAGAATTTATTTGAAAGGGGAGGAAGTGCACGGATACTAATATATAACAGTGGTTTATCCAATGAAGGCCACTTTTATCGCATAGAATTGTATAAAGCGGATATCGGTCGCCTGAGAATTGTCTCAACAGAAAAACCACCGATCGGTGGTGTTGGCATTCCAGTGGTTAAAGGCTGGTTAAGGCTAAAGTGAAGACCTTAAATAAATATAAGCGCCAAATAGGCAAACAATAAGTTTCCACGTGATTTTAACAGTTATTATACTTGGGCAAAATGTTTTTACCAGTCGTAATGGTGAAACCGAATTTGCTAGACCAATTGTGTTGCACTCATAAATCTGTATATTAAGCCATGTTTACGTAAGAATGCCATGTATCGTCAAATTTTCGATTAGACGTAAATATATCTAAGATATAAGAATTTGCATCCCAATTTCAAATGACAAGCGAAAAAAAATACTGCACTTTGTTACATCGGACGTGAAACGGTATATTTTACCTGATATGGACGGTTTTTTTCAACATTACTACTTCTTTGCCCAGTGTTTTGTAAAATGTTCACGAAATTCATATACTTCACAATGACAATGCTGCCGAATACTCTGCTAAATAAATAACTAAAAACCTACAGCAAATATCTAATATTACATCAGCCCTACAGTGCGGACCTCGCTTCCTGTAATTTATTTTTGTTTCCGAAAATTTAGGACGTATACAATTTCAATGTATACGATACGATATGGCAAATTAAGAGGTATATGATTTATAATACCGAATGCGACGGTGAACTGAGAAAAAAAGGTTTGTGTACTCTTTTTATAATTCGCAACTAAATATGAAAAAGAAAATTCAAAAACTCATTCAAAAAATAGTTTTTTTCTTTTTAAGTCCGTTAATTGTGATGAATCATATAAATTATTGACGATTTACAATTGCAGCAAGTAGTATAAATATAAGTAACTGATAATCTCAACTGACAACAAATACTTGTTTCAAACCGATCATTGAAGAAAACGTACAGGATGGGCCTAGAGACATGGCAAACTAGTGTTACTTTGGTAATGCTAGTACATAATAATATATTGCTAAACCACTTCACAAAACGGTGGAAGCACTGGGCTGGGATATCTTCCCCCACCCCGCATATAAACCCATAGCTCAGACATTGCCCATTCCGGCTACGATTTGTTTCGCTCCAGCAACAGAGACTTTCGAAAAGCTTGACACTTTCGGTGAGCTTAAATTATCACCAGGAAGTAAATAGTTTATTTACCTGATAGGTAGATGAAGGCTGCTGTAGATAAATGGTTAATAATTTAAATAAACAATACATATGAATACAACTGCACATAATAAGTGTTATAAACGTATAAATATTTTCGATTTATCAGATTCCAGGAAATTTGCTTATGACATTAGTATAGTAGTCTCAATATTTCAAGTCTCATAAATAAAAGTTTCCTATGAATCCAAGTCTCGTAACGTAGCAGCTTATTCACACAAAGTTTATTCTGCCATTGTAAATGCCTATTGTAAGCACTTTGTTTTAGCAAAGTTCTTAATTCGACGCCTGCGTTATTTACAACAGCGTTTTTTTTAAGCGACTGCCAAAAGAAGTGTTATGTGTTCAGGATTCATCTATATATGTTTTCTGTTTTTTTATTCCACAATAACTTCTAAATGCATGAACCGATTTAGAAGTGTATCGTCTTGTTAGAATCGTTTTGTCTTGCCGAGTGTCATAGAGTACGTGCCACGACCCTTTCCTCTCATATAAGGAGAATCAGCATATTTAAAATTAATCTCCGTCTTACGCGGTGCGTGTGGAGGTTCATCATATGACAGTTTAGTTTTCTATTATTCTTCCTCTTCGCGGCCGTCTGGAATATATCCGGTAGCCCTAGTAACGAAGAGAAATATTAGGAATGTTAATTTAGCAAAATAAATTACACAAAGTGTTTCATTATTACACACTACAAAATATTAGCGATTTCTAAATATGCGATTTTAGAGCTTACGAATTTATCCTAATATAACATTTTGGAAAATTACAAATCTACGCAATTATTGTAGTCGGAAAAAACCGGTATGTATTAATGGTGAAACCCTTTTTTTTATTCGACCATAACGTCTAAACCCTTGAACCGATTTAGAAATGTGTGATATTGTTGGAATCGTTATGTCATCCCAAGTATCATAATCATAGAGTACCTAAACTGTCCAAATGTCAAAAAATACTTGTCTAACTGTCCAAATGTCAATAAATTAACATGAATATATCGTGTTTAGTGTCAAATAAAAGGTCTGATTGAATATATATCGGAAATATACATCTATCTATACAGATAAATACATAAACCACAAATATTTGCAGAAATATTTGCACAAACCACAATAATAAAAATAATTATAAATACAATATTTCACTTTCTGTGGCGGCAGTCGTGTATTTTATTCTTTTTAATATATTTATATAGATAGTCCGAGTTTCCAAAACGTCGAGGTGGTCCCGGTCCCGTTCACATCGAACTATCGAGACCTCCTAAGTAATCACGTGCTTTTGCTTTATCCTGATTCCTAGCCGCCACAATTTTGTTAATTAGAGGCGCTGTTTATCTCCGGCCGGCAGAGCCACTTGATAATATAACGGACCCGTCCGGCGAACAGCGGATATTTCACCCATTCCCCCCTTCTTTTCCAACCCCCCTCCCCCGGCCACTCCTCCTACCCGCTGCCAACTTCCCGACCGCCCAACAGATAATTCGTTTTTGCTCACTTACTGTTTGTTTTTGCGAATTAGCCCGGTCGCTGGGAGTCTCTTCACGCTTAGAAATCCGCCCTTAAGGCGACGATGTAGGTAAATTTCGAAAATTACATTTTTTGGCAATTTTTGAACAGTCATACTGAAATAACTGATGTTGTTAGCCAACAAAAAAAAATTATCGTAACTCACGGTACCTTTCTTAAGTAGATAGCTATTTCAGATTTTTTTTTAAGTATTGGAAAATTGAGGAAAATAATTAAATCTGGGAGCTATACAGGAAATTTTCATTTTAGAGCATTTTTTGAAACGTGCCTCACACTAAACTGCACGATCAAGAAACTCAAAAAAAATACTACGGCATTTTAACAATAGTTGTAAAGAGGAATGCTTTCGCATAAATTTAAAAAAATAAGTTTTTCTTGTTAAAAAAAAATATATAAAAAGTGTAACTTTCATCCATATTCACTGTTAAATATTACTTATTACTGTGTGTTTTTTTCAAGTTTGTTTTTTTTTACATAAACTATGTACAATAAACTTGTAGTACTGACGATTATTTTTTTCAAATAAAATATCAGTATATTTTAAAAATAATATTTTGCAGAGCCCGTTTATATTATTTTTGTCATACAATGAGATGAGCGCGCTCTTCTCGCGACGACGCGCTGGCATTCAAAATGCCGCAAGCGACATTGGGTCAATATGGTTCTTATGTGGGGATCAATTACTGATTCAAATGGCATAACAGCCAACCTTTTATAATGAAATGTTATTGGCTCTTAGAAACGTGGTTCATTTCGGCTTCGAAGGCCGACATATGCGGTTGCGTTCGCGACGCTCTGTTTCATGACTTATTATTACCAAATTGACATTTCGATGGATCGGAGATGTGAAGTAAAAAAATATCGGTTTTAGATGGCTATTTCACCGTGTAAATGAAAGAGGTTTAAAAACATGATAAATCATATGTTGAAAAATAGAAACAATAATAAGTAAAATAATATTTAATATTTATTTTTTTTTTTTTAAATTTACAATATTACTTTTTTTTAATAAAAAGTGTTCATTTATTTGATAACAATGTTTCTTTATGTATAAAAACAAAAAAAAAATATACATATCGGTAGGTTTTGAACCTACGACCGGTGTGATCTTATGCGAGTTTAAAACAAGTGCGCCACTTCAGCTTGCTTCCCGCGAGTCAAAATGTGTCATATATAAGGGGACAGTAAATAATGCCAATACATTTGCGTTAGAGCCATATAACAGAGCTATACACCATGTATAAATATAATATACTATTAGGCTACGATTCTGACCGTTCTAATATAGAAAACCGTCAGATAGGCAGAATTGTAATTTAAAAAACAAAACGTAGGTATCTACTTTTTAAAAGCTTTTATTCAACTTGTAATGTCTGTGAAAAAAAAAATTAAAAATGCGAAGAAATATTACATCAGCAGTAGCTTATAATAAATGTCAAAACTTTTCAATTGATGAGAAAATTGATTGCCTGTATAATGACATTTTGAACGCCCCGATAGATGCATTTGGAAACCATGATAAATGTAGAAGTTTTTAAAATTGTTTGTCGGAAAATGAAACACTGGATGCAATGAGTTGTTTGATGGGTGACATTATTTGGGAAAGAATACGTTACATAACTTAAAACGTAGGTAGCAATACATGCAAGAAGCCTAATTCATGATGTAGATAGTAATGTTCTCGAAAGGTTTAACGGCATCATTGCAAAATTTATTGGTGGTAAGAGGACAAATTACATCCAAAAGCAGTCTTACCAAGCGCGATGTAATGCGGCAGTTATATCATTTAATACAAAACAGCCACTCTCAAGATTACATAAAAAATATATAGGCAAAAGTCCCTCTGGCAGGATATCAAAAGTGGAATAAAGAAGACAGAGGCATTTAAGTAAATCCATTCTTTATAAAAGAAATAAAAGCAGAAAGTTTTTTTGAAAAAAAAAACAATAATTCGCATTATGGAGAACATTGCAACCAACCCGATGTTCCATCAGAAATATTCGAAAAAAGCAAAGCTCTGTTATTTCAAGAATTGGAAAATAGAAAAATGATCGATTGCGAATTGAAAAACTTACGGTTATTCAAGGTGAAAGCAGCGAGTGGTTGGAATTACGAAGAAAAATGGTAACTGCGTCTAACTTTGGCAAAATTGTCAATAGTTAACAACACACAAAATGCGCCAATTTAGTTAAATCCATGACTGAAAATGGGATTTGAGCAACGTAGCATCAATTTGCCATGGAAAAGAAAATGAAACAACTGCACTAGAATGAAAAATATGTCTAGAAAAGTGGAAATTCAGCAATGTGGATTATTCATTGACCCTAAATTTCCATTTTTGGGAGCTTCTCCAGATGGAATATCTGATGATTATATTTTTGAAGTCAAATTTCCCATTACAGCGCATAGAATCTGGTTAACGGAAGCGACAAGAAAAAGAAAAGTGACATTTTGGAAACAGAAAGATGGAAAACTTGAAATCAGCATCAAACATCACTGGTACGTTCAAGTTCAAGGACAGGTCCATATATAATTTCTTTTTATTTATTTATTTTTTATTTTATTTCTGGAAAAATACAGCGCATACAATATACATACGTGTGCATAAATGTAGAAAAAAAAGAAAAACATTACGCCTATAATCGTTTATTACACATTTGGATTTCAGCATATTACACTTAAAAATTAATTATAAAATAAACAAAGTTCATATTAAATATAAAAAATATATAGAAAACCGATGGGAGAGGTAGGGAATTGGAAGTGATTAGGAAGAAGGAGTTAGACGATGGTATGTGTATATGTATATAGATATAAATAAAGATATAGATAGGTCGTATAGTGGATATATAAATACAGATATTTATTGATGTTTATAGGTATTTATAGATATATAATAAATATTTATAGATATTTATTAATATTTGTGGTAGCTACTGATATGTTGTATATATATCCTTCTAGCCGTGTTCGGCCACAGCGACTGCATTGTAGATTCTAGTGACTTCTTTAGTCTTCTCAGAGTCCACTGTTCGGAAGCAGTCAAGTGCGCAGGCTATATTATAGTGCACAGGTGGGCGCGCGACCACGGGTGCACTCTCTCTTCCTCCCTCTTCTGAACCCGATGGAACGGAGACCGTTACGACCAGAGAAAAGTTTGGATGCAGATAAAATAAAATAAATCAATTAATCGCTAACGCAGCAATGACTGTCATTGTTAAATTTTTACTCAATATGCAGAGCTATTTTTTCGGATTTATTTCGTTTTTCACACTGTCATTTATGAAATTGGTAGTTATGGCTTGTGGTGATGTTTGAGTTTTTTCTGGAGCTATTGTAGAGATGACCGGTGACTCATTGGTAGTTGTTGTAGTAGGCGGTGATATAGAAGATGCATTATTGGATTTATCCTGGTTTTCTGATGATCTCGTGTTGTTGCTCATGGGGCTGTGTTGAATACAGCATACAGTCTCTTGTTCCGACATTATACAAAATTGTGATAGTTTCCCTTTTGGCAAATCCCCCTCAGTTTTTGGACAATTTTTCGCCGGTAGACATACTCCTAAAACGCCATTTATTTCACATGACTCTTCACGGCAGTGTATATGCCAGGTCCCTTGGCACTTCCGCAAGGGCTCTTTCCAATACTGGTAACGGTGATTATGTTGAAAAGGCATTGGTTGTCAGCTATCGCCACTTGCAGAGGTCCACCACTATCGCCTCCACAAGAGTCTTGTAATCCTTCTAAGCTGCCAGCGCACAATTGATCGTCCTTATACCTTGCGGTAACCTCCTTCTGAGAGTCTTTGCATATAGTCTTCGAAAGGTGGCTGGTCAATCAAATCCACCACCACCTTCAGTAAGTCCTCCGATGTATCTTCAGCAAAGTCGATCTGCCTTCAGCCAGTAACTACAGCTCGCTTGTTTTCGATGGTCGACTTTTCCATAGACACGCTGGTCGAATATTTAAAGTGAACAGCTCAGACCGATCAGATCCTTCGGGACGCGTCCCGTGTTAACCGCGAGTTAATCCAGACTATAGAATTGCACTATAATCACTAAAATTTATTATTTAATTATTATTTAGAGGGGAGAAAATTTTAAAATATGTTGACACTTAGAATTTAAATTTCGAATTTTATTTTGTTGTATAGAAAGTATATAACTAATTACTATAGGTATTAACAAGCTCGTTAGGTGCAATTGATTTCAATAATTCTTTAACGAACGTCGGTTGGTTGAGGTTGAAAATGTCGATGGTGGAGAAACAAGAGTCGTACGTGCATATCAGCCCATAAGCGATGGAATGTTTCCCGTAGTTGGTATTGGCACGAGATACCTCAAACGTGCGTGAATTGCGAATTAATCGCTGAGGAACGAAAAAACGTAAGTTTTCAACAAGGTATGAACTATCTGTGGTATTGTGGATAACTTTAAAGAAAGTGTGCTGGAAAGAAACTGTAACTGGAACGATACATATAACTGGAAAGGAAGTGTGCCTATTTACATTTTGGTCTGGTAAAAACGATCTCCTCAAAACCGAATATATACAGACGAATGATTTGATTTGGACAAATGTCATGGAAAAAACTTGTTTGTTTTTATATGGACTGTGTATTACCTGAAATTATCGATCCAGGAGTATGAAGGAATATGGATTTAAGGGAGCCTGAATACACTTTGAAAGAAGCAAATAAAAGAAACGACATGATAAAACGAAAGAAATCGGTTCCTCTCCCTTGTCCAACGCTTAAGCGGTAGTTAGTTTTCAGTGATTCCATCACAAAGTGAGCAAAGAACTCACAGAGAATGTACTTGCCAATAACACTCCAAAGCAAAGCACAAGCAATATAGAGCCACCGAAAAGTACACGATATTCCAAATCTGTGCTGAGTACAGATCTAATTAATAATGATGAACAGGCTTTGAAAATGTATTACCATTTGATGAATTTTAATTACAAAAGTCGGCGCACCACTACAAAGCGACACTGTCAAGGCTACAAAAAGGAAGTCTCAAATGTACTGCGCAATTTTAAATGTATTTATTCGTCTCTTTACATTTAATATGTATGTATCTACTCAGAAATAACAGACTACTTTGCCAACCAGAAATGTCTTCATGATTTTTTGTCTTAATGATTTTATATTTTCATTAATAATTATTTATTTTTAATGATGTGTATTTCTTTAAAGTTTACAATGATGTGCTTACAGTATCTAAAAATAAATTATATTACTTTTTAATTAAATAATTATTTAATGATAATGTACAAGGCGATGGGTGTCGTTATGTCCTCCTCAAAGAACTATTATACCGCGAATAAATAGTTCGATACACAATGTTGTTTTTTAATTCGATGCTAAATGTTTTTTCTGCCAAAAAATACTATCAAAAACTGTCACTACAACTATAAAAAAAATACTAAAGCTGTATCTCACGGAACATGAATTGCGATTTATGTCATTTAAAAGCCCTTGGAAAACTGTATCCAAAACAGTTAACGGCATTTCTCCAATTGTCATCTATCACCATTTAAAATAATTTTAAAATGTCGAAAATTAATTAGTGACAGGTGACTGTTCTTAATACAGTTTTTCAGGGGCTTTCAAATGACATATCGCAAATGAAATTCTGTAAGATATGGCTTCTGTCAATTTTTGACAGTGATAGTTTGGTTTAACAGTTGACAGCCAAAATCTAATGGGCGCATTCCAGGGTGATACTATCCCTATGTTCCAAATTTCAACTCAATCGGTTCAACGGCTCGGCAGTTATCGTGAGAGATTACATACAGGCAAACAGACATACATTTCTCTGAAAATGGTCTTAATCATCTTGGTGGACCTCAAAATGGACATCTCTATCGTTATCTAAACATTTTTTTCCGCACGATCACAACACCTTCCCTACCAGTGGCAGCCGGGAAAGTAATATAATGTTCAAGTTTAGATGATGATAAAGCGTAGCCTTCTTCACCAGCGTAGGTACATGACACTTGCATAATCCCAAAATATAAATCCCATTGCAATAGTGTATACCTAGTGTGTTTAGTCCAGACATCGATAGCGAGTGAATATCGCTGCGAGATGAGTCAACATAATAAACACCTGCCCCGTCGCGAGGGGAGGGGGTAAGTAGGCGGGGCTTAAAAACTCAGATACGGTTTATTTTTTAAGTAGTACGTCGCCTTAATACCTCGGCTACGGTGATAACTTTTCGCGGTTTGCTATCCTTCGGCTGAAATAACACTAAATAACAACTCGAAATGCCAGCATCGCGCTGCACTGCTGTCCGCAAGGGTGAAATTAAAGCCTTTTAACACTTATTTCATCACCATTTTTTTTTTCTTCGAAATATCTAATATTATTCTTTAAAATATCAAAATATCATAGTCGTTATACCCAAACCATTATCTTTTAAATTCATCAAGTTGGAATACTTGTTTGTGCATTAGAGCAGTGATTTAAACCTTTATTACATGGCGTCCCTCCTTTTGTTAAAAGAAAAAAATAAACTCTTACGCGATCAGATCACTGACTGTAACTTAGTTTTCTCGACCCCCCCCCCCTTAGTCTCTTCCACAGCTGTAGCTGTAAAAATATAAAAAATAGATTTTTTGTAAAAACAATGGCAAAAGCCACATTAACTTTAACTGTTTTTCAGTTTAGATGCTGATTCCATCTTACATCTACATAAAGTTTTATAATAGAAATAGCAAAAAACACATTTTGTTTTCTTCCGTAGCTGTAAATGTTTGCATATTATATAATAAAGATTTTGCAATTACAAATTACAAATTACAAATTATTTATTGATTTCAAATTATGAGTAGATTCAATATACAAAAGTCTTAACCTAACTAGACTGCCGCCTGTTCCAAGGCAGACAATTTATTTTAGTTATCCTAGGAAATCTATAATATTATATTTATATAAATAAACAAAATCATAAATAATGTAACAGAAATATCTTAATTACCTAATTAAAAATTCATAAGAAAATGTCATGAAAATTTTTAAGACCTATTTATTTTATTTAAAACATGATAAAAATTAATATATATTTATAAATGTATTAATAAGTATTAATATGTATTAATAATATACAAAATAAAAATAAAATTTTATTTAGAAATCATTAATTTATATTACTACATATAATATTATGTTTTTATTATAAAGATTCAATATCTATCTAATAAGGTGTTCAATATCTGCATTTGTACAATTTAAGAGTAGGTACTCAAACTATTTTTTTAGCAATATATTCGATTTGTTTTTTTTAAAAAGCCTGCGATCCCCTGGGAGTCTCTTCGCGACACCCCAGGGGGTCGCGACACACTGGTTGAAAACCACTGCATGAGACAAGCGTTTCCCAAATAGTCTTCTATGGCAACCTCGGTCTCCGCGACATATAATAAAGGATTGCGGGAAAACCCTATAAAATATAAGACAAGATAAATTTTAAACCAAACGCCGACTTAATTCGCCAAACCGAACGGCTTGCCAATAGTCTCTACTTTTGAAGGTTGTTTTACTCTAGTATACGTCTCTGCTGATAAATGTCCGGCTGCTATTTAAGTTAAGTTTTTAGTCCCTATTTTGTGAAGGAAGACTCTGACCTGTTTGACTTTTGACTCCATTCTAGGATAATAATTTGAATTGTTTAATAGAGCCCCACTTTCTTCTGTATATCCGTCAGATCTGGAATACGTACAGAATTCTCAATATAGACGCTTTAATCGATAATTTGTCGAGTTTATTATATAATTTATCAAAAGGTTGGGGAGATTATAGGCTGCAGTGCTTGCAGGGCGGTTGGCTATACCTATTATTAGGAGTATCTTCCGGCGGCGGCTCGCACCGCAGCTTCCATGGCCGCGTAATTAGCGTAATGAAACTGGCGCCCGCTATCTGCGGATAGCGGCGGAAACATCGCAACCCCCTCCCCAACCCCTCTTCTACCCTCGGCTCAACCCCCGCCCCATCACCCCTCGCTCGGTGCCCGGCCGCCATATCCTATTTCATCCCTCCGCGCGCCCGCTTCCGCGTCCGCTTCGCTCTTCGCACCGTAATTTATTACTTTTCACGTGTAACCTTTACCGTTATCGCGTTATGTACGTCCGCCTGCATAATAGCGTGCACGCCGGCGCTACTATATACCGAGCTCGTGCAGCTGAAATATGAGAAAGAAAAAAAACTTATCGCTGGCGCTGATTCTGTCGGACAGACGCACACGGCACCCTGCCCGCGCCGGATTGCTGACGACTCAGTGCTAATGCAGATGTACATTGAGTCAGCTATTGACTTTCAAGACAAGCCAGTTCTAACCCGGCACTGACATCGTGTAAATTGCTTTTAAGTCAGTAAAGCGCTGTAACGTCAGTGCTGAATTAATTATTACCGCAATTTAATTTGAAGTCAGTCCGCTCCCCGCCACTCGCGCCAGCCACGCCAACCGTACGTCAGAAGCAGTAAACGCACTCGCGAGCGACAGAGCGATACGGAGATAATGTGCGGGGGATGTGAGCAGAGGGATGGATACGTCTCGCCGAACGCCTTCTTTGGAAAAAATATAACGTTGTAATAAACGGAAATAAGCATGTTTTAACAAGTATTACGTACATAACGCCGACTGTGGTCCATACGTATGAATAAACATGACGTGTAACGGTGTTGGCGTGACGGTAGCTACCGTGTCGTAATGTTAAAACATAACTTTATTTCTAACATGACAGCATGTAGTAGTATACGTACGGTTATAGTCGGACCTATGAGTCATGTTGAAACTACAGTATACTCTTATATCCGTATAAACCGAAAAAAAAAAACATACATATATTCGAGTAATAGAGTTTCAACAAAATTTCTTGTAATTCATCAATATTGCGATTGAAACATCGTTATTTTGTATAAAACCGTAATATCATGCTAATGTAAGAATCAATAAATTATGTTTCTCAGAGTTCGCTCGGGTGTTACGCGGGGGTGGAGAATATGGCGGCCAAATGCGATTCCTTAGGTCTCGTATCGTCGCTCTCATCAATTCCACGTTGGTTCTAAGAGAAGCTACTGTTTGGTATACTGTGTCCAAACGCTGAAGACAGTAGTTGGTCAATCGCTGGCGCTGCGTTGTAGGGTGACGTCGGGTCGTGTCGAAATTTTTAACTAGCGACAATGACGCGTTTCGTTTGTTTCTTTTTAGATACCTCTTCTAGAGAGCTCCTTAGGGGCTCTTTAGACGATAAAGCATGCTTGTCAAGCTTCACGTCGCGGGCTCGGAGGGGATCGTAAACCGCAGGAAATATGCAAATATAATTTTTTTTATTATTTGCCAAAAATGCTTAATTTTGTAGTTTATACTAGGGAATCACGTCATTCATCAATCAATTCTAATTAACCCGAATCCCTGGTATAAAACTACAAAATTAGGCATTTTTGGTAAATATAAAAAAAAAATATTTGCATATTTCCTGCTGTATACGATCCCCTCCCAGCCCGCGACGCGAAGCTTGACAAGCATGCTTGATCGTCTAGAGAGCCCATAACATTTCCGTTAATACCTCTAACTAATATATAATTTAATCATATCAAATTGTGCTGTATTCGACAACTGAATTTTGCTCTCTGTCTATAATAACGTGCGTACACCGTGAAGAAATAACCACGACTGACTGAATGTAGTAAACAGTGTGAGTCAGTTCTCGGCACCAGCATTGACCCCTGCAATTGACTCAATGGAAATCGGCCTAGGCTTTTGAATCATATTTAATACGTTGGCTGACTGACCATAATCCTGATTAGTAGGACCACGCACCTTTCTTGTGTGGCTGTGAGCAATCCGGTAGGTTCAGAACCCTATATGTCTTGTAGAAATGATTTCACTTTTAGCTGGGCGCGCGGGCATTGTTCTAGTGTCAACGGCACATACATTTTTTAAACTGTTAACACAAAAGTGACCTTTGTTGTGAGATGTTTCTTAGGTGTCTGATCATTTCGTTACCTGAGGCACATCGTCGTCGAAATTTATAAACAAACGTCGAGAACTGTTATTGTAAAATATGTGTCATGCAAATAACAACCGAAGGGGAAGAAATAGTAATGAGATTCTATATCTATATCTAAATGAAGAATCATGAACTTCTAGAAGAATCATGAGAATTCTATATCTAGATGAAAAATCATGAACCGAAAGAAAAGAAAATTAAATACGAGTAAGCAAACTGGAGAGAAGACTACCAAAAACCGTAAAGGTAAACTGCAACCTACCCACTCAGAGAAATAGAATTGCTAAAAATTATCCCAATTGGTTTTTCTTATTTGCTAAAAACTTCTTCCGTGTTTCCTGTATCACCAAATTGCATAAATAAAAATTTCTTAGGTGTCCACTACATACTTCTTTGCTCAGCTACGAATTATATTTTTGAGCATTATATATTTCACCATTCATTAATAAAAAGCTGATATAGGAATTTTCTGTTATGATATGAAGTTTGATATAAATAAATCAACAGATAGATATAATTGTATATTACCTTTATTTTTAGCTATAATTGTGTGCCGCTACAGTCAAACTCAAGGAAATTATGAACTTGTTGAATCACAACATTCCTCACGAAACTCTTAACTATTCCCTCGAAAAAACTATTCCCTTGAAATAGTAGATTTTGTGTGTTTTTTGGTATTTACTGAGATTTTTCTGAAATTATTTTAGTTATTATTATTGTTTTGGTTTTCTGAAATTATTTTACTTTAGTTGATGTAATTATTAATGAAATAATTTTAGTGTATCAGAAAATGCATGGAGCCCAGGAATATAGTTATGGGGCAGCCAACATGTTAATATTACTTTTCCAAAAAGAAATATAAAAAGGGCTGAAATTCTACATTGGCTAAGTATGATGCACCCCAAATTTCACAATAACATAACTCTCAATCATGCGTCAGCCTAGTAGCCGACAGTTTTATATATCGGTCGGTAAATTTCTGTCAGTTGACTACTTAGCCATCTGACTGCGATCAATCCGCACTCGAACTTTGGCAGGGTTTTTGTTCTCCGAGTGCCCCGCAGCGGTGGAGTATCAGTAATACCCCAGCCGGGGGATTTCAACTCGAAATCACAGCGTGTGGGTGCAAAGCAAGTCGGCCAGCGCGCCGACAAGCCACCCCTACATAGCAGCCGATGCGCATTGCATCGCACCAGTCATTATTGGGAGAAGGGAACAGGGAGAGGGTAACACTGAAATCACTTGTAATTATCAGCTGAGATTTTTAAAATAAATGTTCTTTGTGCAAGCTGTAAATGTAAATCTGTAGACTGAACTAGATATTTAACTCGGGAGAATATAATAATATAACCGGCAATAATAATGTGTCGTATAATGTATAAATTTTTGTTTTATTATCTAAAAGGGTATTTTATATAGTGTACATACTCCGTTCAAAAGTTATAAAAACGGTATTACTATGTATCAGCCGTAGAGCACTAGCTTCATTTGAATGCCTTTCAGCATACACTCCAGACCCCAGTAACCTCGCTCGTTGGAGCTATGCCGAGGATAGTTCATTTCCCCTTTGTAGCAATACCCCTTGCACAGCTAGACATATTCTAGATGGCTGCAAGGTGGTCTTAGATCAAGGACGGTACACTTACCGCCATGACAAAGTACTCGCAGTTATTCGCGAGGTAATTAGGCTCTCAGTGGCTCGTGCCAACAAGGGTTTGACACTTCCCTCCAAAACCTCAATACATTTTGTGCGGGATGGCTCTAAAGGCAAAAAACATTTAACTACAAAACCTTTCTCAATAATCGAGAAAGCCATATATTGGATTCTGGAGGTCTATTCGGTCTCTAAGCAGTATAAATTCCATGAAAGTCTGGGATGCACAGTCCTCCGTCCAGATATAACTCTTTACTCTCTACCTCGGAAGGGGGCCCTTATTGTAGAATTAACTGTTCCATGGGAACCAAATATCCCAAAAGACCACGAGTACAAATTACATAAATACCATGATCTCGCAAAATGCCATCACCCGGAACGGGTTCACTGTTCAGCTTCACGCGGTGGAAGTTATCGCTGGTGGCCCGCCAGCTAAATCTCTGTTTCACCTCTTTAAAGATGTCTCTAACGTCTTTCCAGAAAAATAATCAAATCTTTTACAGAAAAATTACCTAAAACCGCGATTTGCACATCTCAAATGGTATGGCTTCGAAGGGGGAGTGAATGACTGGTAAAGTGGACGCTCACATGCGGCAAGACGGCTGTCCTAAACCTACCACTGCCGGTCGTTAGTCCGGAGTCTACCGCTCACCTATCAGAAGTGTAATAATAGGTATTATGATGGGTTCGACTCCGGTCGGTGAATTCCATGTCAGCTCCGTTTGTATTTTATTTATTTAGGTTTTAGCATTTACACTACTGCGAATATATAAAAAGTGACCCGTTATTAGACGTGCTTCGACGGTTTGCGCGTAATTAAGTCAAATTTCTACTCTCTCTATCTTTAAAAATTACGAAATATTTAAAGATGTCGCTACATATAATTTTACAATATGCGCCGAATTATAGAGAATGCCAGTCAGGGGAAAGATCGCATCGAAAGAAATGCGATAAGCCTAAAATACCAGTGCCGAGCGAAGTGCTATTGCAGCTCCAAAAATAAAACCGAGCAAGGCGATTAAGTAGCTGGGCCATTAAGGGTACAGCGGCCGGCGAAAGCTAAATTTCACTTACATACTATACACGATTGACGTTTTTTACAAAAAAAGCTGCGGCTGTATCGAGCACTGCCTTTTTTTCAAATATGATGCTGGATAACGACTACAAAAAACATAAAATGAATTTTGTGAATATCATGGTTATGGTAAAAATATTAACAGACCCGTCGTAAATTCTTAGCTGCCTAGAGGTCGATTGAAAGATGATGGAATACTTTGTGTACGTGCCAGTGCAGTGGCACCAGCGATGAAATATCCAGTTCGACGCGTACGAGATTCGGTCTCGCAAGAAGTAGGCCAGTCACTAGGGAGTATTCATATTTTAAAAAATGATAGTGAATATTGTATGCTTTTATATGATTAAGTAGGGTCTGATAAGCCTTTATTTCATTGCTTTCGCCTCCGCCAAGTTTGGCATAAGTAACAGTAGGGGCAACAACGATTTAATATAACCTTTAACCCTAGAAGACTAATGTTCCTTGATCCATAAGTTCCTTAAACCTAACCATACATCGAAATGATACTTGTAATTTCTTTTTGTATTCATTGATTTAATCACCATATTGATTTATATCGATTTTGGCCATATTTATCACTTATTTCCGAGATCCTAATTACGGAAAAAAAACCTTTTTCTAATAATCAATTTTCGGATACTCAGATTTTTTTCTCAGTAACAAAGGCCTAGCTGTAGATACTAAGGCAACGTTGTAGGTCAAGTCAGTTTTTTATAAGGAATTCTCAGTTTTTCCTTAACACATATTTTTCTGTCACAAAATTACTGAGGCGACGTCTGACTAATGTAGCTTAATTTTTAGCCATATCGTTTTAAATCTGATAAATATATCTGATATAATATTTTATTATATAGTGTGGCTTTCATAGTAATAAATATCATGAACTCTGTATACTATCAAGCAACAAGCCTAAACAATTAAAACTGCACGGCAGAAGTGGCTTACGTATCAAATAAAGGGCACATAAAAAAAACTATATTATGAAAATTCAAGATTGACTGATTCAACAAAACTAAATGACACTAAAAATGGCATATTAATTGGCATGATACATTATTTGGTAAATTACCAAAAATGATACATTATTTGGCAAATTACCAAAAATATAGCAGACACAATACGATAAACGGCACGAGGTAACATTGAAAATCATATAGCAAACGACTTTGTAAAATACATCTACGAAGCAAATAACGTATCGCCATTTAACACGACCATTGAAAAAGGCAATTTTAATCTATCAATATTGAACAGCGGTAGCGGGAACGGGTTGGTTATGGCGGGTGCCGGGCTTGCGGGAAGCGGTAGCTCGCACACAATCATGTCATATCGGACGCAATCGGTAACAAACGCGCCGGACTGCAGACCTGCCTTGATGATGAGAATTGCTTCGGACGATGTGGTAACGACAGCACAATGAAATGAAATGAAATGAAATTAAAATCTCTTTATTGCACAATAAAATAAGGTACAATGGCGGACTTATTGCTACACTACAGCAATATCTTCCAGTCAACCAACATGCTGGTGTGAAAAGAAGAGTAGGCAACAAATTATAGCCTAAAATTTCATTTGAAATTATAGCATATAATATATATTGAGTGTGTATCTAAAGTAAAATGTAAATATATAAATAAATTTTTGAGTTTGACATATTATATGTATGTATATGTATATACATACATATTTTGATATATTAACAAATAAATAAATAAATAAATAAGTAAATAAATAAACTGCCAAAATAAGGTAAGAAAAGGGAGGGGATAACGGAAAGGTTAGAATTTATGATTAATATTTATTGTGAAAGGAAGTGCTTTTTCAATGATTGCTTAAAGGTGAACAGCGAGCTAGCGCCTCGAATAGTTAAAGGAAAATGATAGAAAATTTCAGTAGCCAAAAATGATAGAAAATCGCTAGCCAAAAATGATAGAAAATTTCAGTAGCAACAAAGCGCGCAGGAAAAAAAGCTTAAGAGCTAGGGATAAAAAACACTACAGAAATCAGTCCAGTAATGCCATTTAGATAATCCCTTTAAAAATATGAGGCAATTTACAGATGCATGAAATACTTGTATAATAATATCTATCTACATGATATAAAGCTATCTATATTGTAGCCATTACAGGCCTATATCCATATTATTATCTATAGACGAAGATTTCTAAGCATGAATCGGAGATAAAAATACAAACATGCTTCCAAAATCGTAACACATTATAATAGGTGAAAATCCTCAAAGCTATCGAAAAGGGAAAGCACCACTGGGCTCTTACCTTATCTTATCTCGCAGTGTAAACACAGCTCTAAATGACAAGAAACATATGATCACGCTTTTAATAGATCTTTCTCGTGCAGTCGTTGCTTCAAAACACATGCAGTTTCTATGTCTACGAAGAAGATAGATTAAGGGTAAATGTATAGGGACTGCTACCTAACTACCTCAGCAGCAGTCGTATAGTGGTTAAAATAAATATCAAGTTTATTAGTAAGGAGATAGTATGATACGGCACGGCTAAAAAAGTATTTGGGGCCCAATACTGTACATCATGTACACAAACTGAATCAGCGCATGTACTTTCGACTGCCAAATGTACACTTACGCCGAAGACACCTCTTTTGCGTGTGACGAGGACATCCTCTTCTCAAAACTTACAACAACATTTTATACTGATTAAATATGTTAATACATGATTTATATATTATTTTTATTGCTATTTGATAATGATTATGATTACTTCTTGTGACTATGTACCTATCTATATTTTTTTAAAGCAATTATGTTTTTGATTATTTTACCTTATTTATTGATTTATTATTTTACTCTTAACATTTAACGTATATGAATTTCTGATATTGTTATTTTTATTTTTATAACTATTCCTTTTTCTACCTACCCTATTTTTTGTGATTAGGCTTTTTATTTGTGATTTTATTTTTTTCCGTTATGTACTCTTATTTTTTATTTTATTTTTGACAGTGTATTAATTAAAATTTCACGTGACCTTTCAGATTTTTTTTAAATTATTTATTTTGTTTTTTAAAGTATTCACTTGTATTTTTTTAACGTATTCAACGAATTTTGTTTAGGGAATGTTTGCCCAAGCACACGCTATGCTTAGTTAGGCGACATCGGACAGGAGGTATTATTTATTAATTGAGTTTAATTTCTTGTTGTGTTTTTAAGTGGTTTAGTTATATTATATTTTATTTGATGTTCTATATTGTAATTTGTAATATTTTTGTGATTTGCTTTAAAATAAAATATGCATCAATACGCTACAGGAATAGTCTAATAACCCAAGGGGTGATTCGGAAATACTAAAGTTATACATATCAAGTCACTACAGGCAAGATAGTAAGGAGGCACCTTTGCAATCGAATTGTGTGTGCATAATTGTCTACATAATCCACATCCGTACTGTGCGAGCATATAAAAAGGTTGCGGGCATATAAAAAAGGTTGATGCAGAACCTTGGATAGATAAGAGATCAAACTGGGTAGTTCACACTTAAAATACGGAATGCTTTATTTTGAACCAATCTATGGAATCTAACAGGTTATTCGTAAAAAATACATTTTCCTTTTCACTCGTTTCACAACTGTTTACTAACGCCGATTTTAGCGTAGGTGGAAAACTAAAAGACCATATGTTGGGTACTTACCTATGTAATTGCTATTTTTCACACTATTTGAACTTTGAAAATTTGAGTTGGAATTTCAAATTTAAATAAATTTTAATTCAAGGCCATGTTTTTTTTCTTTAATAATCAGCTGTTTATTTGTCATTCCCTTGTTTGTTTTTGCTGTAACATTTTCGTTTGTGCAACTATGGTAATGTTGAACATTTGCAGTATTTTCAAATTTGAGATCCTGGGCTGTGCTTTTTAAAACAGCGCCTTGCAGTCTGACTATAGAGTAACCGTAATTGTATCCTTTTAAAAATGCAAACAATTATGGAAAAGCTCGTGATTAAATAAACGAGTCTGGTCAATCGCTCATTGCTCCTTCTGTATGACAATGTATAAAGACAGATTTCACTGCAAACAGTCACAAAGTTGCAGGAGTTGCGGCTGGAGATTCTTGGTCACCCACCAAGTTTACTTAGAGTTTTTTTTTCAGAATTTAGATAACTCTTTACAAGGGAAAAAGTCAATTGCCTTCAAAACATTTATTAGTTCCTGTCCACGAGAGTCCACAGCAGAGAAATTTAGATACTCCTATTAAAATGACAAATCGGCATAGATAATAAGGGGTCAAAATTTTTATTAATTAAATATATATTTTTCTTACAAAGTTTTTGGCCTTAAATTTCCTTTATAGAACAGCAGCTTCATAGGTAAGAACCCAATTTTTAGTTCTTCGACAGATTTTATGATTTCAATTGATCACGTGAAGATAAAATCTTCGCCAACATTTTTCTTCACTCCTTGCACTTCTTTTCGCTTTGGTGACTGGCCTAATGGTCGGATCGCGCTATAAAAGGGACCGTGCTCGTCGATCAATCACCGAGCACACGGAGCACAATCGCCGCTTGACTTTAGGGGATGCGCGGTGTTCAGGGCGCTAAAAGGCACGGCGGAAGTTAAAACGCCCCCCTGTTAAATTGGACTTTAACACAATCGACAGAACGGGGCCTGCCTGCACTATGTCTACTGTGACTTGCTGTTTTACATACCTTACGGATCGAGCGGATGCTCCACTGTCCGAAAAGACGAACAAAATTCTTTTAATAGCAAAACCAATCAATAATATTGCACGATTTAAAGTTCCCTTTATTTGCACAAAAAAAATAATTACAGATTTAAAATATATGCAAGTTTTAAAAAATTATAAAATATTACGAATTTTGAATGTAGCTATATCAAAATAAATCAAAAAAGGTTTTTTTTCTTTACATATAGGGCCTTATTATTTTATCAAAATTTAAATTTAGAAAAAAAAAATATACACGTAACTAAAAAAATAATTAAAAAAGTCTGAAATCTATGATAGGAAAAATGTAGAAATAATGTAACTATAATGTTATCAAAATAGCACAAACTAATTTTAATAGTCAAAATAGTACCTACATCGATATTAATAATCAAAATATATTGGAAAATACCTCATAAATATTATGAAAATAAAATATAATATAATGTCTCTTTAAACTATAAAATAATCAACTGATTTTTATTAAAATATTTTACAAATTCTTTTATTTCGAAACAGTATTTAATTGTAATAAAATATTTTGAAATATGTATGTCTAAAACCCATAAGTAGCTGGTTATACTTATATAGTTGTTTTTATATAGCTAATTTCCTTGTAAATTTTTAAGAATGCCTTAACAAATATTTATTTTACCTTTTTCAATATAAAAGAGTAGTTCCAAAACTAATTGAAATAAATTAAAATTCAAAGAGAAAAATTAAAATTAAATTCAAAAAAGTAAAATGTATAGTTTTTCTTATTGGAACTCTCAGTTACGATGTAGATTTTGATGTCATTCTTAAAATAATATATTATGATTAATAATAATAATAATATATTTATTTCCGACATTAAATACCTAAGGAGATTATATAGAAAAGTTGTAATAAATGCCTAAGAAGGTGAATTATGCGCACGTTTATCAATGTAATATATCTAAGAAAAGTAAAAAATAAAATAAAATGAATCTAATAACTCTATAATATAACTAGTATATTATAAAAAGAGTGGATACATACCTTACGTATATAATAAAATATTATAAAATTGAAATTAAAATGATTAAATAAGAAAAATATTAATATAGAAAATTAGAAAATATTAATAAGAAATAAATTAAGAAAAATAGACAAGAAGAAATAATTAAAAAAAACCGTAATAAATAATCAGGTTGAATAAATAGTAAGGTAGCTAGTCAATAAATAATAGAGAATAATTAATAATCCTAGAAGCAACGAAAAAATGTAATTTTTCAATTTCAAAAATATATAGCAATTTTCACATATAATTCGGCGAGTCATTTTATTGACTCAGTTCAGGTTCTAGTAGTGCTTCTCAAGATTTTTGACGACACCATAAACAACCTAACATAAACACCTATCTCAGAGCATTTTACTAACATACATCACCCTGATATCACGCACATGGTCTCAGGAATACACATTCCGACAAACACGTACAAAACGTGATCGTATCAGTTGTAAGCTCAACGATCGCTCATACATTATAGTCTTATAGGTATTATCGAATCAAACTGATGGTATTCTGTCAGACAAGAAATTTCGGCCGATACGACGTTTTCACGGCAAAATTGAATTACTAGGAGATTTTCGGTCTTTGAATACTTTCTTTTGGTTGATGGTTAAAATGAATAATAGCATCTTTTCGCGTCGGTTCTCTCGCTATAAATCAGGATAATAATTGTCACGGGAATATCAGACATTAAAAATAACATATCTGGCCTTTTAGCCGGCACCTATTAGGCAATGACAAAGAGCACATCCACCGTACAATATCCGACACGGGACCAATTATATTGTGATGCGAACAAAAAATATCGCAACATACCGCCCTATCGTAAGCGGATGTCGCGAACAATATCGTGAGCCGGCCTTACAGCCATCCCAGCGTACGGCCAACTTCCACAAAACATCCGCTCTCCATTGTTGCCTTTATTAATTGCATAATACGGATTTCAACTTGTACACTCGACTCGCATCTCTCGGCTTCTCTCAGGTCTGCCTCCAGACTCCA
>OX155980.1:63760664-63902857 GCA_944548615.1 Micropterix aruncella | reverse complement strand
AATATATATATATATATATATATATATATATATATATATATATATATATATATATATATATATATATATATATATATATATATATATATATATATATATATATATATATATATATATATATATATATATATATATATATATATATATATATATATTTAAAGAATTCGTTTAAAGGATGACACTTCGATGAAAAAATAAAAATAATAAAAGCCACTTACATAGCTGGAAGGTTTTCCCGGACTGGACTGGGAAATGCTTATTGTTTAAACGAGATGTATTCTTGGATGAGTACCACTTTCGACGGTACACTGTAGGTTTAATGGGATCCCTTTATCGCTAGCGAACGATCACCCTTCATCCACATCTCAAAAACAAAGCGTATCCTTTTGCAAACCAAAATAAAATGTCTTTATTAAAGACAAATTTAAGCAAAAACAATGAAAAAAATCACAATCAATCGTCTCTTAAATGCGGAATGACATTTCGAAAATTCGATTTGAAATTCGAATATATCCACTCTTTAAACTAAGGGACGATATACGATTGCTGGGCTCGCTATCAGCCAGCTATTAAATGAAAATAAAAATAAAATACTTCATTTTCTCGTTCCCATGAAATAAGATTTAAATCGTAATTTCTGGTCGAGAAGTTTATACTTAAGGCTGTATGATATTTACAAGAGTTCAAAACATAAGATAAAATTGTATAATATTGTTAATATTTGATTGGTTTTTTGTAAAATCTTTTTTTTTTTTTTTTAATTTTTTTTTTTTTTTTTTTTTTAATAAACGAATTCTTTAAAAAAAGATTTTACAAAAAAACAATCAAATATTAACAATATTATACAATTTTATCTTATGTTTTGAACTCTTGTAAATATCATACAGCCTTAAGTATAAACTTCTCGACCAGAAATTACGATTTAAAGCTTATTTCATGGGAACAAGAAAATGAAGTATTTTATTTTTATTTTCATTTAATAGCTGGCTGATAGCGAGCCCAGCAATCGTATATCGTCCCTTAGTTTAAAGAGTGGATATATTCGAATTTCAAATCGAATTTTCGAAATGTCATTCCGCATTTAAGAGACGATTGATTGTGATTTTTTTCATTGTTTTTGCTTAAATTTGTCTTTAATAAAGACATTTTATTTTGGTTTGCAAAAGGATACGCTTTGTTTTTGAGATGTGGATGAAGGGTGATCGTTCGCTAGCGATAAAGGGATCCCATTAAACCTACAGTGTACCGTCGAAAGTGTTACTCATCCAAGAATACATCTCGTTTAAACAATAAGCATTTCCCAGTCCAGTCCGGGTAAACCTTCCAGCTATGTAAGTGGCTTTTATTATTTTTATTTTTTCATCGAAGTGTCATCCTTTAAACGAATTCTTTAAAAAAAGATTTTACAAAAAACCAATCATATATATATATATATATATATATATATATATATATATATATATATATATATATATATATATATATATATATATATATATATATATATATATATATATATATATATATATATATATATATATATATATATATATATATATATATATATATATATATATATATATATATATATATATATATATATATATATATATATATATATATATAATATACTATGTAATTACGCTATAAAAAAAATATATTTTTTATCGGAGACAGATGGTTGACGACGACGTCACACAGGGTCCGTCACGGAATCAGCTGTGTGATTCTTACGCCCGCTCGTGACCGCCATTGTGACGGTTGTCCATGAATGGCTCGCCTTGAATATGATGAATACGGAGACAACGTCGTGACGTTACCTTCCGTGAATTTCACCAGGAGTATCTTTTTGGGTCTTTTATTCGCTTGTCCACCTACTGTGTATATTACATGTATAAGTGTGTACGATTAGATTAGACTAAATTAGACCTTCCCTCCAGCCAGGAGTCACCCTGACCTGGTCCAGGAAAGGTAGGGATGTAAAAGTCATCGACTGGTATTAAACAATCTAAAGTCAATATAGAATATTTATGCGAGTAAACAATTAAGGTACAAGAGAGCAGAATAACATTTTTCTTTTCCTCAGTTTCAATCGCTATTTTGGGCAGCGCCATCATAATAGCAAAGTTCTAATTCTTAGTTTTTGTCAACTTGGTGCAGAATATTCTTTAATCTTGCTAATTCTTCTCATTACTAGGATGTTCTACATCTTTGACCAGTCGCTGTTAGAGTTTGGTAGATATCGCTCTCTTTTCCATTGAAGTTTCTAGTACATGCTGATCAGTTAGTACTGATCAGTCATGGAGTAGTAGACCATAACAAAACAATATTTTCAGTTGAAACCGTTTACTGTCGCCATTATAGTCATAGATCAAAAAATATTTTGTTTTCATTCAGATTATCGGCTATTTATCAATCGTCATTATTTTTTTGCAATAAGTTTTAAGAAGGTATCAAATACTATATTCCATCTAAGCAAATCCAATATTTTTTAAAATAGACAAATTTATATTCCGTCTACAAACCCTACCTTAGTATTCGCGAGACGCATAAAACATTCATTAAAATATTTTTTTAAATTCACAACAAATCATAAAATATACAAAAATAAATAAAAGCGCCACTCAAACGGAATAAAAGCATGTGTCAGGAAATGCGAAATGTTTCTTTTGTACAATTTGATTTTTATACACATTTATAACACTTTTTTCCGATTCAATCCATTTTGTTACATTAAAACGTGTGCCTCGAGAAGGTTTGGTGCATATTTTTTTTTTTTTGGTATATTCCATACTAAGTGTGATTTATAAATAAGATAAAAACGAATTTACCGCGTAAAGTTTGTAATACATGATGTTTCGGCTAGACAACGACGATTTTAACATCGCCGAAATGTCGGTTGCTACAAACTTTGAGCGGTAAATTCGTTTTTATCTTATTTATAAATCACACTTAGTCAAACAACCGCGATAGTCTTCGATTTCATATGTGCGATTTTATCAGGGGTCTTGTTGCCTTTAAAATAAATGTCTCTTAAAGGCACTTGTGGGGGTTTGATTACAGTAAGAAGTTAAATCGTTTAGCATCAAAAAAATCTTTAGAAAATGCAAATTACTTTATAATAATTGAAAAATGTATAGGGTTAGCGAGTAAAATTAAAAAGTCATTTTTGGGAACTATTTCGGTACCTACTATAGGTGTAATATTGCATTTGGGTGATTTTTTCTGCTATAAAACTGACACAATTAATATTTAAAAAATCTGTAATGTCAATTCAAGACTTTCGCGACCAGTGTTAGCCAAGGACTGATATCATATGAATATCAATTTCATTAAAAAATCGTAGAGCGCCCACTCTCGGCCGGCGGATGAATCAGCTTCGGTTTCGTTACACAACCGCCTTCAAACGGCGCGGTTCGTTTTTCGGCTAGCCTCGGGCGATTTGGCGTTTATATTTGATGAAATATATGGCGAAATATAACTACTATAATTTAATATTTCCCGTAATGGTACTCTTATAAATCATACGATGTTGGATAAACGTTGAATTTTTTTCCAAATTTCAAGTTGCTCTACTAAATCATCGACAGTGGGTTAAACCGTTGTTTTAGCAAGTGCCGAAATTATTCTGAGGTTGAATGAATTTAAAATACTAGTATGCATATTTGTGAATGAAAGAAACGGCGACAATAGATAGGCTGGCGAGACGACAAAAGATTTTGGAATTTGCTGGCACGTGGCTGTATTGGTGTTGCCATATCATGATTTCGTATCTTTCGTAGAAGGTCCAAATTGCTAGCGTTATGCAGAACGGAACTCATGAAACTAAAGCTGAGAGAAAAAGACCACCTTGGTTTCATGTTTTTTACGTACCTCTATGATATTTACCTCTGATATCGAACATTTACCTCTGGCCGTGGAAATAAGTTTACAGGCAGCGACATCAAAGGCAATCATTTGAAAACAAGGAGTCGTCAAAGGAAATTTTAGTAAAAACAAATTCATCGTTTTCATTTGAACGGTGAACTTTGAAAGTGTAAAATATTTATATACATTTTGTTTCCGTATCTCAATGGCCAGAGATGAATAAATTTTGGAAAACAAAGTCCTCAAAATATCCGCTAGGGCATCGGCCAATGAACTCTCAGTATACTGTGCTCCGTATGCAAAATACCGAAAATACATAATACATAATACAGGTATGGGCTAACAGTTCTCGCGTTTCTAAACCTGAGATTTACTAGCTGCTAGCTGAATTACACTATAAGAGGAGTGAGTGACACATAGAGGTCGATATATTTCCAATATGTAAGATCCACTTAGAAAAGAATATAAAATTAATTTTAATACGGCAACACTGCAGCTCTCCAAGGCGATGTCCTCACAAAATTGTCCCTCACTCGTAAAATAAGGCTTTTCTACCGAAATTGTTTTATGTAAGCTGCGTAATATGCGTACAATGTCACATTGTTTCGCTTCTTTGTGACGAATATGGAAAAAATCGTAAGACAGATAAAGAGATTCTAGGTCCAAATAGAAGATAAAAAAAGACAGCCGAATGAAATACCTAAACTTACGACTTTATTTAAATGAACGCTTGAGACTTTTCGGATAAATTGTAAATAAACCAGCAAAAAAATATATTTTTTAAACTTTAGGAGCAACTTGTGATTTAGGAGTATTTTTAAAGTATGGAAGCCGGAATATACTGTGACAAAATATAAACACGTTCAAAAATATAAATACATTTTAACTATAGCTGTAATGAATGAAATCAAAATGTGAGTGTTTATTTTATCTGTAGTAAAAAGTATCTGTTTACAAAGTAAGTCTAACATTTCTCAGCAAAAACATCCTTAGGCCCCTTTTTATGCGACAACCTTATATATTTCTCAAGTCTCCCTTGCATTTATTAACACTTACACATGCCGGCGTCGCCTTAAAAGTAGAATGTAGTATTTTGATATAATAAAAAAGCAGCGAATAGAATTTGCTCTTTTATGTCTCGCGAGGAGCAGAACTCGAACCAGCGCGTTGGTAATGCTTGCATTTAGCCGATTTATTTTGCGATTTATTTTATTTTCTTGATACATTACACGTCATCCGTAAATTAATTTTATTAAAATTTTAAACAAATAAAAAAATGACCATAATTCCTTACTTTATAGTTATCTATAGCAAATCTTGATTTGTTAAAACGTATCTTATTTGTGTTATATATTTGGGCCTCCCCTTACCAAAGTTATTTTCCACGTTCTCGCCTCAGTAACATCTCGTATCCTCGTGTTAATAAATAAATCACGCGCATTTTGAAGCTTGTATCCACACCTCAGAAGAAATAAAACCATCACTAGTAATTATTATATCCTATTAAGAGTGGTACAATCTTAAAAATCACATCGCATAATCAAGGTAAAATTGACATTATACTACAAATGTTATACTAATAGGTAGAGGAATGTATGAAATTTCAAGTGTTATATAAAAATCTTCTCTACGTAAGCGGAATACGTAGAGAAAATTCGTTAAAAAGAGCCAAAATGACCAAAATTCCGGATTTTAAAATACCATATCACAATGTTAGTGTATAAATCAATAAGTTAATAAATCTTTTAAAGGGGTGAACAATTTTTCAAAATTCATTAGGTTTTCAGTAACATTTTGGGGGAAAAGCACACCAAAAGTGAGAATCGTAAAAAATGTTTTTTTCCGAATTTCAGTAAAAAGTAGTATCTTTTGAAAAGTTTCCAGATGGTAAAGAGTGTTTTTAACGTAGTTACAGCTTTACATCTCTATAGCAATTATTAGGATCTTCACAGTAACAGCCTTCTTGAGCATTTTTGCCAAATTTCTTTGATGGATTTTTTGCTACATAGAACATTTTGTGGTATAAATGTTTATTCATATCGTACCTTCGAGTTTTAGATACGCTACAAAATTTTGTGATCCATCAAAAATCCAATAAAAATACTTAATAAAAAGACAATTAGTAGACTTCATTTTTCAAAGCAAATATCTAAAATCAATAAATTTTTCATTAAATTAAATCATTTCATTCAGGAAATATTTAGATTCTTAGATTCTTAGATGCTTAGATGCTTTAAGTAGCATCTATCCGAAAAAAAACTATTTCCAGGAAAACATTTTTCAGTTTTTGATTTTCTATAGCGATTATAAAAATAGCGGGAATGCTATTATTTAGAAGTATAATATTATTAGCCAAGCTTTAAAAAAAGCTTTATTTTTAAGCTATTGCATAGCTTTTATCGCGGGCCTAGGCCAGCGCGGCGACCGAATGAAGAAATTTCTTAACGAAAATTAATAATTTTAAACTGATAATTAAGTCTAAACGAGTACTGCTTACGATTCGAAAAAAATATATCTTAAACAAGAATATTTTCCTAATATTCTTAGCTTTGAATATTTTAGATTTTGTTTATATTACATAGTGTAACTAATTTGTGAAATTAGGTCTAACCGAACACAAAAACGACTACTACGCAAATACTATCTAGCGTATTATTATTAAACCTGCACCATTTTAAAGATAATTTAATTATCTATCTTTTTATCTACGATTTTTTTCGAATAATCCGTTTTTTTTGCTTTACCGAATAAAAAATTCGTGCGCGGAGCTCTATCGGAAGAGGTTTAAATTATTCCGAATCATTTGCTTTCGCAGCCGCAAATGATTCGGAATAATTTCAACGTTTTCCAATAGAGCGCAGTTATCTGATATCAGAAAAAAAAATTAAAATAAATAAATAATTATAATTGCATAAGGATTTAAAAATGCTATGCAATAGCTTTACCACGGCAGTCCCCGAGTGCCACACGTATTTTTAATATTAGGGACGATGCTTGATTTAGATACAAATTTTGCTATTTCTGTTGAGTTTTTCTTTCTGACACGGATGTTTCACTCGCTAGCCACTTCGAACTTAAATAACTTTGGTTTGAGTAGAAACTCTGATTTTAAATAAATGTAGCTTTCGAAATCTGTTACTTGTTTGCCTTTCCGTCATTTTAATTTGCTCGGTCTTTTTCGAATGTGTAATCATGGAAATGTTGAGATTCGCTATAATTTCAAATATGAAATTATAGCGAATCTCAACATTACAGCTTCTTACATTCTGAAGAGTAGTTGACGGAAATGAGAAGCTCATGTCGGACAAAAATCAAACAGTTGCAGAGGTTGTGACGAGATTTTTCGTCACTCACCAGATCTTGCTAAAACAGACTTCCATTTTTCGAAATTTAGATATGTTTTCCAGTGAGACAAACAACTACAAAGAGGCAGTGTAAACGCCTTCAAAGAATTTATTGATTCCTGTTCAAAAGCTATACAGCAGAGGCCAACCCCCATGAAAGTGATATTATTGCAGAGATAATGTAGGTCGAAAATTCGATCGATTAAATATATATTTTTGATACAAAATATTGGTCTAAATTTTCTTTGATAGAATGGCAACTTCCTGGGTTAGGCCATAATATTATATTCTTTGATTGTACTTATTTCATAAATAAAAACCACTAAAATTAAATATGTAATAGGCAAATCTTTTATCAGTAGACAACATAAACTTAACACGTCAATTACACCTATTTTCAAACCCTCGCATCACTAGCGTTTTAATCAAAATATGTATTTTTTCGGCATCGTCAATTCATAGAAACGAATTAAGTCAAGCGCGGGTTGTGGAAATGAAATACTCATTCTCACACAATTGTTGATTACTAAAGATATTTAGATAATGCCGAATTTAAAATACGTATGAGACAGACATATTTTCTAGGGAAAAGAGCAATGGTTTAGCCCCAGTAATACATCAGCAGTACACCTTAAAAATCCAATGATAAATAAACGACAGTCGTATCAACACCTATCACTTGAGAGCCAACGAACCATTTCGCCGCGCATAATATAAGTACGAGTATACCGTAAATCGCATTAACTGTCATGATATTTATAATAAATCGCCCAAAGTTCCATTGAAGTTTTACTCGCATATAAGAACCGCACAACGTGGGTATAATAATATTGTGATTTCATTGAAATACCGTGGAACTCGGGCCTTAATTCACACTCTGTGGTCTGCTAACGGAAAATAATTTGCCTAAGTAATTCGCTTCGGGAATGAGCGCTAAATTACAAGGCAACCATTAAAATCGTCTCAGAGATAGGTGTAAATTACACAGCATGAATCTCCTCTTTGATGCACGTGCATAGGTACCTATATATATATAAAGTGACTATTTTTTGCTATAAATTATATACAATTTTTAAATAGAATTACATATTTGATAAATTCAATACAACCTATACATTACTGTTCAAAAAACTATTCTGAACGTATTGTACCTTGCAAAAAAGTACGTATTGTACGTATTGCAAAAAAACACGTATTTTACCTAAATGCTGTTTACTTTTTAATAAGCTTTTAAGGTAAAAATTTAAAAAAAATTAGCCACTGCCGGCTCAGGTGGAAATAAAAACTAACAATAATATCAGTCCTAAAAATCAACTTTAAAATTACAAAAAAAAATGTAGTTTGAAAATATAACTGATATCTTTAAAAACTAGCAACCAAATAATTATACCCTATAATAATGAATCGCAGTTCGAAAGCCCAGTGAGACATTACTCCTCTGAATTAAAATACCCTTCAAAAGTCGTGATAAATTTTGCGGAAATTGTCTCGCGTCAGTTCAATCGACATTTCGATTTTTGCTGCTTAATCATATTTTTTGCTGAAAACGGCTGTAATGAGGACAATGGGACCATCTTTAATAAAAACCTTACTTATGTCGACATGAGACCTCAGAAAAATATCCGAAATAGGCGTACACCCGAAAAAATGGGCGCGGTCAATTTTGTAGGGTTTGACCAATAAAATACCAGCGTTAATGAAACTTCAGGAACAGATTAGACGTGCGCTCCCACCGGCGACCGGGCGCATACTAAACGTTCGATCGCAGTGCTAGCACATATTAACTATCTTTGCGCAGTGGTGGTATAAGAAGTATGCATGGTAAAGCATATTTAGCGTAACTCTCAGAGCGTTCTCAAGTTTTAATTAATTGTAAATTATTTAGGGTCTAAAGAAAAAAAGTGGCTAAGTGTGACGTTAGAGATTTACCCAGTCAATAGAATTAAATTAAAATAAAATACACTCACCGCTTATATTGTTGGAATAATTTGCGCCTAAAAGTTTTCGAAATCAGTTTAAAGCCTTAATGTCCAAGGCAATGAGCCACTTTTTTTAGTCTAAATTATATTATAAACTGGTTCCATATCGAGGGATTCGTTTTCATGGGGTAAAATGTGGTCAGAGCATATATGTTGCAAAAAAAAATATCATCGGGGAATGTGAAATTATCGAAGGCCGCATATCCATCTTTTTTTATTTTGTTCCCACGAATTATTGATAGAAATCTCTCACTATTTGGTAACAAGTCTTTCGATATTTCATTATATTGTGTACGTTTTTGCATATTCTTGTTATTTTTCCTGCTAAAACTTCTAAACTGTGCCCAAATGAGAATTGGTATATTTGTATAAAAGTGGTTCAACTTTAATACTGTAACAAATACTGTTCATAGTGTAACAAATAGGGACGTATAATAATTAATTGAGCTTGTGTAAATAAGTAATAATACCTACCAAAGTTCAACTCATTAATCCATGTCGTGTTGATATTACCTATTCAAATCCGAAATTTCGTATATCTGGATGATTTTGTAATATAAACTTGATATCAAATCTTTTTAAATAGGGTATATTATGTAAATAAAGTTTATTAAGTCGTTATTCAAATCAACAGTTCCAAAATCAAGCAGGTTCAGTATCACAGTCAGAAATTAAAAACGAATTCACTTGAAAACAAGAAGCACTCAGTAATCCCCAACGTAAAACAAAGGAATGACGATGGCCCAGTCGCAAAATCTCACCTGCCACCTATGCATCGTGTATGTACCTCTGTCTTGCTTATTTACTGTATTTCTTCCATCAATAAACTTGTTCAGGCAACCCCAACTTAAAACAAAAGAAAGCCAACGGCCCATGTGCCTAAACTTACCTGACACCCGTACACTGATCGTTTATTTCTATCTTACTTATTGTCCTTTTCTCTTTCCTCTATAAAATTATTAACCGCATTAGCTTTCGGGATAAGATAAAGGCACTCATTTGGTACTATGCAGTTATTTTTAATTTTAATTGGCGTTATTGATATCGGCGTATAGTTTTTTATATTTTCTATTAATTTTATCTATATACCTTGTATATAATTATTATAAATAACTGTATTTAAAAATGAACCAAAGTAAGTAAATATGGTGTTTTTGTTTAAAAAAATGTAATAATGGATTAACATATTTTGCCACATTAACATTTACAACCACCTACTTCATCTTAGCTGCTATAGAATGGATTGTTACACTAGTAATAAGTTTTCGGTTGGTATATGAGGCAAAGTGTAACAACAAACTTGGCAAGTGGGTACGAAAATACCCATTCTCTTTTTGTTAACCCCCTTTTTGCAAGGAATTTAACAATTTCGATTTTTTTACTAAAAATGTTACTTTTTACTACGACCGATATTTTCATTCTAGTGATCGTGTTATATTTTGCGTGCTATAATTTGCGTTTTTTGTATGAATGATTTTTTTCGTGCAATGACAAAAACCCCACATATTTTAAATATTTTTAAATTGAAAACGTTTTTTTTTTCAGGAATTTTGACATTAGTGAATATAAAATATGAACAGAATCGAAGTAAACGTCAATCAGATGAAGAGCAGCTCGTTAGAAATTAAAAAAGCGCCCAGGCGATCGTTACAGGAGCGCCGAAGAATATTACCGGCGGAGGCTTCACATACCTTGCAGGCAAGCACCTTGAAGATAGAATAGCCATTGCCGCTGGAAATCGATAGATAGGATTTACCTGAATTCTGCTTCAATAAAAAAAATCTTGAAAATTTGAATAATCAAATAATAACAAGAATCTCCTTTGTTGCTGATTCCAAGTATTTTTGGAGGCTTTTATCAAATACCGGCTGGTGAACGAGCCGGTATGTGCAAGTTGTTTTTTACGAATTACTTATTCTGTAGAACGTATTGTCGGTATTGGGCTTTTCTATCGTTACCACTGTGGTAATGTTTGTAGAGGTAAGGTCCTTCTGAGGACGAGGCCCGTGACAGAAAGCCCCTCCTTAGTCTCCCATTGGGTTCGTCCGTTTGTTAACGTCTCCGGGCCAGTTTAGGGCAGGTCTCTCCAAAAATATGCGTCATGGATGGCATTGTCCAACGACAAGACTAAAAGGCGAACGCCTCTTGTAGGTCCTAGTGTAAGATAAGGGTTGAGAACTGCGTCCAGGATAGGAGGTGACCTTCATCCTGCAGAGTTCCATAGTAGCATATTGGGTTCTCTATGTGTAGCCCCAGCAGACGAGATTGGCTCGGTATCTTTTAACACCCACCCTCAGTCTGTTGAAGTTACGCCAGGCGGTAAAGGGGAAATGGGACCCCGGTGCAATCTGTTGAGTGATGCGGTAAAAAGATTGATTGTCTTGGAGCGGCTATGTACGGCTCAAGAATGACTTTCGACTGCCCAACAATAAAGGGGAAGCTAATGGGCCCTTGCTGAGTTGGCCACGAAGACCCATTTTGTTCAGGGTTGGTCACACTCACGGGTCAACACCCATCCGACGGCCTCCATGCATGAAGTGCGAGCCTGGATAGGACTCTGGTCTATAAAAATAAACAGAAATAATGAAAAACATAGAGAATCAGCAATTCAATAACGAAAATATATGAAAACTAGAAAAAATAGAAAGCATCCAAAGAGTTCTACATAGACTACATTTAATAAGGATCAAACTATCAATCAACAATCAAGAAATAGAAAAATGCATCGACTCTTCAAAGAACAAAAAATCAACTGGTCTCGATGATATACCTGTTGGCGTAATTAAAATCCATAAACGTGTACTGGCATCTTGTCTAACATATCTTTACAATTTAAGCTTTTCAGAGGGAATATTTCCAGATTGTCTTAAAGTAGCCAAGATTACACCGATATATAAAAGACGGCGATCCCACGAGCGTAGAAAATTATCGACCCGTAGCCCTACTGAGCAATTTCTCAAAAATTTTGGAGGTCACCGAAAAACGACTAAATGGTTTCCTTGAAAAATTTGTGGTCATTTCAGACAGTCAACATGGATTCTGGACAAAAAAAAAAAAAAAAATCTACACAGGATGCCGCGCTGTATGCATGTTTCATCATTGAGAATAGTCGAAACAAGAAGATGCTTTCAGCAGGACTGTTCTGCGATCTAAGCAAAGCATTCGACTGTATGACTGTATCAATACCCTGATAGACAAGCTATTAGACAAGACAAGGAATTAGAGGAGTGGCCAATTTACTCATTAAATCGTACCCACAAAACAGGCAGCAAGCAGACTGACCTTGGGCTAGTTTCCCCTAGGAGTCAATCTTCTGGCGCTCCTGGACGGTCTGCGCACCGTGCGGCGTAGGCCAATCGGTTGTGCATTCTGAGAGTCCGGGGAGTCTGGAAGCAGTACTGTTTCCTATAGAAAGGGTATGGTTGGTGACCTTACGGCGACTGCTCTTGAAACGACCATCGGCTACCCTATCCCGGGTGAAAAGCCGGGCAAAGGACGCCGTGGTCTGCGATAGATTCGGTTTACACCGTTTCACTGCTTCTTAAAGGAGAGGACCGCGCAAGCGACCTCGAACTCGTAACCAGTCGAGAGACCAGAGTAATCTGGTCCCAATTGAAAGTAAGGGCGTGAGTATAAGCCCGCTTGGTAACATACCTGGTTATCTCGCGGATAAGGCGTTGACCTCTTACGGGCATGTGGCGGAGCTTGACGGTGGACTGTTTTGTCCAAGTCTTTTGCGTTCACTTCACGGGAGATTGAACGACCAATCGTTATAACTTCCTGAGGTGACGGGTTCGCCCGTTGTAGTTGACAGTTCTATTTGCCCAACAAAAAAGGAGTGTAACATAACTTTTAAACGCTCGAACTAATTTTAAAGTATGTGGTATTGTTAGAATCGTTACGTCATCCCGAGTGTCATATAGTACCTACCTTAAATTATCCAAATATCATGTAAATAGTTGTCTAAATGTCCCAACTCCCAATCTCCAAATGTTAATAAATTAACATAAAGATATCGGTTTTAGTGTCGAATGAAAGGTCTGATTGAGTTCATTCCGAAAAGATGTATGTATCTTTATGGATAAATACATAAAACAAAATATTTCATTAAAAAACACAATAAAAATAATTATAAATACAGTAGTTCACTTTTTGTATCGGCAGTCGTGTTTTTAGTATTTTTATTATATATACTTACTTATTATAAAACTGATTTTGAATATTTAACTGCACAAACGTTCTGTTCTACTCTATAATCCCAAATTGTGCCAAATTCCAGTTTAATGCTGGGTTAATTGTACAGACTGCAACCTGTACGATTTAACTTCATCTCGCTTGAAATCCGCGAAAGCGTCACGTGAGCGGACCAACTTCCCCTGCCATATTTGAACGACCGGTATTACAGTGTTATTGAAACAATGAGACCAATTGTAACATTTCAAAAGTAGATATAACGCTATATAAGGGCTCTAACGAGTCAGCGAGAGAACGGTGATTAGCGAAGCAGATTAAATTATATTATATGCAATGTTTGAAGAGTTGTATTAATAGCTTTTTATATTATAATTTTAATCATAATCAAAGCTAGCTAACACAATTTTAGATAATATTTTATATAAAATACAGAGAACTATATATGATTGGAATACTGAATTGGTGGAACATCTACTACCTCGAATAAGCTAGTACTGAACAGGGTACAATGTAAACGCGAAAACATAATTTCATAGGATTGCAACTAAAAAAATAATGCGAAATATATGGGTTAAAATTATATCCCTATATGTAAATATATGTCTAACGCACATTTATATTAAATTCTAATTTAGTAAATATGTAGAAAACTGTGTAAGTTTGGATTAAAAAAGAATTTCTGGGGGTTAACATTTTGTTATTATATCTTTTCAAAAACTCTCGACATGCGTTTATACAAAGCTTCATGGGTCTAAACCAGAGGTACTCAAACAATATCGTCCTGTAGATCACTTTCTGTTTTCGTAGACCCCCTGCCTGCATTATATTGAATTTTCCTAAACTTACTAACTTTAAACATGCTTTCGATAGCTAACACAGTACTGACATAGGGTTTTTGATTAAAGTGGATTGCAAAAAAAATAAAAACATGTACAATTTTTATTCTTTACATTTTTAATCTTCCACGACTTTAGAGTACGAAGCATTTGACAAAGCCGCACATGACGCGTCTATCCTACTCGCTCGCACGGATACCCATTTAACCCTATTTTTTCACATGTCTCACTCGCACCTCCCTTCGTTATATACGCTGGCCTCCTGAATCGACTAGTGATGCAATTTGAGTTGAACGTTGATTTCCTTCCATGATACTTGTCACGCGCGCGTTTGTTTATTGCTATGATTATATGTTTAAAATACTATGCTGTACACACAACCTGTTTTAGAAGTAATGCAACATTTACGGATCGCCTAAATGTTTATGATGACCTGCCTACATGGGGACTGCTAACGTTGACACCCATATACATCTTGCGCACCCTGTTTTTTTTCTCGCTAACATGGACCTCCTGCAATTTGAAATCGACCCCTGGGGGTCCATATAGACCACTTTGGGTATCACTGGTCTAAACAATCTTTCAAAGAATTTCTTCCAGTCCGCTACATACACCTCTTTCACTCCCTGTTCTAATGCAGCTTCTGGCGATGAATACTAATTCCCTTCCATTTATTTTTACAAGCTTTTATTTAACTTGCAATGTTCGTATTAAGTTGTCCGTTTCAAAATTTGCAAACCATTTTTCAACCACTTGCTTGTATCCGATTGATCTAACAATACAATATTACAACCATCGAGCCGATTTCATGATGGAGACGGGATGTTGGGACTGAAACTCCCTGTAGGAAGATAGTAGAATAGTTAAATTTGGTCTAGTATGTTTTGGTATCATGATCACGGTAGGAAGATAGAGCCGGATGATTGCTACTGAAACTCCCTAATGGAAAGTGTTAAGATAGTCGAGTGTGGGCGCATTTGTTTTGTTGACTTGTGTATTTTCCATTACACTTGATGACGAGGATATGAATATGGAGCCGGAAAATTGACACTGGAACACCCTGATGTAAAGTGCTAAGATAGTAGAGTTTGTGTTGTTGTCTTGATTACTTTCCATTACACATGATTACGAGGGTCTGAAGATAGAGCCCGGAAATTGCCACTGGATTTACCTGGTGGAAAGTAACGCTTTTATTTAAAAATCCTTTTTAAATTTTAATTTATTAATTTGGAGAATAATCCTTTTCCAAGCTGTTCTTTGTCTGTTATCATAAGACTTAATTTCCTGGAAGCTTTTGATGGCAGATTGTACTTGTGTAAATTTTGACTTGCGACTTACCTCTTCGTTTACCAACTGGACGAGAAAGAGCTGTGATACACTAACTTCATTTCATTTGGGCACTTTGTAGCAAATAACATAAGCTTAAAATGGATTTAAAAAACACACAGCACTGCTGATGCACACGCTCGTCCACAACTAGTAAAGACGGCAAACTGGAGTCTTGCGGAATAAACAACGATTTACAGATTTGTGTCAGCCAGGTGTTTTGTAACCTAATAAAGTCTTGCCTGTTATCAAAGTTATCCTTTAATTATACCAATAATTCGTTGAAAAATGAGGTAGTTCAAAAAATTGGCGTTACCAAGGATTTTAATGATTACTACTTTAAAATACTGATTATTACACTTAAAAAGACCAAAATAATTTCTTTTGCTCTTGCTTGAAAAGCGACAGGTAACTTGCTTCCATAACCTACACTTGGTCTATGATTATTAATACAAATATTTACAGGGCTTGTTTTTTCACTATTTTTTTAGTGCAACTGCAATTTAGAGCTACTTAAATATTGCTATGTGTCAGATACGAATGATTCGGTTATTCAAATCACTGATTTTAGCCAAAGCGCAAACAACCACTGATTGAAAACATCGGCCGTTCCGGTCAGTTTGACTTTCATTCAATCATTTTCAAAGCTTCTGGAGGCGGTTGAAAGCATTCATAATTCAGAAAACTAAACCCGGGAGCGATATTTTGGTAATGACTATTATTAATTCCTTTATAAAATTTAAGGCTGAAAGGCTAGCTTGTCCATAAATATCTTCCCTGGTAATTACCATGACAAGACCAAAGTCATGGTAATTACCAGGGATCCTGATCTACAACCTACTATATCGGTAGCAGGTAACGTCCTTGAGCGGGTCCAGCAGTACAAATATCTCGGTGCATGGGTGAATGAAATATGGGACTCCGATCAAGAAATTAAGACCCGGATAGAAATCACCTGTGCCTCATACAATAAAATGAGAAAAGTCTTGTGTTTCCGGCTCGATGAACTCGGATCCTGCATTGCTACATCTGGCCAGTGGCTATGTACGGCAGAAAAGCGTGGACCATAAAAGAAGACACCAGACGACGGCTAGAAGCGTTTGAGATGTGGAGCTACCGTTGCACGCGTTGAAGGCTCCGTATAAACTGGACCCATAAAGTTAGCAGTGAAAAAGTGCTTCAGAGTGTTGGTACGACCCGAAAATTGTTGCACGCTGTCAAAAAGCGCAAGATTGAATATCTGGGGCACGTATTGCGGCATGACAGATATTAGCTGCTTCAACTGATATTGATTGGCAAAATTGAGGGTAAACGGCATCGTGGAAGGAGGAAAAAGTCGTGGTCTTGCAATGTCAGAGAATGGATAGGGATCACCAGTACGGAACAGCTCTTCCGGATGGCGCAAGACCGAAAAAAGTATTCAGAGCTAACGGCCAACCTCCAGTAATGGAGAGGCACTTTAAGAAGAAGAAGAATAAAATGTAAAACTAAACTAGCAAATTAAACTAACAGTCTGAACAAAGTGAACTAACATTGCAAAATCTAATCCAGAATAAAACAATACAAATAATCGAAAAGAAATAAAAACATATTGGTTGAATATCTCTAAATTTTAAAGGCTTTCACAGAACTACTCATCACATGATTGTAACAAGAACGCGTGTAGATAGTTTAAAATAATAAACACCTATATTTTCATTTATTGGTAAGATATCAGAATAATTCTACCAGCACTAATTATCAAATTTTCAGTAAAATCACAAAATAGTTTTCGCAATTGAAGAAACTTATTAATTCGGGCTTATACATCTTTTTCTTTGTTAAGAGTCTAAAAACAAGTTCTTAGTCTCCTCTCCGTTCTTTTGTATTTTTGCCTTGTTTCAATTACCATTTCCGTTATCAGCGGTCGCCGGTGGCAGGCAGCACAACGCTGCCGTTGGGTCGGGATAGTAATAGGTAGGGGAGGGTGGGGCAGAGGAGAGCGGGGAAGGCACGTGCCGAAGGGGTGCCGCGTGGCCGCGCCGCGCCCCGGCATATTGACCGTGCGATCTGTCATTATTTATTAATAATTGCACATTAATTATAGCTGCGAAGCAGACGAGTGTCGGAAGTGGCGATAAAGTTGGGTGGTGCCGGCGCGTGGGGACGCGGCGTGGGATGCTCACCCAAATGATGCCTTTTATCACACAACGAGTGACGCTAAACGTCTGCCTATTTACAGTCAGTGGCGGCTGATCTTAAAGCAGATCCTAGCGCTAGAAACCCAAGAAAACCTACGATATTTGGTCCTTACTTTAGGAAATTTAAGGCCACAACTTTGAATGAAAAATATACATTTAATTAATAGAAATATTAACCCCTCATATCTATACAGATTTGTCATTTTAATGGGAGTTGCTTAATTCCTCTGCTGTAAAACTCTCGTGGACAGGAACCAAAGAATGCTTTGAAGATGTTTTTCACGGACTCTTCAAAGTTATATTTTTCCCCTTGTAAAAAGTTATCTAAATTCTGGAAAAAAAATAAACTTTATTGGAGAAAGTCTGGCAAGTACGGTGGGTGACCAAGAGTCTCCAGCCGCAACTTCTACAACTTTGCGACTGTTGTCTGTGGTTATACGTTGTCATGCAGAAGCAGTGGCGAAGAGCGATTGAACAGGCTCGGTTATTTAATCGCGAGCTTTGCCATCATTATTTGCAGTTCTTAACAGTACAAATTTATGGTAACTGTATAGCCAGACTACAAGAAGCTTTAATTGAAAACACAGGCGTAGGAGGTCATATTTGAAAATAATACAAATTTTAAACTTTACCATGGTTGCACAAACGAAAATATTTGAGCAAAAACAAAAGACGGGAAGACGAATAAATAGCTGATTCTTAAAAAAGAATAACATGGCCTTAAGTTAAAATTTATTTGATATTGAAATTCCTACTCAAACCCAAGTTATCCAACTTCTAAACAGCCAGTGTGAAAAAACATCAATGACATAGGTAAGTACCCAATATTAAAGAACAATTTTCGGTTTAACTCCTGCTATTGCTTTGTACTTTTTTACATTAAAACTTTCAGGTCCTTCAATAATCAATTATTCAAGGGTACTTGCGCGCCCCCATGCCCATAGCGCACGACTCGAGCAAACAGACGATACACCGTGAAAATTGCTCATATATTTATTATCAACGGATAGAGACGTATGAAGAACTAACTACACTTATTAAAAATATTACAACATTCACTGGTCACGTTAGAAAATACTTCACTGAGCTATTTACATAACAGTAATAATAAATTAGCACTTCGTATATATTTACCGCTGTTACAAAATGACCTGATTAACCCTTTAATGACCATGGTACATATGTGTCCCATAACTTCAAAAATCATTTTATAAATTATCGAATACGAATAATTCAAAAATTATACTTTTTCCATGTTATTGAGATATCTGTATCATAACATTAGCAACAAAAATAAAAATATTGTTTAAATATATACCTACCTTTTTTATATATCCCAAATGACCAACGAACTCTGGCGATTTGAAATAAATAAATTGATTTCAATGATTTTTTTTCTTTTAGTACGTATGATTTCTGAGTTAAATAATAAAACAACCAAATTTTGGAAAAAGTTGTAACTTTGCATCTTTATGGACCACAAAAAACTTATGTCCCATCAATTTATACAAAATCTATTGAACCAATTTTCACAAAACTTGACATACGTAGATGATAGTTATATCGCCCTTAAACAGTTTTATGTATCAACAATTTCCATACTCTACCGCAAAACGTATGGCTTTCAAAGGGTTAAATAATGAATTTTCATGTAAAAGTAATCACAAAAAACTCCTTAACAGGTTGCTCTTTTAACAGGCCAACCCTGTACTCTGTACCTAACTTTTCCTAAAATTGGTGGCAAAAGCGTAAAAAACCTTATTAAGATTATTGGTCCTTTTAATCTTTTTACATAAATATCTAATTGCCAATTTAAATTCTTCGCTCATTTCGTTAATTATTTTTACTGCTGACGCTGAATCAAGTCTCTGTCTCGGGCATGTATGTATCCTTTTCACTTCACATGTTATAACCGACAGCTTTTCTGCTGATTACTTTTTTTGTAAAACAGGTATACAGTAATTAATAAATATAAGAGCAGCTTCCTCGAATTACTTCCAGTATATTTGGACATCATCGGCATAGAAATGTTACTTTGCGTATTTAGTAGCAGGTGTATTAAATTGGTAGCGTCCAAAAGAGCTAGTCATTCTATAATAAGTGCTGAAAGGGACTCTGATGAGACTGGAGGGGTAGTTGGATGTTATAGATGGGTGGGTGGTTCATTGCATACGTGTTTATATAGATGGCAGACCGACGGCGCAGTGTAAACAATACGACGGCGTACACTGACTCATTATGCACACAAAGTTACGCACCCCCGAAGGGTCTGATGCATTTATTGGAAAATCCCTGAAATGACGGGTCAACGTACTATATAGGAAGTAATGAGGTGCGAGTCTTCTTCCTTTGTTACCCGTGCAATTGCCGAATTAATTAATTAGCTTGGAATATGGAGGCGTACTTCCCCAAGTTTACACTTCTTTCGAAGTTTGGTCGCTCTCCATATATACCGCAGCATACGTCAAGTCCCGATTTGGACCCATCAGTATACCATTTAAGGCTACCGGCCTCCCAGTGCAGTTGGTTTTGTAGCCAGTCGTCTCTGGGCGGCAGTTCCTCTGTAAAGAGTTTTACAAATTTTAGGAGTGGAAGCATGGTGTCTGATACCACGTAGAGGGTTAGAGTTTCACTGACTAAGTCAAGAACTGATCTTAGTGCAATTGACATTTAGTTTGCCTTCTCCCGGGCAGACTGCCTGTACATGCTGGATTTCGCCACCTGTTTTAAGTGAATGTGTAGGGGCGGTAAATTCAGCAGTGCATCTAGAGCTACTCCAGGAGTGGAGGTTTATTGTGGCTTACCCCTACCTATACATATTTTGGCCATGTGTCTGTCCTACAGAAGTGAAGGATCCCTGGTTGCAGGAGCAACCAGCTCACATAAATTACCAGTTGCAGAATCTACGACGGACGAAAGCCGGACACATCAGCGATAGCAGCTTTATAATATTTTAACTAGCCGGGTGAGAAAACTAATATAGTATATATTTTTAAAGATATTGAAGGAATTATGGAATCAACTTGAGTCAAATTGGTATACTTTTACAGATAAACGTATAATGGTTTGGCAAAAATAGATTACCAATATAATCTATGTTAAATATATATTTTACATGGGTAAAAGAACACCCAAGACAGGAATCGTCACACCCATAAATCGTTCCAGAACCCACATTTCCACTGGCAGAGGGTACACTAGGATCGAGTTGCGCAAGGACACTACCGGGAGTGAATAAAGCAAATATGGGAAGGAACAAACCTGAGGTAAACAAATTATGGTACCATCACAAAAGTTAAGAATTGACTGCATAACATAACTCGAGGAAAACCGTAGGCCTATTTACTGGACTATTTTTGTTTTTTTTTCTCAATAAACAAACTGTAAAAACCTGTTTCTCTGAAAAATTGTCGAGGAGCTATATTAGGAGCTAAATTTAAAACAACCACTAAATACTTAGAGACAGAACAATCAAAACAAGTTAGCTAATATAGTCCTCTTTTTTCTCAAATTCTTATAATACAATCCTCATTTCCCCTGATGAAAATTATTCTTTACAGCTATATTTCAAAACAATCACTCAAAGGTTTTAGATAACAAAGCAGTAAACACTAGCCAACCATTTCTATATTTTTTACATATACCTAATTTAGACGTAAACATATAAAATTAAACAACTAAAATCTTTAAGTGTTCGTGGCCACCAGCAGGCTGACCGAATCAAATTGCTGTCAGCCTGGTTAAATCATTATGTATCATGTTCAAATAGTCTTGTCCATTCAATCGATGATTGAAGCGGCTTGCCTTACTAAACCGCGGCCGAGTGCTCCTTTAAAAACTCCCAATTGGCGAGAGAGCAATTTTGAACCTAAATAGAGTTTTTAATATAGTTATTAAATAAGTAAATGACAGTATCCTAATTTATAGGCTCTCTTAGTACGCAGTGCTATGTTATCAGTAGGTGTACTGTATAATAACACCGAACGAACGCAGTATATTTAAAAATATTACATTAAAATTACAATAAATTAATAATAAAATACAAACGAAGCTGCCATCGAATTCACCGACCGAAGTCGAACCCATCATAATACCTATTATTACACTTCTGAGGGGTGAGCGGTAGACTCCGGAGTAACGACCGGCAGTGGTAGGTTTAGGACAGCTGTCTTGCCGCATGTGAGCATCCACTTTACCAGGCATTCACTCCCCCTTTAAAGTCATAGAATATGAGATGCGGAAATCGCGATTTTAGATATTTTTTTCTAGGAAGGAGTTGATTATTTTTCTGGAAAGAGGTGCAACCGAGATTTAGCTGACAGGCCACGAGCGCCAATCTTCAAGTGTATAAAATCAATATTAATCGAAACCATGAGAAAAACTAGTCAATTCGTAAAAAAAAGCCCTATAATGTTAGTCATAAAAAAATACGTGGGGACCAAATTAAAGGTCTAATACAGTTGCCAAGACATGTCAAGGACATTACCCAAACAATTACATTTTATAAACAACTAAATTACGTCCTTACGGCTCTATAACTACTTTTCGGCCAAAACTCCTAATTTCCCTTTTCCCAGATATCTTTTCCGCGGCGAAAGCCACCTTGATCTGTCAACAATTAGGCCAGTTATCAAATTCAAAACTAGTGCAATGTTGTATTTAACGCATTTTTTTATTTTTATTTTAACCACTTATAATATTTTGAATTTAATATTTCCTTACAGCGGTAATTACTCTTTAAAAATAAAAAGATATCATCTGTCTAACTCAAAACAACAAAGACGAAAAATTGCGCATGTGAACATTGAACACAGTCGTAATGCGGGGAGGAGCTGTTTTCGTTAGAAAGGTTTCTTGGAAAAAATATTATTTAATATATATCTCATATATAAAAAGAGAAGTTCCGATTCACTCATTCATTCATTCACTGACTGACTCATCAACGCCTAGCCCAAACTCTTAGACCTAGAAAGCTGAAATTTTTAACATAGGTTCCTTTTAGAACGCAAACGCTCACTAAGGGCGGATTTTTCGAAATTCAACCCCTAAAGGGGTGAAAAGGGGTTTCACAGTTTGTATGGAAAACTTATATAGATGTACTTTTTAATTCGAAACTTTGAAAGTCTACTCTAATAAACAAATAAGGAAATAGGTGTTTCATGTTTTTTCAAAATTCTACCCTTAAAGGGGTGAAACATAGTTTTAAAGTTTGTATGGATAAACGATTTTAGTTGGACTTTTTATTTCGAAAGTTTGTAAGATTACTTAAATAAATAAGGAAACACGTTTTTCATATTTTTTAAAAATTCAACCCCTAAAGATATAATAAACAAATAAGAAAACAGGTGTTTCATGTTTTTTCAAAATTTAACCCCTAAAGGGGTGAAACGGGGTTTCAAAATTTGTATGAATGAACAATATTAGATGTGCTTTTTATTTCGAAACTTTGTAAGATTACTCTAATAAATAAATAAGGTAACACGTGTATCATATTTTTTCCAAATTGAACCTCTAAAGATATAATAAACAAATAAGAAAACAGGTGTTTCATGTTTTTTCAAAATTTAACCCCTAAAGGGGTGAAACGGGGTTTCAAAATTTGTGTGAATGAACAATATTAGATGTGCTTTTTATTTCGAAACTTTGTAAGATTACTCTAATAAATAAATAAGGCACCACGTGTATCATATTTTTTTAAAATTCAACCCCTAAAGGGGTGAAAAGGGGTTCCAAAGTTTGTATAGAAAATCGATATAGATGTACTTTTTATTTCGAAACTTTTTAAGATTACTCTTATAAACAAATAATCAAATAGGTGTTTTATGGTTTTTTAAAATTCCGCCCCTAAAGGGGTAAAACGGGGGTTTAAAGTTTGTATAGATAAACTATTTTTGATGGACTTTTTATTTCGAAAGTTTGTAAGATTACTCTAATAAATAAATAAGAAACAAGTGATTCTTATTTTTTTAAATTCAACCCTAAAGGGGTGAAAAAGGGTTTCGATTTTTTTTATTAAGAAACGATGTAGATGTACTTTTTAATTCGAAACTTTGTAAGATTACTCTAATAAACAAATAAGAAAGCAGGTGTTTCATGTTTTTTTTAATTCAACCCCTAAAGGGGTGAAACGGGGTTTCAAAATTTGTATGAATGAACTATATTAGCTGTGCTTTTTATTTCGAAACTTTGTAAGATTACTCTAATAAATAAATAAGGTAACACGTGTATCATATTTTTCAAAATTGAACCCCTAAAGGGGTGAAAAGGGGTTCCAAAGTTTGTATGGAAAATCGATATAGATGTACTTTTTAATTCGAAACTTTTTAAGATTACTCTTATAAACAAATAATTAAATAGGTGTTTTATGGTTTTTCAAACTTCCGCCCCTAAAGGGGAAATACGGGGTTTAAAGTTTGTATGGATAACCGATTTTAGATGGACTTTTTATTTCGAAAGTTTGTAAGATTACTCTAATAAATAAATAAGAAACAAGTGATTCTTATTTTTTTTAATTCAACCCCTAAAGGGGTGAAAAAGGGTTTCGATTTTTTTTATTAAGAAACGATGTAGATGTACTTTTTAATTCGAAACTTTGTAAGATTACTCTAATAAACAAATAAGAAAGCAGGTGTTTCATGTTTTTTTAAAATTCAACCCCTAAATGGGTGAAACGGGGTTTCAAAATTTGTATGAATGAACAATATTAGCTGTGCTTTTTATTTCGAAACTTTGTAAGATTACTCTAATAAATAAATAAGGTAACACGTGTATCATATTTTTTCAAAATTGAACCCCTAAAGATATAATAAACAAATAAGAAAACAGGTGTTTCATGTTTTTTCAAAATTTAACCCCTAAAGGGGTGAAACGGGGTTTCAAAATTTGTATGAATGAAAAATATTAAATGTGCTTTTTATTTCGAAACTTTGTAAGATTACTCTAATAAATAAATAAGGTAACACGTGTATCATATTTTTTCAAAATTGAACCCCTAAAGATATAATAAACAAATAAGAAAATAGGTGTTTCATGTTTTTTCAAAATTTAACCCCTAAAGGGGTGAAACGGGGTTTCAAAATTTGTATGAATGAACAATATTAGATGTGCTTTTTATTTCGAAACTTTGTAAGATTACTCTAATAAATAAATAAGGCAACACGTGTATCATATTTTTTTTAAATTCAATCCCTAAAGGGGTGAAAAGGGGTTCCAAAGTTTGTATAGAAAATCGATATAGATGTACTTTTTAATTCGAAACTTTTTAAGATTACTCTTATAAACAAATAATCAAATAGGTGTTTTATGGTTTTTTAAAATTCCGCCCCTAAAGGGGTAAAACGGGGGTTTAAAGTTTGTATAGATAAACTATTTTAGATGGACTTTTTATTTCGAAAGTTTGTAAGATTACTCTAATAAATAAATAAGAAACAAGTGATTCTTATTTTTTTAAATCCAATCCTAAAGGGGTGTAAAAGGGTTTCGATTTTTTTTATTAAGAAACGATGTAGATGTACTTTTTAATTCGAAACTTTGTAAGATTACTCTAATAAACAAATAAGAAAGCAGGTGTTTCAAGTTTTTTTTTAATTCAACCCCTAAAGGGGTGAAACGGGGTTTCAAAATTTGTATGAATGAACAATATTAGCTGTGCTTTTTATTTCGAAACTTTGTAAGATTACTCTAATAAATAAATAAGGCAACACGTGTATCATATTTTTCAAAATTGAACCCCTAAAGGGGTGAAAAGGGGTTCCAAAGTTTGTATGGAAAATCGATATAGATGTACTTTTTAATTCGAAACTTTTTAAGATTACTCTTATAAACAAATAATTAAATAGGTGTTTTATGGTTTTTCAAAATTCCGCCCCTAAAGGGGAAATACGGGGTTTACAGTTTGTATGGATAAACGATTTTAGATGGACTATTTATTTCGAAAGTTTGTAAGATTACTCTAATAAATAAATAAGGAAACAAGTGATTCTTATTTTTTTTAAATTCAATCCCTAAAGGGGTGAAAAATGGTTTCGATTTTTTTATTAAGAAACGATGTAGATGTACTTTTTAATTCGAAACTTTGTAAGATTACTCTAATAAACAAATAAGGAAACAGGTGTTTCATGTTTTTCCAAAATTCAACCCCTAAAGGGGTGAAACGGGGTTGCAAAATTTGTATGAATGAACAATATTAGATGTGCTTTTTATTTCGAAACTTTGTAAGATTACTCTAATAAATAAATAAGGAAACACATGTATCATATTTTTTCAAAATTCAGCCCCTAAAGGGGTGAAAAGGGGTTTCAAATTTTTATGGAGAAACGATATAGATGTACTTTTTAATTCGAAACTTTGTAAGATTACTCTAATAAACAAATAAGAAAATAGGTGTTTCATGTTTTTTCAGAGTTCAACCCCTAAAGGGGTGAGACGGGGTTTCAAAATTTGTATGAATGAACAATATTAGACGTGCTTTTAATTTCGAATTCCTGTAGGAGTACTGTAATAAAAAAATAACAAAATGCGTTTTTCGTGGTTTTTCCAAAATTCAACCCCTAAAGGAAAGGGGTTTTAAAATTATTATAAAGAAACGTTATTGATGGTCTTTTTAATTCGAAACTTTGTAAGGTTACTCTATTAAACAAATAAGATAATAGGCGTTTCATTTTTTTTTATTCTACCACTAAAGGGGTGAAACAGGGTTCCACACTTTGTATGAATAAACAACATTAGATGTGCTTTTTATTTCGAAAATTCGAAGGATTACTCTAATGAAAAAGTAAGAAAATACGTCTTTCGTGGTTTTTCAAAATTCAACCCCTAGGTTATACAATTTGTATGGAGAAACGATACAGATAGACTTTTTAAGTCAAAACTTTGTAATATTACTCTCATAATCAAATAAACAAATGGGTCTTTCATGGGTTTTCAAAATTCCGCCCTTAGAGCGGTAAAACGGGGTTTTAAAGTTTGTATGGGTAAACGATTTTAGATGGACTTTTTATTTCGAAACTTTGTAAGGTTATCTAATAAATAAATAAGGAAAGACGTGTTTCATATTTTTTCAAAATTCCACCACTAAAGGGGTGAAAAGGGGTTTCGAAATGTGTATGGAAAACGATATAGTTATACTTTTTAATTCGAAACTTTGTAAGATTACTCGAATAAACAAATAAGCAAATATGTCTTTTGTGTTTTTTCAAAATTCAACCCCTAAAGGGGTGAAACGGGGTTTCAAAATTTGTATGAAAAAACGATATTAGATGAACTTTGTAGGATTACTTTAATAACCATCTAAGCAAATATGTGTTTCGTATTTTTTTGAAATTTCACCCCTAAAGGCGTAAAAAGGGGTGTTTAAGTTTGTATGGAGAAACGATATTAGATGGACTTTTTATTTTGAAACTTTGCTGGATAACTCTAATAAACAAATAATTAAATACGTCTTTCGCGTTTTTTCACAATGCAGTCAATTATCATGAACTTTTGACTAACTTGTTGTCCTGTTTTGATATTGTGTTTTTTAAACAGCTTGAAATTTCAATTCAAATTTTGTTTTTTTCCTAATAAAATCATAATATAATATAAAATGGGACACAGAAGTAGCTTCCCCCAGAGATTGTGCACGTTTTCGACTGTCTAGTCTGCAATCATGAACAACTAGAGCTGTCAACTCCAACGGGCGAACCCGTCACCTCATGAAGTTTTAACGATATTAGGTCGTTTTATCTCCCGTGAGGTGAGCGTAGAAGACTTGGGATGAAAACAGCCCACTGCCTAGTTATGCCACTCACCCATAAGAAGCCAACGCCTTACCGCGAGATAACCAGGTTAATCATCCAGCGGGCCGACACTCGCGTCTTTACTTCCAGTTGCAACCAGATTACTCCGGTCTCCCGACTGGTTACAGGTTTGAGATCGCTTGCGCGGTCTTTTCCCTTAAGCCGCAATTATATTAGTGTCTCACGCAACGGGCAGGTGATTATAGGTACTACAGTGTCGTGTCGCCGCACGTGCTTCAGTAGTGGCCGTGAACGTCCCCACTTGTCTACAATGCTTTCGTCCGACTCAGGTACGGATGTTGGAGAAAATGTTTCCTACCTCATGTTAACCCTACACAAGAAGAAAAGAAGGAAGTGAATATATTGCGTGCATTAAATAAATGCATTAAAAGGAACTCGAAGTGAATATCATTTTTTGGTAAATGAACTAGAAAGCGACGAAACTTGATTCACCAATATTTCAAATTGACTAAAATTCAATTCGACTATATACATCCTTTGATTGAAAATGATATTAAAGAAATTCGTCGGTATGTTCACTGAAATACCTATTACGTAGGTATGCGTTTGCTCACTTGCTCGGCCGCTCGCGCAAATGCTAATGCTCACGGGTGATTATACTAGCGAGGAGCGAGACAACGCGTCGCTTCCCCCACCAACGATCACATGCCGATCGAAATCGAGTGGTCTGCGTGGCGTCAGCTCGCACGGCGACACGCGGGACATGTTTAATATATATAAATACAAACGGAGCTGCCATGGAATTCACCGACCGGAGTCGGGCCCATCATAATACTTTTTTTTTTACACTTCTGGGGGGTGAGCAGTGGATTCCGGACGTACGAACCGGCTGTGGTAGGTTTAGGACAGCTGTCTTGCCACATGTGAGCGTTCACCTTACCACCCATTCACTCCCCCTTCGAAGCCATAGAATTTGAGATGCGCAAATCGCAGTTTTAGATAATTTTTCTAAGAAAGAGTTGATTATTTTTCTGGAAAGGCCAAGATATTTAAAGAGGTGAAATAGAGATTTAGCTGGCAGGCCACGAGCGCCAACTTCCACCGCGTGAAGGTGAACAGTGAAGCCGTTCCGGGTTACGGCATTTGCAAGATCATGGTATTTATTTAATTTGTACTCGTGGTCTTTTGGGATATTTGATTCCCATGGAACAGTTAATTCTACAATAAGAGCCACCTTCCGAGATAGAGAGTAAAGAGTTATATCTGGACGGAGGGCTGTGCATCCGAGACTTTCAGGGAATTTATACTGCTTAGAGACCGAATCGACCTCCAGAATCCAATCTGTAGCTTTCTCGATTATTGAGAAAGGTTTAGTAGTTAAATGTTTTTTGCCTTTAGAGCCATCCCGCACAAACTGTATTGGGGGTTTGGAGGATACCTACTGTCAAACCCTTGTTGGCACGAGCCACTGAGAGACTAATTACCTCGCGAATAACAGCGAGAACTTTGTCATGGCGGTAAGTGTACCGTCCTTGATCTAAGGCCACCTTGCAGCCAGCTAGAATGTGTCTAGCTGTGCAAGGGGTATTGCTACAGAGGGGACAAGAAAGCTCCAACGAGCGAGGTTACTGGGGTCTGGAAGTGTCATTTTCATACTAAATGTATGAAACCGAATCCAATCCCACACGTTGCTTCACGCGGTGTGGGCCTAATATAATTGCGGCTTTACATAGCGGTGATCGGTGTCTACCGAATCTATCGCGGACATCCTTTGCCCGGCTGTTCACTCGGTATCGGGTAGCCGATTGGTCGTTTCAAGAGCATTTGCCGTAATGTTCATAGGAAATGAACCGCTCTATAGGAAACAATATTGTTTTCAGACTCCCCCGGCTGTCAGTCGGAATCCACAATCGATTTTCACACTATGCGCAAACCACCCAGGAGCTCCCAAAGTTGTATCCTAGGGGAAACTGGCCCGCAGGCCAGAGTACCTACTACCCGGGATCGCACTTTTGCGTGGAGGTCGCCGGATGGCTGTTGACCCGTGAGTTTGTCCGACCCTACAAGTTTGGGTCTTAGTGGCCTAACTGCAACAGGACCTATTAACTCCCGCGATCATGAACATTCGGGCGTCCCTGGAACCGGTGAGTATAAGCTCACCGGCCAATCCTTCTACCGCTGCACCAAACGACTAGATGAAGGGCCAATCTCGTTCGTTGAGGCTACACAGCGAATCTACTATGCGACTCTGGAACGCCTGTAAGGTGAAGGCCCTATCCTATCCTATCCTGCCCGCAGCTGTCAACCCTTATCACACAACAGGACCTACAATGGGCGAACGACAAGGCCTTCCAGGCCGCATACACTGTGAAAAATATTACGATGTAATACACGGAAATACGCATGTTTTAACAAGGTATATAACTCGGACTGTGGTCCATACCGTGCCGTGCCGTAATGTTAAAAAATAATCTTCATTTCATTTCATTAGGACTTCGCTTCTAACATGACAGCATGTGCTAGGATAATATAGTATACTATTATTTCCATATTAACCTTATGGAAAATGTTGATACATATAATCGAGTAATGGAGGTTCAACAAAATTCCTTTAATTCAACAAAATTACGATTCAAACAACGTTATTCTGTTTAAAATCGTAATAACAAAATGGAATCAATCCAATATTTTTCTCAGTGTACTTTGGAGAGAAGTGTCCTAAACTGGCCCAGACACGTTAACAACAACAACCAGTTTCAAAGTTTAACTCACTACATAGCAATCCACAACGAAAAATATTTCTTAATAGTTTCTAGACGCTTCAAACAAATTTCATAGGAATAATATAAATGTCAATTTTAGGCACCTGTTGGGTACTTGATGTAATGCTCCTTTAAATGATTTCAAAAAGTAATCCAATAAATTAGCGCTATCTTTTTAATAAAATGGAATTTATCGAAACATATTTGAATCGAATTAAAAAAATATATATTTGGTCCTTACTTGGTAATGGAGTTGTAATGTTCCTTTGCGTAAGTTTTTGCCAATAAAAAACTGAGTAGATTTGTGAATTTTTGTCTTTTAATAGTGCAATTTCCTCAAAAAAATCTTTTTTAAATAATAACACTTATCTCCAGTAAATCTTAGATGCGATTATTTTAAATCACTGCTTGTAATGGATTGAGATTCGTTTAAACGGGTTGGAATAGCATACCGTTTGGTAGTAGAAATACTATTATAAGTAGATAGGTAGTATATTCCAATGTGTAGCAGGTGTAACATATGGTGCGTTCAGCAGTCCTAATGTGCTCAAGATATAAATGTGCGTTTATTTTTCTTGCATACAAGAGGAGGTGCAGTGTTGATCTAACAAGAGACGAGGTGCTCTTCGCTGTTTTGACTGCCTTCAAGTAGTACGCGAGTATAAGGCCCCTCGTACAATCTCACTCCCGCTAGAGTGCACTGCCCGAGTGTATACCGACCTTTGTTTTTATTGATAAATGGCCCCTTGCAATATTACTTTTGAAACAGGATGGAAAGGACATTCGCTGTATTCTTCTGCTAATAGTTTCGTTTCTTAGCAATTTTCATCTTTCAAACATATATTTTATTTTTATGTCACGAAAGTATAGTATAATAAATTGTACATGCATTTAAATGTTGATTATCGTTATAACTAGTATTGTCTTTTTAGATATAAGTCTAATTGGAATGGATTATAATATGTTTATGTAATTTTTAATTCTATGTTAGAATATTTTTAAATGATTTTGTTTTACTTCATATAAATATATTATTGAAGTCGAAGATTATCGCGGTTGTTTGACATTATAAATAAGATATAAACAAATTTTCCTCATGAAGTTTGTAACACCCGACGTTTCGGCGATGTTACAATCGTACTTGTTCAGACAACGGCGATAGCAGCATCGCCGAAACGTAGGGTGTTACAAACCTCATGCGGTAAATTCGTTTTTATCTTATTTATAAATATATAATTATTGTTATTATTGAGCAATGATTTGAACCCTTTTAAAACTGATTTTCAATTTGTATTAATTCATTTTCGATCTGTTTGTTCATTATTTTTTCAAATTTATCTTAGCTTATTTTTCTTCTTAACGCTCATTTAATATTTAATTTGTTAAATTCCCTTTTTATATTTTATAATAATACTATTACCAAAGCAAAGCTTGAGATATTGCTATAGCGATAAGTCCGCCATTTGTTCATATTTTTTTTTTTAAACCAGTGATGATATAATGTAATATTCATTATAGTGTTTATAAAGTTTTATAGCACAATAAAGTTATTCTATACTATTACCCTTTAATGTATTATAGAAAAAACAAGCTGAAATTAAATGCGGACTCTCAAAATAAGGGTAATCATCTAAATAGCTATAAGATATATGTAGTGGCAATAACGATGTTGCTATAATTCAATATTACATTATATTAAGACATATCTGTTGTTGTATATATAATATTTATTCTACATCAACGTATTGTCAAATAACACATAATTTTGGGTCGCTTTGAACCATTTTTTATGTTTTTTTTTGTTGCGTAGTTATATTTACCTACTCGTCCGTCATAATGCACCGCGCGCAAGTCGTGTTCAGTACGCTAATTCAATCAATGCTGTTTACGTACGACAATTAAATTATATGAAGAGGGAGGGGTAACCTCCCCCCTCCCTGCACCGCCTCCCCCGCTTCCAGGCAAACGCTAGCGACAGTCGACAGATGTGTAAATTTGCTAGATAAATACATGTAATGTAAAGCAACTGCTGTCTGCATGCAGGCGACGACGCATACGGCTTTGATGCCAACGGATTTGATTCAAGGGGGGAGCCATTTTACAGAGGTAAGGCATGTTCTAACCCTGCACGACATCATCGTTAAACCGGAATGTGCAACTATGCGCCAACAGGCAATGCATAATGTGACTTAGACATAAATAACAATAATAATATACATACAGGATAAGATATAATCTGATGTTACTCCAGTAGGTAGACATTCATATGTTTAGTTGCGTCATTGCGTCATATCTTCAAATATGCCTTTATAGAAAATAAATTATCTTGAAACACAATTAATTGAAATAGGTATCTACATACATCAATTAATTGAAATTATTATTATTAAAATCATCATGGTATTTTCCTATATTCTGTTTTCTCTTGTAGAGCAAAACTTGATTATCCTTGGATGTATTAAAAAATCAAGGTGAAAATAAATGCAGACTATCACAATTTGGGTAATAATCTAAAATTTTGTATTTTATTTAGTCTTAACGACTCATTTATTATATATGTATATATTTCTCATTTCACGTCATTCTCTTTCTAACATGAGAGAAAGAAAGAAATGTATTCTGATTTATATGCTACGTCTGGATTATAAACATTGCCAGTTGACATTTTCAGTGTTTACAATGCATGGAATCATTTACTGAAATTAACCATATTTTACACCTGGCAACGTTCGTAAACTCTACGATTGAGACGTATTATCTTTCTAGCTTAATGGTAACCTAGGTGAAAGAGATAAATAGATTCCGTGGATATGCAGCCGTACCACATACGCTGCTGGATTTGTTAATGTTGCCGACGTATACACTAAGCGATTAAAAACTATAAAGCGTATTTTAGCGTAAAGTAAAATTAAAGATTGGCAACATTGGTTGGCTTATCCGGCCGTGGGTGATGCCTAGGAACCACTGGAGTTTAGGTAGATAGTTTCATCCTTTCAGTATATAGAATAGCAAACATCACCGGACAATGCACACCTGCATCTGCAGGTGTGCATTGAGCCGTTTTAAACCGCACTGTAGGACGCTCACGGTGGCCCAATAGTCGGAGTAGTAACCGTAAATTACAGTTTACAGATTTGAATAACATTTGATTGAATAACACAGATTTGAATAACAGCTGTCCTAAACCTACCACAGCCGGTTCGTAAGTCCGGAATCCACTGCTCACCCCCCAGAAGTGTAAAAAATAGTATTATGATGGGCCCGACTCCGGTCGGTGAATTCCATGGCAGCTCCGTTTTTATTTATTGTAAACCCCCTGATCATCAGGATGACAACAACGAAAGAGTTGTGACAGCCGGAGAGACGGTGGACGGCGTGAAAGAACGCATCGGGTCGATGGCCTTGCAAGCCGGACCCGATTATATATAAAGCAAAAAAGAAAAAAAAGGAAATATGCCCCCAAGCGGCCTATCAGGGGGGGAGAATTCCCGCTACCCCAGTTGAAACCCCAAACAACGACACGGCTAAAACGACACCGGACCTTGCTTGCCCTATCTGCGGGAAACAATATAAACGATTAGCATGGTTAAAAAAACACATTGCTGGGCACGATGATACCGACGCTGCACGTCAGTGTCTTAAACCGTCGCAAGGAGTCACGGACAGAGTTGAACCTCACATGTCCCTTGACTCCACATCTGCCCGCAGTTTGTCACCCGACCGGTCTCCTCTACCCGCGCAAATCGTATCCTTCCCTCCTCTAAAATTCCCTTCACTTGCGAAAGAGGACTGGGAATTTCATAATAATAATTTAACTTCTATTCTTGACCACTCTGTGAACCGTAATGCCCCTGCCAGCGTCCAGCTGTCGACCTTCCAGGTGGCGGTCCATGAATACTTCTCGGGTGTTTACCCAAAATCTACCCATGTCGACCAGGTACACAGAGAAAACGCATTTAAGGCAAAGCTCCGTAGGCAAAAGCGGCTACTTCGTCGCCAGTTACGTGAAGCCAAGAAAGCCGGGGATAAAGCCCTCTGCCACAACTTCTCGCGCGCGTACCGCTCTATACTAAAACTCATACAGAGCGTAGCAACGCAAAACGACAAGCGCAAGGCAGCATTTCTCAAATCCAAAGAGGAAGCCCGGTTCGACAAAAACCGTTTTAACTACAGCAAAACGGTTTTGTCTGCCGCCAAGGGAAAAATCCAAATCCCGGAAGAAATGGCCACGGAATATTTTTCGACCACGTATGAGGACCCAATGCGGCTCCATAATTACAGCCCTCCGCCGGGCATTACACCTCCGCCCCTGCCTACGGTAGCTTTTGCTTCTCAACCTCCATCTCTAGATGAGATTCTTAATCAAGTAAAGAGGAAGCCGTCGGGCTCTACTCCGGGTCCCGATGGTATTCCCTATTTAGTATACAAAAAATGCCCCAGCCTTCTGCAATATTTAGGATCCATCTTCCGAAATATATGGAATAGCGGTGTAGTCCCACAGAATTTTGGCCGAGCGACAGTCATCTTAATTCCGAAGGTCCCAGTTTGCACCGGACCAAAGGACGTTCGGCCCATTGCTCTCACAGACACTGTGGCCAAAATCTTTTTTAGCATAGTCCACACGAGGATGAGCGAATTCATGCACCGGAATGAGTACCTTGGAGTATCAGTTCAAAAAGGCTTCATGCGTGGCGTCTCGGGCTGCCTCGAGCACAATTCTCTCCTGGCTGCTGCCATCAAGGATGCGAGACAGCACGAACGCCAAATCAATGTATGCTGGCTCGACCTAGAGAATGCCTTTGGGTCAGTCCGACACAGTCTCCTCCACTTTGCACTCCGCTGGTACAACTTCCCACCAGTCGTGCGTGACATTGTAGCCTCCTACTACAACTGTCTGACTTTCCATGTTAAAACGCAAGAATGGACTACCCGCTCTATACCATATTCAATTGGACTATTTCAGGGCTATTGCCTCTCCCCGACGATTTTTAATATAGTTTTTAATATACTGCTGGAAAGCCTGACCCAGTTTGACAGGAAGTGGGGCTACCGTTTTAAAACAGACGGCCAATACACCTCGTCGTGCCTCGCTTTTGCCGACGACCTAACTTTCATCACCAGAAGCCCCAAGCAGCTTTCCCTGCTATTACAGAAAGTGGAGCTTTTCTGCGACTGGTCAGGCTGTATAAAAGTGAAGCCCTCCAAATGTTTTTGCCTTGGAATCGCCCGCATGGGCAGAAAATGTACATCCTATGACCCCAAATTGGTCTATAAGGGCTCTAATATCTCCCTTATAGACCCAAACAATCATTTCAAATTCCTCGGCAGAAAAATCACCCATCGGAAAAGACGTCTGGGGCGATCATGTTATAGAGCATTTCAAAAGTTGCCTGGCGAAAATAGATGCCTTGCTAATTTCTGGCCCTCGTAAGGCCTGGATCTATGACAATTATCTAAAGTCACATTTGTCATGGCCCTTTCTTATTTACGATTTTACCAAAACCCAACTGTCCCGTCTAGATGCGCTGGTGACAGCTAGTTTAAAATCCTGGCTGTCCTTAGCCAAACCAGCTGACCCCTCGACTCTCTTCAGGTCCAAACAAAATTTTGGGCTAGCGCTTAAACTGCCCTCTCTGCTCTACGCCAACTTCAGAATAACCAAAAATTCGATTCTGTGCAATTCCAAAGATCCGGCAATATCGAAGCACGTAATAAGTGGCCGTAGTGATTCAAATGATCTACAAGCCCGCGTAGACTTCCACAAAAAGTTCCTTACTGGAATCAGCCAGAATGGCACTGGTCTGGGGTATGGCAGTACAACCACGAGCGACGTGGACTTGAAGAAGCCTGCGGGGAGATTACGACAGCAAGAGTATGGCTCATGCTATTGGCCTTCAATGCCAGAATGATTGGACAACAATTGGGGACTTTTGCATTCCGCCTCCAATGCACTGGAAGGTAATGCTCTATGACTGGACGCCAGAGATGCTGAAATTTTATTTGAATGCCTTTCAGCATACACTTCCAGACCCCAGTAACCTCGCTCGTTGGAGCTTTGCCGAGGATAGTTCTTGTCCCCTCTGTAGCAATACCCCTTGCACAGCTAGACACATTCTAGCTGGCTGCAAGGTGGCCTTAGATCAAGGACGGTACACTTACCGCCATGACAAAGTTCTCGCTGTTATTCGCGAGGTAATTAGTCTCTCAGTGGCTCGTGCCAACAAGGGTTTGACAGTATCCTCCAAACCCCCAATACAGTTTGTGCGGGATGGCTCTAAAGGCAAAAAACATTTAACTACAAAACCTTTCTCAATAATCGAGAAAGCTACAGATTGGATTCTGGAGGTTGATTCGGTCTCTAAGCAGTATAAATTCCCTGAAAGTCTCGTATGCACAGCCCTCCGTCCAGATATAACTCTTTACTCTCTATCTCGGAAGGTGGCTCTTATTGTAGAATTAACTGTTCAATGGGAATCAAATATCCCAAAAGACCACGAGTACAAATTAAATAAATACCATGATCTTGCAAATGCCGTAACCCGGAACGGCTTCACTGTTCACCTTCACGCGGTGGAAGTTGGCGCTCGTGACCTGCCAGCTAAATCTCTATTTCACCTCTTTAAAGATCTTGGCCTTTCCAGAAAAATAATCAACTCTTTCTTAGAAAAAATATCTAAAACTGCGATTTGCGCATCTCAAATTCTATGGCTTCGAAGGGGGAGTGAATGGGTGGCAAGGTGAACGCTCACATGTGGCAAGACAGCTGTCCTAAACCTACCACAGCCGGTTCGTAAGTCCGGAATCCACTGCTCACCCCCCAGAAGTGTAAAAAATAGTATTATGATGGGCCCGACTCCGGTCGGTGAATTCCATGGCAGCTCCGTTTGTATTTATATACCTGATTGACACTAGCACAAAATACGCAGAGTAGTAACTAATTCCTCTCCCCGCCCTACCCCCCACTTCCCCCTGCAAAGAGTATAAGTCTTCTTTCCGATGGTTGTGAGGTTTCGGTCAAAGGAAATTATGTCCTCTCAATATAGTACCTACACTGTTCTAATTCGACGTTTGCTCTGTTTTAGCAATGTTTCAGATATATTTGCAAAGGGCGGCTTTATAAGCGCTTTGTGTTATTTCATTCCAGTGTACCTACAGTTGTCGCTGTAGCCGCCGACTATGTGCCTAAACCATGGAATTCGTTATGATTTACTTGGTATACTTGATCCTGCAAGAAGATTTGCCGAGAAAGCCGAGAAGACAGTTTTGATATTTTTTTTTTACAATTACATAAATAAGCGGTAATGATGAAGTATCTATTTTTGACACAGTATTATGCCACCAATCACAATTGCTTGTGATTTTTTTGGGTACCTATATATTATCCTGTTTTATAGCCCAAACAGATATTTGATCTAAATCGAGTTCATTATAGCGACGGCTGTGAGAAGATCATCTGGCCTGCCATTGAAGATCGTCAACGTAAAGATAATATGATATAATTAGACCCTTAGCGGTAGGGTTGATAATAATTGATGAAAGTAACGGCGATAAAATATCAAATGTCGGCTAATTGCGGCTCCTAAGATAGATTTCTTTCGAAGAATACATTCCTTTACAAGAAATTTATAATGACTAGGGAAATGTTTGATTAATTTTAGGTAGGTAGGTACCTAACACACCGAGTAAAAACTTCCATCTACCGGCGTTTCAGGTCGTTGTTTGTCATTTCAAACGAAGAGGTCTCTCACAATGAGCGTTCAAGTATGAAGTAAATATCAGACGACCCTGATTCCAAGAAACGGTTTGGTGCCCAAAAGAATTCAGTTATCAGTTAGTCCTGGAGCCTACAGTAGAATACTACATCTGGCAAATACGAACTGGTGGAATGTCTTATTTAGCTACACATATATAAACTATGTTTCCATGGCAAGCTCAGGGAAATTTTTACGTTTTCTAACAAACACTTTCTAACAAGTTTTAATATTACATCAGGTATACGAATCGTTAATAGTTATTAGTTATTATTGTTTGCTATACTATATAGATTTCACTGGAGAGAGTGTTATAAGTATCAATGGTCTTTAGCCCTTAACGTCACGAGCGGGGTAGAAACTCCACCCTATACTGTAACTGGTATCAAATTTCCGATTGGTTTTGGAGATCAGGTCAGGTATTTACGTAAACTATATTTCGGTCATAATAAATTATGATGCAAGCAAGCCACATTAAACCTATCCTTTCCATGGTCATTCGAAATGGCTCCGATTTTGTTTTATTTATTATTTTTTCCTAAGTCAAAAAGTCAAAAAAGTAATATGTGAGACTAATTTAAATTGTATAATAAAGTATAAGTGAGACTAATTTAAATAAGTAAACCTATTTAAACTAGTAATATGTAATGGGTTCACTCATAATAATTAATTTATAAATCATTTGAATTATTATTATATCTAAAGATAAAATAATAAAGTAAAAAATCACAGTGGTCTTAAAGACCGGCCCGGGTACTTGTATGATTAATATAGGTTCTTAGGGGTTAGAACGTTAGAACATTGCTCCAAAGCAAAGAGAACGCTTGATTCGTGTGCCCAAAGATAAGGCTAGACTCCATTGGGCCTGCGGTCTGCTCGACTCGATGAGACGACCATGTCGTCGCAAAGCGTCTGTTTGATCAAGATATTCACATGGCGACCTTTGCCGCTAAACAGAATTATCGAAGAGAACATGGCCGCTTCCACTTCTCACGTTCCTCTTTATCTTCACTTGGACCGGAAAAGCCAGCTGCTGATGTACCAATGATATGTAGTATCAAAGAGCTTTGAGGCTGCAATATATTAAAATTTCATTATGAATGTTTCAATGATTACGATTGTAATATTGTCAGAAGCGCTGTATGAGTTATGAACGTCGTATTTTGACTTGGTTTTTTTTTATGGGTGCCAATTGACAACTTGTAATTTTGTTAAATATTGTGAAACTATAATATCAATATTTTTTAAATGTTAGTATGGCCATGTTAAACGAAGGGAGTCACAACGGGATTTAAAGCAACAATATAACAACAACTCTCTATGGAACGAAAGGTGATGAGACAGAGATATACGTGAAATAACTCACTAAGAAATAATATGGAATACTACGTCATGGAAAATGAAAAGACAAAGCTAAGAATACGGAAAACTAATCAAGAAAGCTAGAGCAATATATTATCTGGAAGAAAGTGGATCTCAAGGCAACGAAAATTAACAAAATAACAAAAGAGATTAAGAAAGAACAGCATTATTCTGATCTCCCTTATTGCAATTCACAACATACCCATATTTTCATTGAGTGGCTTTGAGTTTTTTAATGTTGCTTGTTTATTTTCATATCCCCAGCATTCATCGATTCATACCCTACACATACATAAAGTGCCCTTGGTATACCGGTGGACCGGGTCAGCGTGGTTCATGGCTGGCGTGGTAAGACCTAATCAAATGCACTTTTGCTACTTCTGTAAATTACGTTCGTTGATAAAGGAGGAATCCCTGGGGACGTCACTGTCGAGTTTATTTCGTGGAAATTTAATCGTTTTGTTCTGTGAGTTTAACAGCACATAACATTCAGGTTGCATATCTTAAATGAGTGTCAGTATCCAATTAAACAATAGCTCAATAAATTCTTAAGAATTTTATCAATGCTGAATACTCGATTAAAAGATAAGCACTGGAACTTCTCAAGCCGAATAGAAGGGAACATTGACCAGGATGACTGATCCGAGATCAGTTCTCTTTTTGCGGGACCCTGGGCGGGTTTCCAAACCTGAACTCAAAGATGCCAAAAAAAACACGTTTTCTAAACTCGTGGTAAGCGTCCGTAAATATGATTGAAACCATGCTTCCCAACAGCAAGTAAAGAGTCCATTTCAATATTGAGTCAATGTCTCTATAAAATAATGCAAAATAGCCTAGTGCATTGTAATTTCCCCTCTCCTATTTAATGTGTACACTGAAGATCTTTCGGAAACAGCTGCCCGAAAGATTATTTACGCAAATGACGTGGCTATTGTTTACTAATCAAAGTCATGGTTGTTGCTGGAGAATCCCTGAATACGGAAGACATTTCTATATTGGAAAACTCTTTTTAATATAAACACCTTAAACCAAATCCGTCCAGAGCTGCGTCTATCGTAAACAATAATGAAGCGAACAGAAAATTAAATGTGACAATGTGCTATAATCCAATCGCCAATGATTCTTCTCCGAGAAAACTAGGCGTAAACCAAGTCTGCAGCTTTACTTTCAAAGTTTACTTAAAGGCGGCCTCTAGCAAAATAAAAACGAGGAATAATATAGCACAGCTGGAGCTACAGCTGGGGCTAATACAGCTAGTGTCCCTAAAGCATACGCCGTGGCATTGCTTTATACCACGGCAGAATATTGTGCCCCAGTGTAGCCTCATAGCTCTCATGTTTTTAAACTTTACTCACAACTGAACGAAACAATTATTGTGCGGCACGTTGAGGTCGACACAAAAACACTGGCTCCCCGTACTATCAATCATTCCTCCTCCTGACATTCATTGGAATCATGCTTGACCATCCAGGAAGTCAGAAAAATGCAAAGTAGCTTATTACCTATCAAGGAAGCCTTTACTAACCTCAATGCCGATCGACTGAAGTCTCGAGGTCTCTTATAGTGAGACATTCAGTAAAAACCGAAGAAGAGTTATTTGAAACATAAAGCTTTGTCGATATGTAATACATAACACCTATTCATTTTGAAAAATGATATTATTGTGGAATATTTTGAAGGTTATTCGTTATCCCTGCATGTATTTACATACTGAACTCTAAACGATAACAGAACAGCAGTTATCTCCTTCAAATGAATAAATTTAATACTTAGTTCGAGGAATTTCAGAGAAGATTCGATAATAGTCACAGTTAAATATTTACATATAAATAGTAATCATAATGGTAATTTAAAGATAAGTAGACAATTAGATATTTACCACTAGGGAGGCACACCACCCTAAACATCACTTCCAATAATCGAAATAAAATATGCAAATTTAAATTTATTTTATTTTTATTTTTTATTTCGGGAAACATAACAGCGCATACAACAAATTCATACTTGTGCATAAACATAGAAAAAAAAGAAAAACACTACGCCGATAATCGTTTCCTACGAAAGTAACATTTTAAACAAGAGAAAGGTCTTAAATACGGGTCACAAATCATAGTGGTCTCAAAGCTCGGATAACCATACTTTCTATATGCTTATCGAAAAACAATTTATGATCTATTTGTACTCCGAGGTTACTTCACCATTAATGTGATAACTGAACTTCACCCGTCTCTCTTTCGGCTGAAGCTTATACTGTTACATTTAGTACCATTTAGAGGGAGTTTATTAAGTACACAGTAGTGTGACAGGCGGTCGATATCCTCCTGTAACCGGAGGCAGGGAGTTAATGGGCCCTTGCTGAGTTGGCCACGAAGACCCATTCTGTTCAGGGTTGGTCACACTCACGGGTCAACACCTATCCGACGGCCTCCACGCATGAAATGTGAGCCTGGGTAGGACTCTGGCCTTATGGTCAGTTTCCCCTGGGAATCAACCTTCTGGCGCTCCTGGGCGGTCTGCGCACCGTGCGGCGTAAGCCGATCGACTGTGCACTCTGACTAACAGTCGGGGGAGTCTGGAAGCAGTACTTTTTCCTATAGAGCGGGGGTGGTTGCGGACCTTACGGCAACTGCTCTTGAAATGACCATCGGCTATCCGATCCTAGGTGAACAGCCGGGCAAAGGACGCTGTGGTCCGCGATAGATTCGGTAAACACCGTTTCATCGCTTCGTAAGGGAGAGGACCGCGCAAGCGACCTCGAACTCGTAACCAATCGAGAGACCGGAGTAATCTGGTCACAATTGGAAGTAAGGGCGCGAGAGTCGGCCCGCCGGGTAACATTCCTGGCTATCTCGCGGTTAAGGCGTTGGTCTCTTACGGGCACGTGGCGTAGCTAGACGGTGGATTGTTTTGTCCCCAAGTCTTCTTCGCTCACTTTCAGGGAGATAGAACGACTAATCGGTAAAACTTCCTGAGGTGACGGGCTCGCCCGCTGTAGTCGACCACCCAAGTTGTAACCGGAGGCAGTCTGCCATATCAGTTACCTCAGCATAGATTTTCAGGTCATCCGCGTATAGAATGTAACGACCAATTATGAAACAAGAATTAATATCGTAAAGATAGGCGTTGAAAAGTAGAGGACCCAAGTGTGAACCCTACATACTTGGGTCCTCGCGAAGTTCTACCTGAATTCTCCAACAATCACAGCTTGGTGACGGTTAGCTACGTACGATGACATCCACCTGTATAGATCTCCGTGGACTCCCAGCCTTTTTAGCTTACTTAAGAGAATATGATGGTTAATACGGTCGAACGCCTTCGCAAAGTCGGTGTAGATGGCATCGACTTGCTTCCGTTTGTCCATCGCACTCAAGGTAACATTGGTAAACTCCGCCAGATTGGAAACTACCGATCGTTGCTTTAGGAACCCATGTTGCTGTGTAGGCAGACATAACGCGATGTAAGAGTATAGCTGTGAATAGATGACCTTTACATACAGCTTACTCAGAACTGAAATGATAGAGACTGGCCTATAGTTGTTGTGTTGTTTTTAATGTTATTATTAATAATGATATACAAAAAAGTCTAAAGTTTCATTAGACCAAAGTTTTATTTAATAATCCGTCATGTCTTAGGAGAAAAACGTAGACAACTATCAACAAAAAGGAGCCACAATGTCTATAATGATTATCAGAAAACGATATTTAAAATACAATATCCCAGTTTTAATGTTTAAATCACAAAGTTAATGAATTCTTTAGATAGGTTAAATATCTTTCCAAATTAATTAGTTTTTCGGTAAAGTTCAGCAAAACATTACGGAATAAATCAGAACTCCGTCAAAGAAAAAAAGGGATTTTAATTAGGACAAATAAACTTCGAAAGGTTTTCATATTTATTTAGTCTCATTCAACTCTTTCACTCTGAGATTTAGAATAGATTTTTCGTTTCATATCTTTGTTAGGTTAGCAATTATAACAATCCTTATAGGAAAAGACTTTTCGGGCATTTTTATCGAATGCCGTTCGTGGATGTTTTGCTACATCGAACATGTTGTGTTATAAATATTGCTTTACATACACACTCTAATATGTATAAATATATGGATATTTATACATATGTTGCATTCTGTCCCACTCGGGACAGATTGGAACTTTAATATGTTATTCCAAATCCAAATGATTTAGATTCTGACCCATTGAATAAAAATCCGTTTACACATACCTACCATTCTAAATTTCGGGGAAAATTAAGTAATCTGACGAAGATGGCTTCATGGTAAAAATATTACTTATGTGGAAAAAACTATTCGTCGAGAAAATGTTAAAGTTTTAAATGCACAGAGCGATAAGTGAACTCAAAATTTGGATATAGGAGTTTTGGTGAAAGTAATTAGCAGTTGGAGATCAAATATTTAGTAGGTGATTTTACATTTTTGTCGACATAACATTCAATTTCAAGTTTTAGTTCAAAAATAGAGGAGAAAATGCATTTTATTGTTTTTTTGGTTTTTAAAGGTCATAGAGGCATAAAGGCATATAAGGCAAAAAAATATCAGAATCAAGCAGATGCATATAATTTTTTTAATGGTGATAATAGTAAAAACAGGATTTGGCACTTAGAGCAGCACAAGTGGAGATCGCATTTGCTGCACATTGGGTTTTTGATAAGTTTTGGACAAAGCAATCGCTTGTTTCACCTGCCTGCATATTGCGAAAGCAGTCCATAATGATGTTATCTGGAGTTATTTCATCAGTCAGCTAATTTGGGTCGTTATCTTGATCAACACTGCTACAATCACCGTCTTAAGCATCCATTTCAACAGAGACCATGAGTTCTTGTATTTGGTCTTCTGTCATTACCGATAAATTCAACTTTTTCTTTCGCCAATTTGTAATTGTCTGCCATTTTTATAGGCAAAATAGACACAAAAGTGCTGAAACGTTGTGAAACAATAACATGCAAGGAGTCCCTGATGACCCTTTCTATTTTCGTTTCTTATACAAACTTGTAGTATTTCTTTTATGATCAGTTCAATTTATATTGAAACTAGAAGTTATTATCTAATCATTAAAAAAAACACTAAAATCGACTTATTGTAAGTTTCGAAATTTCTCTTTGGCGAAATATGATCAGAGGAAAAATAATTATTCTACTTTCGCTTCGAGCTGTAGCACAAAACAAATTGCAGAAACGAATAGATACAGCGTATTGCGTTCAGACTGCGTTTGAAACGACACTAGAAAAAAACAGTGGGGAAATCCCAAGAAGTTTGTCGCTACAAAAAAATATCTATGGCGCAGATGAGTAAAAAATATGAGATCCTCAGGGACCTCTTACCAGACATAGGGTTAATAATTATTGGTTTAGTCAAAGAATAAGTAATCCTTGAGAGGTGTATAGGGGAGAGGTGTATCCATGAGAGGTGCTTTGCTTTTTTATTATGTATCTACGTCTAAATCATTACTATATTTTGGTCTCTAACATATTTTTTAAACTTTCCGATAATTCGTAGAAATACAGTAATCAAAAATTATAGGTCAAAAATTATACCATTTCAAAGATATTTGATCCTCTGACTTTAACGACTTATTTATGCAGAAGCTCCTATACTTTCGTCAAATTTAAAATTACCCTTTTGCTCTTTGAATTTAACTTCTTTTTACTACTAATATAATATGTTTATCGTGATAACTACTATTATATATCATGAAGTCACTCCCATGACTATTTTTTAATAATTTATTATTACATATTTGCAGTGTAAACGAATTTTTTAGTAAAAAATCACAGATCCTATTGGGCCCTAGAAATAGACTCCTAAAGTTGTCCGACTTAATATACCTAAATGTTTAAGTAGGTTTTTCTAAATTTTCGGGTAAAAATGTGTCTTCCCTCTACGATGTCAATGTTACTATTTCCAAGAACGAGCTCTTCTACTGGGTATATTAAATATCTAGGTATAATAATAGTACTTGTTATCAGAGATGTTTATTGCTTTATTTTTTCCTTGTTTTATCTGAGTAGCAATTCTGAAAGCGACAAGGAACAATCCGTTTGCTGCTTACAAACAGAATCAATGCCGGATTCACTTCCGAGTGGATGGCATGTCACTCGAACAACCCATAATAAACACTTAATCCAATTTCATTGTTGAAAGTTAATATTGAACCTTTTGAATGCTGTCTAAATATGTACTCTTAAACATGTTACGAGCAATAACAATACATATAAGGCGTGTGTGTGTGCGTGTAAACAAGCTCAACGCAACGCACACAAGCGCACCCCTCCAATGGAAAAACGTTGAGACTCTAGTTAGGGTCGATTTATATTATCCTTTTAGACACGTATCGTAAATGAACCGCACGTCACAGGAAAGAAAATCTGTATACGATTTGCTATTAAAGAATGTTAACTGAAAATCGGTGACAGCGATTCCAATGCCTTTGTTTGTATTTGTCTATTTGTACATATTTATTGTATGCAATAAGTAATAATGTACACATGGCGAGCTTACATTAGACACACATCCAAAATCCTCCAGAAAGTATAGTTTTAAACCTTAACAAGTAAATACATTAAAAAATATAAAAAACACGACTGCCGTTCCAGAAAGTGAACTATTGTATTTATAATTATTTTTATTACGGATTTTTTTTTATGAAATGTTATTGGTTTGTGTATATATCCATAGATACATGTATATTTTTAAAATAGACTCAATCAGATCTTTCATTTGACACTAAACACGATATCTTTTTGTTAATTTATTGACATTTGGACATTTAGACAACTACTTACTTAATTTTGAACAGTAAAGGTACCCTAGGAAACTTGGTATGACTTAACGGTTCTAACAATACTACACACTTCTCAATCGGTTCAAGTGTTTAGATGTTATGGTGGAATAAAGAAACGGAAAATATACATATATGAACCCCGAACACATTACACTCGTCTTTTGTTGGGCAGTCGTGTACACCTCCCTTCTCCATCATCAGACCCTTCTGGTTTCAATATGTGACTCATTGAGGCAAGACAGTTTGTTTTTATATTTCCTACGCATTTCGTGCAATTGTCACAGCAATTGTATAGTACCTACATTATTAACGCCTCGCGACCTGCAGCGTTTTACCGTATGAGGCCAACATGGCGTGATAATTTACATCTTATCAGAGTGTACATAGTGTTATCATGAGCGCCGATGACGCGAATGCAAATGTAAATAGGAATTTCTTTACGCGATGGAATATTTTTCACGATATCACTGAGCCTGTTTTCAGAGATGTTTTCAGTGGTTCAGCGTTCGGCGCAGCCATTTTAAGGTTAACAAGACTATCGTAATGCAAACATGTATGACGCGTTTGAAGGATAATTTTAATCATGGACAAAGACGCTAGATATATTAGGACCTACACGCCAAAACAGATTTACGACACATTTAAGGCAGATCGAATAACAGCATCCATTTTTTTTTATTTATTAAGGAAACCCTACAGCTCTACAAAAAGTATACAATTACTATAAATACAATATTTCGGGCCGACGACATGTTTTCAACAATAGTCTGCAATATGCACAATGCTTAATGTAAGGGTTGGGAGAGGGAAAAGGAAGGAATGGGTGTTAAAGATTTTATATATTTACGTGCAGTACAATAAATGTGAAAAATTTACTTCTTTATATAAATTTTATAAATGTGAAATAGTAAGGTGAAAAAGATTATTAGAAGAAGAAGAAGATTTATTATTTTTATTTCTACAACAAAGCAAACAACGGTCTAAGTACTCACAAAACCCATAATAAATTTTGTGCGGAATGGCTAAAGGCACAAAAACCTTTAACTCCAAAACCCAACTGCTAAACACAAATGGGTATCGAATTTCCCAAAGAAGAATTTTCAGTCGTTAGTCCGGAGCCCACCTCTCATCCCTCACAAAGCCCGAACCCGGTCGGTGAATTCTAAGGCAACTCAACTTGTATTTATTATTAAGTAAACGACTTTGTTACTAAAAATAGCAGACACTCAATTGGGCTCTAGAAATGCGCACGGGAGCATTCTAAATCATAGAGAACAAAATTCCCGAAATTCTCGTCTCTAATTCTCACGTCTTAATAACATAGAACAAAATTCTCAGTAGTGGTTTGCCAATTGTAGTATTAATAGTAACAAAATTCCCGAAATTCTCGTCTCTAATTCTCACGTCTTAATAACATAGAACAAAATTCTCAGTAGTGGTTTGCCAATTGTAGTATTAATAGTAACAGATGACTGCTTAAAAATAATTTAGAGAGTCGCCTAAAGAATCTCTAAAGTGATAACTTTGGAAGGTGCCTGTATATTTAAACTGATTTTAGCTGCACTGCACTGCTTGGCGCAGTTTGAAAAAAACCTCATTTTACCCTGGAAAAAGGTGCTTGTAAAATGCCCGAAACTTTGGGTGCTTCAAACTTCACACTTATTCGTGGGAATCCTTAAAATCTAATTATTATTTCTTTAGTATGGAGAAGTTAAAATGTGACCAACTCCCAAGGTTTTCGTATACTTGACTACAATTAAAAACTAAAATTATAAACTATATTTTAATTTTATGTGGCTGTAGAGTCTCACTTTATTAGATAGTCCATTTTTTCAGATTTGTTAAAATTTTTACCTGTATAAAATTTGTCAAAAATGGAAGGAACAGATGCGGGCCACGAAATATAGGCTTCGCTTTGTTACAATAGATTCCATAATCTTAATTCTAGTAAAGATATGACTAATGAGATGATGAGATGACATCACAAAACAAATACATATTTTCTTTGGGCAAATTAATTTTACAAATATTATGAGTCAAGCCTCCCATTTCAATTCGAATGAATTGGCATATTAGCATAGGGACGTTGCGGGCTGTACAAATTTGCCGGCGGCAAATCGTTCGCCAAATAATTACACTTATTATATCAGAAAGAATCTGTCGCAAACAATAAATAATTGTGTTTGTCGTCCAAATATCGGTGATAGCACGAACGTAGCTCTTTCCACCTCCATTTTGGAGAGCTAAGCTGCGGTTAGTATACATATTTCTGACGATGTTAGTGTAGTTTATATTGGACACGCTAGGACAAGCCAGGTGGACCAAATTATTTTCCGAGTTTTATAAAAACTATAATAGTAGCTGTTATCAACCTGAAAGTTGTGATAACACTTTTATTTATTAAAAAATAGTGATTTAAAATAAATATATGTAGATGGAACACTCGAGACTGTTGCTGGTATATATGTGACTCGTAACACTTTTAAGCTGTATATGGTTAAAAAAATGTATTATGATATTAAACTACAAATGCACGCTTACTCGGCAGTGTTATATAACTCACAAAACATAGCTATAAATTAGGACTCACAACAGCGATTATAGAACTTACAGATATTTTTTGAAGAATATATAAATATAGACCCTAAATAATAATGGGGTCCTCCTATATGTAATTTAGCTAATGGACTTGGCACTTCTGGTTTTTCTGTAAAGATAATACACAATTTTACCAAAAAATACGTGTAGCACTCGGGGACTGCCGCGGTAAAGCTATTGCATAGCATTTTTAACAACTTATGCAATTAAAATTATTTATTTATTTTATTTTTTCTGATCTATCGGAACACGTTGAAATTATTCCGAATCATTTGCGGCTGCGAAAGCAAATGATTCGGAATAATTTAAACGTCTTCCGATAGAGCGCCGCGGACGAATTTTTTATTCGATAAAACAAAAAAAACTGATTATTCGAAAAAAAACGTAGATAAAAAGATAGATAATTAAATTATCTTTAAAATGGTGCAGGTTTCATAATAATACGCCAGATAGTATTTGCGTAGTAGTCGTTTTTGTGTTCGGTTAGACCTAATTTCACAAATTAATTACACTATGTAATATAAACAAAATCTAACATATTCAAAGCTAAGAATATTAGGAAAATGTTCTTGTTTAACATATATTTTTTTTGAATTGTAAGCAGTACTCGTTTAGACATAATTATCAGTTTAAAATCATTAATTTTCGTTGAGAAATTTCTTCATTCGGTCGCCGCGCTGGCCTAGGCCCGCGATAAAAGCTATACAATAGCTTAAAAAAAACCGACTCCAATATGTCTTATAAGAGCAGCAGCCAAGTCATGGTGATACTTAGAACAGGCTATCATAATGCGTATACAAAATTTTGTGCCTGTGATGTTGACCATGTATTCTCATAACGACTTATTTTGAAAATACATAGCATCGTATGTACCCATGTATGTACGTATGTACCCAAAATGGAACCAATCTGCAAGTATATCCTTTCAAATGAAAAAAGATTTTTTTAAATCGGTTCATAAACGGCAGAGTTCTAAGGTAACAATCATTTTTTTGAAGTCGGTTAAAAATAAGGCAACTGACTAACTCGATAACGGCACCGTTAATTTACTACAGTTAATTCAGTAACCATTTTTCGGTGCATAAACGGGCTATTTATTAGATATATGGTCTAGGTCAGGGGTCCGCACGTAACTTCAAGTGGGGTCCAATTTAAAAAATATATAGTTAATAGCTTAGTCAAGAATACTGTATACGACCTAAGATATTTGGATAATGCTGAATCCATATTCCAAGAGTATCACATAATAAAATAAAGGAAAATTCCTGATAGTTGAAATTTGCCAAAGAGCGTAATATTTATTTTTATCACATTATCACTTTGATAATTATTGTTAAAGGCATTGTGCTCTTTATGTAGCCGGTAATTTTATTTACTACATTATTTTATATTTAGTAGGAATATATCAACCGAATATATCAAAATATTTTAATTATTTTATAGTAACAACTATCACGATAGTTAATTTTCCTTATTAACTAAGAGTCTTAAACGCAATTATACATTCAAGTGTATCAATGCCCACCTACTGAATACTGTTGTTTTTTTTTACCGAGGTCCAGAAAAAAAAACATTTTTTAAAAATTAAAACAGTAGTTTAATTTTTTTATACGGACTCGTTTAAGTACCTAATTATATGAATTTAATTTATTATAAAACACAACAAGTATGCATTCTTAAAAATATATACATACCACATATACATACAATCACGTCTGTCTCGTAAAGTAGGCTAAGATTACAGCGTACAACTTCCCACGATCCATACATACATATATCTCTAGCTATTACACTTGCAGTCTTGAGCCAGTTTTTTTTTATAGTTTGGTTCACGCAGGGAACAGGCAATGCGAAGAGTGTCGTCAAGGTGGCCGACCGGTATTCTCGAACGATATCTGTTCTTCAAAAAAATCATTTTTGAGGAAGATCATTCACATATATATGTGGAGCAAAACATCATAGTTAGGTTGAACCGAGATTTGCAATTTTCAAATATTTGGCGGTCCAAATATTGACCTCCCGCGGTCCGGACCCGGACCGCGGTTCGCATATTGCCGACCTAGGGCCTAGGTTTTAGGGAAAACTGAAGGTACTTTCCAAAAGTATTAATATCCTCAGAGACGCTTGCAATTTATTTTTGTAAATATAATATAATATATCCGTCAAAATTTGAAGTCAGTGACGACCTTAACATAGAAAAAGGTTCTCAGATATCAAGTTCCGATTACTTTAATGGGACACTTATATGTTTCAAAGATATATTTTGTAAGAAAACATTTATAGGATTAATAACTACTTCAATGATGAAGATGTCTGGTGTTAATACAGCTTAGCGGATCAACACGCGTCTGCTTGCAAAAATAGAACGATAAGTTATTCTGATTGTTGATGTGAATGGTTTCGAGGAGCATAGAGTAATACATTGATAAATTGAAATAACGTAATAAAATTAAAAATGTTTTTTTTCATCTTACCCCAATTTCAAGGCAAGATGGGTTGAGCAGCCAGGTAAGGTGGGATATTGCTTATTATGTTTTAAAGCATGATGTAAATAATTATATTAAATTTAAATAGCGTCTGAAGAACATATCGTTAATAAAATATATTTAACGAATAGCTTTAAAACTCTATTTAGATGCTTTAGGGAATCTATGTTCTTAATAAATATACCAAAGGGGTAAGATGGGCTATCATTCAATCGTGCCACGTAGCACACTTTTTTAAAAGAATTTATTGCCATGTCTACCTAAATTTGTTAAGAAAAAATACATGAACTTATCATAAACTATACTTGTTAGTAATTCTGAAACAAACTCATAAATAATATATCTAGTTTCTACCTCAACAAAAATAAACATATTGCAATGAAGGGAGACAGAAAATAATAAAACCCTCTCTCCAGACGACTGGACTTCTGTCTCTGCGGATCGGCGATAGAGGGTCATGCATCGACACAAAAAAATATAGCTGGTGCCACGTGTTCATCGAAAAACTTTGCCAACCCCGTCTTGCCCCCTGTCCCGTCATGCTCGCTTTGAATTAGCTCCGCTTGATATATAATTCTACGTCAAATATCATTTTTAACCTCACCTATTTTCTGTTCTCTTTCTTACTTTAATTTTTCTGTTATATGTGTTCAAAAAGACTTGGATTACCTATATATTGACAATGTCAGTACCAAACAAAGTTGCCTTTGGTTTTCTCTGACGGTTCTTTCGTGTGTAACTGTAGAATTAATTATTATAAATAAAGGGGTAGATTATTTCGAGTCGGGTCGGACCGCTTTGTTTTCAGTATTTTCGAATGTGTAATTTCTATATAATTAAAAACTTTCGTTACAGTGGAATAATCTAATATATCCAGCGAACGCTTTCCTTTAGTTATTTAACAATTTCATAAACTTTAGTATTGTTTCGAAATCATGACTAAAATAGATTATATTATACCACACCATCAAAGCATTGATATTAAACGTTTTATAAGAATACATATTCAAAGGTAAACGCTGATTTGTTTTTTTTAGGCAAAGCTTAAAATGTCCGGTTGTATCACTTTGCCAGCCGCAGAATGTAAATGACAATATGGCTGCCAGTCGATAGAGCGAGTAGACATGCTTGAGTGTTGATAAACACCAAATATTTGTACATCAAAGCTACTAAATTCGTTGATACAATATTTAGTAATAGCAACAAGTGCCACACAATACGCCGGCATTACTCGCTCCTTCGCAAAGATCTTATCAATGAATTTACTTAAACAAAATAATGTATAGCATTCTTTCCACTTCGAAGGGATTCGGTTTGTTTTGGTTTTATATTTTTTCATGTTGTCATTGTCATTCTTGAAATTTATAGCTACTATTAAACTGGCATATGGTCTGCAATCTAGCACACGTGTTTCAGTGTCAACCGTACATATGCTGAAAGTCAAAAGTGGATATACTTAATTTTTTTTTACATACTAAGACACTTTGACTAAGCAATCTAAACGACGTACTAAACAACTACAACAGAAAGCACTAAACACCTACCAAATGTTATTTACGAGCCGTAACATTTTTTTATTATTTCAATTTACTTGTTATGTTTAAAAAAAAATGTCTTTCTCAAAAAGTCAATAGGGTATAAATAAGCCTACAAATTACAAAGAAAACTTGCCCATTTAGTCAGCTATCCAAAAGAGTGTTAATGTTTATACAGTTTTTTGTAAATCTTTAAAATGGGTGATCTTTACTTATTGTAAAGTAAAGTACAAGTAAAGCGCGGCTAATAATTAAGGTCGTCCATATTTCTGAAAAATTAAATTAAATAAAAAAATATCACACAAAATATTATTAAATTTTTTCCTTTAAATTCAAAATATTATTCAAAATTTTGCTATAATAAAACATCCATTCATACATCCAATTCATACTAAAACATCAATTCCTTATTCAATGTCCATTCGCGGACACCGTTTGTTTAACAAAAAGAAAATTTAGATAAATATCTAATTAACCTAAAACAATCTTCTATGGAAAGAAAATATCCTGCTCCTCTATTAGAAATACATATTCTACATTCTGAAGTAAAATATATAATACACTAAAACCTAAAAAAAATATTAGTATTTTTTTCTCAGCACTACTTATTCCCCCGGTGCTGAGAAACTGCGACATATATTAGCTGATTTATTCCCCATTATTTCTAATGATGCATCCACAAAGAATCTCTTAAATTCACCACCAATTTTATCTTTCCGCAGACCACCTAATATTAGATCAATTTTAAATAACGCAAAAAATAAACAATATTTCTCTTGTGGTAATAATAACTTGGGCCTTTAACTTTGTGGTCGTCCACGTTGTAAAACTTGTCCTCTTTTAGAAAGTGATTTTTTTACTAGTCCAAATACTACTAATAATTACAGGGTTCCTTTCTATGACAGTTGTTATTCAAAAAATCAGTGTTTCCATGGCAGTTGTTATTCAAAGTGTATCAGCTTCTGTGCAGGACTTTCAATTCCTTTTTTATCAGTGAAACAACATCAATTCATATTAGATTAAATAATCCTAGGGCCAGTGTAGGAAATTAAAATCAGCTTTCAATGTCATTGCATACCAGGGCACACTGTTTATCTTTGGATAAATGTTTTAAAGTTAAAATAATTAAGTGCCTTGGTGATAATGCAAAAGAAAGGGATGTCAAATCTTGGAAAATGGCTTTTATTTATATCTTAGGCGCGTGCAAAGGTTGTAGATGATATTCATTGTTCCAACAATTGATAGGTCTTCTATTATTATGTTCAATATAACTACTTTAGTGATATAACAATATGGCGGCGCCCTGTAGATGGCGCTATAAACATGCCTATACATTATAAAATAATAATGTAATAACAAACGAATTATTAAATCATAGCTTTTATTATTTTAGTGCTATTTACATAAAGATGTCATTTTTTAATTTGGTATACAGGTTTCAATACGTAATAATTACGCACTTTAAATTCAGCATACACTTCCAGACCCCAGTAACCTCGCTCGTTGGAGCTTTGCCGAGGATAGTTCTTGTCCCCTCTGTAGCAATACCCCTTGCACAGCTAGACACATTCTAGCTGGCTGCAAGGTGGCCTTAGATCAAGGACGGTACACTTACCGCCATGACAAAGTTCTCGCTGTTATTCGCGAGGTAATTAGTCTCTCAGTGGCTCGTGCCAACAAGGGTTTGACAGTATCCTCCAAACCCCCAATACAGTTTGTGCGGGATGGCTCTAAAGGCAAAAAACATTTAACTACAAAACCTTTCTCAATAATCGAGAAAGCTACAGATTGGATTCTGGAGGTTGATTCGGTCTCTAAGCAGTATAAATTCCCTGAAAGTCTCGGATGCACAGCCCTCCGTCCAGATATAACTCTTTACTCTCTATCTCGGAAGGTGGCTATTATTGTAGAACTGTTCCATGGGAATCAAATATCCCAAAAGACCACGAGTACAAATTAAATAAATACCATGATCTTGCAAATGCCGTAACCCGGAACGGCTTCACTGTTCACCTTCACGCGGTGGAAGTTGGCGCTCGTGGCCTGCCAGCTAAATCTCTATTTCACCTCTTTAAAGATCTTGGCCTTTCCAGAAAAATAATCAACTCTTTCTTAGAAAAATTATCTGAAACTGCGATTTGCGCATCTCAAATTCTATGGCTTCGAAGGGGGAGTGAATGGGTGGTAAGGTGAACGCTCACATGTGGCAAGACAGCTGTCCTAAACCTACCACAGCCGGTTCGTAAGTCCGGAATCCACTGCTCACCCCCCAGAAGTGTAAAAAAATAGTATTATGATGGGCCCGACTCCGGTCGGTGAATTCCATGGCAGCTCCGTTTGTATTTATTTATTATAGATGGCATTCTATCTCTCCATATTATTTGTTATGTAATCAGGCTTTATAAATAATGCAATAGAAGACACTAATAATTGAATGTTATTATTGTCATCATTGGTTAAATTATTAGGTTTTTATAATCAATCGGACCCTTATAAAAACCATTCATTATTAATGATATGGAAATTAATCGCTCTTATTTTGGCCGTCGAAACTATCAGCGCCACCTGCCTTTCACCGGCGCAGAAGTGTTGCCCAATCGTACTATAGAGCTGAGCAATCTAATATGATATATAATCAACTGTATTATCTCCACTTGTATCGCGTCTCAAACGCTAAAAAAACATGTTGCGGAGATAGCCTACTCGCTCTCGAGCTGAGATTGTTCAAGTGAATTACTTAAACCGAGCGACACGCAGCCATACGTGAATCATATTTTTATAAAATTACAATCTTATTCTAAATCAGTATTAATTACTAATTAGTCAGCATTAAATTTATAAGAACTGAAAGGAAATTTGGTTTCAAAAAATACCTGACTTTTTAAAGTTATTGTTGAGAAATTTAGCGAATCGTGTTAGTCTTTTTTAAATATAATATAGAACTGAACGCACATACTTTGATCAGTCGGTAATCTGTAGTGTATGATTTAAATAGCTAGTATATGATTTGAATAGTTTGAGAAGATGAGAGAATGGTTGTTAAATTTGGTTACATTTTGATAGCGATAGCAAGCGTGCTCATATAGGAAGATTAAAATTAATCTAGCCTTTTACAGGCTAAAAGCGATCGTGATCGGATCGCGAATGTGTTTGTAGTAGGGCTTCAAAACTACTGCAATTTTGCTACCCCGGACCACCAACCGACGAGGAGGGAAATTATTGTGAACACGCTAAAATTTGTTTTTCGAGATGAAGACGGAAATATTTATTTGGCGCCTCACTTATGATTAAGACCATTTACAAATTAAAGTCTGTCTGTATGTCTGCATGTGTGTCAGTATTACTCCATGTTAGCGTTTAAATGCTTGATCCGATTTGGCATGCAGGCATTATTGTGGTTGAAATCGGTCTATCAAGGGGCGCACTGGTCATATTTCAATCTCCAAATATTTCTTTCACATAGAGACTTAAAAAACGAACCGCACCGTCCGAGGGGGTGGTGTAACGCAACCCAAACGGGTTGGTCCAAAGGCCGAGAGAAGGTGTTCATTCATTGTACGGATTAACTTATAAAAGAGATAAAATCAGTCCTGGGCTACATGCCTGAAAAATCTTGGGGTGACACAAGTAATTTTTTTTCTGAGTAAATAGATCAACGCTACTATCGCCGACAGGCGAATCTCGCAGTTTATATTGCCCTTAATGTAAAAAATGTGCCTTTTGGGAAATAAGAAAGCAGATGCCCATGCCAGGAAAGGTTTAAAAAAAACACTTCCTGGGCCCAGAATAGGCGACAGGCATATCGAAGACGTTCTCCTAAAACTGTCCACCAGAAAATTGACTACCGGGTGTAGACTGAGTACCCTCGAGATCAAAACCTGGACACCTGGGACGATAAAATACTTCTTATCAGACGCCAGAGCATCAGGCTGCGGCTCTACCATAATCAACCGCTGCGCATCGCAGGAAGAAATGCAATGACCGCGAATCGCTCACTAAGTTTCATATTTTTCGTATGTAGTGTCATTACCTTCTACGTTCAAATACACAGTAGTCCGAATACTGCACAATCCAATGACGGCAAAGGGTGAAATAATTGCACATCCCTATTTGCAACAATTCGGCCGCGCAATAATTATTTTTATGAAGTGCAACACCGAATTCAAATCCGACGGGTCCTCAACCGAAGTCGATCTTTTGCAGCAGTTAAAGATCATTCCAGTTCAAATATCGGAAACTGTTACACCATTCTATGGCTTTCCTCTTATTTCAGAGGGATAACCTACGTTCGACATCGGGATAACATCCACGCTGTGAAAAATATTGGATTGCTTCTACTATTTTTTATTAGGGATTTATACAGAATAACGATGTTTTCTGTTGGTTGACTGGAAGATATTGTTGTAGTGTAGCAATAAGTCCGCCATTGAACTTTATTTTTATTGTGCAATAAAGAGATTTTTATTCATTCATTCATTCATTCATTCATTTATTCATGTTTTAACCCCTCCTTGTGTTGAATTACAATGACCAAAAGTACCAAAATTTTCCTTACGTTTAATACGGCAATAAGAGTTTACTCTAGTTTCGTTCATGTGTCCGACTATAACCGTATGTATACTACTACATGCTGTCATGTTAGAAGTGATCCCAAGGTCGTGACCTAATGAAATAAAATTATGTTTTAACGTTACCATACGGTAACTGCAGTCATCCCAACACCGTTACGCGTCATGTCAATTCATACGCATAACGTGGGCGTATGTCATTCATACGCCCACGTTAAATACGTAATCCTTGTTGAAACATACGTATTTCTGTGAATTACTTACGCCACCACAGTTACGCATTATGTTAATTCATACGTATGGACCACCGTTATATATGTAATCATTATTGAAACATACGTATTTTCATGTATTATATCGTTATATTTTTCTCAGTGTACTTCTCTGTAAATCTCGTTCCGTGCCGAATAAAGCGACATCTTGATAATATTATTTTTGCTGGTTACAAGCATTTGCTGTGACCATATACTGTTTATTGCTAGGTACGTACATCTAATTGCAAAAGCACTATAATATCATCTAATTGCAGTGCGGGACTGAGCGCGTCTTTTGAAGGCCGAGGTATTCACCACGCCCTGAAAAGAGTTACTGAATACGTAACATTGGAACTCAGATAGGACTCCTTTGTCAGTGAAGGTCGTTTCTTGAGTCATAATGCACCATGACTGCCTTCTGTACGCGTCTGATATTGGCACCTTGGCTTTTAGTAATTAATTTTAATCGAGTTTACATGTACCTACACGAGTATCGCCGGCCGCATCCGAATCAAATTACCGAGTTCAGATATTCTCGCTAACAATACGATATTGTCTCTGGTATTTGGTGTGCAAATAATGGTACATCCTGTTTCCTTACCCCCCCCCCCCCCCCTGACTAAATCAGCTGTACGGTTTACCTGTCAACTTTTCGCTTCATTTCAAAACTACAGGAGGATAGACGGATTCCACTGTCAATTTAATTCCTCTGTAAGCTTTGTACACTTTGCTGAGCGCTGGACGTGAAAATACTTCAATAATAATGAAACAGTTTACAAAATACAAAACGTTCGGACTGCGATGCTGAAACAAATTATTATAAGGTTTCAAAAAATATTAATGGTTTAAAATAAAAACCCAATTTGGCTTTAAGATTATTTTATTTTATGCTACATAACATTAATGGCACGCACATATATGTATGTTTTTAAGTGCAGAGTGACAAACTAAAAAACTCTTGCAAATTATCATATTAAAACATGGACATTTAATAAGGCTTAATTACTCAACCTCAAAAAATGTCGTGACATCTTCAAATTAAATTATAAAAAATAAACAACAGTTTTTAGCTTTTGTTAAACTAAACATAGTGGAAGTTACAAATGTATTGATGTTCAAATAAGGCATTACTCAAACATGTAGCCCATATTAACAAATTAATCCCTTTTTAAAGAGTTCAACATAACAGCCATGATATATGAAACCAATATATATATATATATATATATATATATATATATATATATATATATATATATATATATATATATATATATATATATATATATATATATATATATATATATATATATATATATATATATATATATATATAAATATATATATATATATATATATATATATATATATATATATATATATATATATATATATATATATATATATATATATATATATATATATATATATATATATATATATATATATATATATATATATATATATATATATATATATATATATATATATATATATATATATATATATATATATATATATATATATATATATATATATATATATATATATATATATATATATATATATATATATATATATATATATATATATATATATAAAAATATATATATATATATATATATATATATATATAATATATATATATATATATATATATATATATATATATATATATATATATATATATATATATATATATATATAAAATAAACGAAGTGTCGTATTTTTGAAAGTAACTAAGTGCGCCCATTCCTTTTTTTTGTCGGGCTTGTTCATTCATCGGAGGAGTCATAAAACTTTATTAGACATTTCTGCAACCTACCTGGGTTGGGAAACAATTAGAAGAGTGGACAATGGTTAAATTTTCACAAAATGCCGTTCTCGTCTTTACCTGAAAAAGGGGTTGTATTTAATACGAATGTTATTTTTGAGTAGTTGGATATTGAGCACGTCGCAAAACGGTTATTGTGAAATAGTTTTTGATTCTCTCTGCAAATATTTAAAAAATATGTAATTCGAAATACCGTTGTTTAACCCTGCCGCGGAAAATTGTTTATATTTCTGTTGACCTGTGAACTCTTTTAATATATTTTATTAAAATGAATAAAATTAGTGCAGTGGATCGACATATTTTTTCATATATATATATATATTTATATATACATATATATATATATATATATATATATATATATATATATATATATATATATATATATATATATATATATATATATATATATATATATATATATATATATATATATATATATATATATATATATATATATATATATATATATATATATATATATATATATATATATATATATATATATATATATATATATATATATATATATATATAATATTTGATTGTAAATGTGTAAATTATTATTTTTTCAAATTGAAATTATGTTTATTACTAAATAAATGAAATGATAAAATAATGAAAGGTATATATTTAGTAATAAACATAATTTCAATTTGAAAAAATAATAATATATATATATATATATATATATATATATATATATATATATATATATATATATATATATATATATATATATATATATATATATATATATATATATATATATATATATATATATATATATATATATATATATATATATATATATATATATATATATATATATATATATATATATATATATATATATATATATATATATATATATATATATATATATATATATATATATATATATATTTATATATATATATATATATATATATATACCTATATATATATATATATATATATATATATATATATATATATATATATATATATATATATATATATATATATATATATATATATATATATATATATATATATATATATATATATATATATATATATATATATATATATATATATATATATTAAATGAATACAAAAAAAACAAAAAAGTGAAATCCACTTAAGGCTTTACAAAAACACTTCATAACGGCTTCAAAAACACTTCATAACGGCTTATAACCTAAATTATCGCTATAATTGAATAGTTGAATTAGTAGATATATGTATGTGTTTGAGAGATCTGTAATAATAAAATTTATATGCATATAATAACAAAAACCGTAATATATAATTAGGGTCTAGGGTCAGATCGAGGCCTAGGGGAAGAAATAAGGCCTACCGAAACAGAAACGATGTTGTTACTACCTTATTTAACTATTATAAAATACAGCTGATTATGGTTATTAAATTGTATTTTATTCAAGTGTTTCAATAGATTGTGTACAATTTCATTAGTAGAATGAATAAACCATATTATACTCTACCAATTGTATGAATGACAACATGAAAAAAAGGGAAATAATTTACCATTAATTTAAAAAAATATATATATAACTTGCGAAGTGCCGTCACAGCGTTTTGATTTGATTTCTGAGAGCTTAGGCCTTATTCGAGCATAGGCCTTATTTGTATCAAGTGCCATACATTTTTCCCAAAGCAGTGTAATTTAAAAGTTCAGCATTACTTCTCACCTATCTAAGCAGTTCTCCATACCAACACATAAGAAAAGAACACATAGGTACCTACCTAGTATCTAATAATGTTGTTGATACACGGTAACATACATTTTCCCAAATTTCGTCCTCACGAAGCGACATACAATAAGTCGTTGTTTTTGGTAGGTATTCGCTATAAAAAGTCCGATAATTTATTTGCATTCGATTTTCAAACACTTTTATTTTCTTCTCTTCGGTTATATTGTTTTTTTATCAGCTATAATAATCGCGATTTTCGGGTTCAAATTTAAAATTCTCCTTTTTGGCCATCATTTAATTGTTAAACTTATACATCACTAAATATATTAAAAAGTGACGAATATAATACAACAATGTAAAAGGATTTTTAAGCTATTGCATAGCTTTTATCGCGGGCCTAGGCCAGCGCGGCGACCGAATGAAGAAATTTCTTAACGAAAATTATTTATTTTAAACTGATAATTACGTCTAAACGAGTACTGCTTACGATTCGAAAAAAATATATGTTAAACAAGAACATTTTCCTAATATTCTTAGCTTTGAATATTTTAGATTTTGTTGATATTACATATTGTAATTAATTTGTGAAATTAGGTCTAACCGAACACAAAAACGACTACTATGCAAATACTATCTGGCGTATTATTATGAAACCTACACCATTTTAAAGATAATTTAATTATCTATCTTTTTATCTACGATTTTTTTAGAATAATCCGTTTTTTTTGCTTTATCGAATAAAAAATTCGTGCGCGGCGCTCTATCGGAAGACGTTTAAATTATTCCGAATCATTTGCTACCGCAGCCGCAAATGATTCGGAATAATGTCAACATTTTCCGATAGAGCGCATTAATCTGATATCAGAAAAAATAAAATAAATAAAATAAATAAATAATTATAATTGCATAAGTTGTTAAAAATGCTATGCAATAGCTTTACCGCGGCAGTCCCCGAGTGCCACACGTATTTTTTGTCATGATTATGACACACTTTTGTTTTCACCATTAATAATAGGAAAATTATATATTACATTTTAGACCACAATATTTTTAATACAAAGTCCAATGAAGAAATTAAAAAAATAAGTAAGCCAGAATTGTGGGTAATGTCATCAGAATTATGTATATTATTTATTTGTTTTTCCAAAACTAGTTGGAGTTATTTTTCTAAAAACGGATTTAGGCTTTTTTTCAAATTTTGAAGCGGCCGTTATTTTGAATCGAAATATCAGATGTCACTCATCAAATTTTGAAACCTGGTCATTAGGATAAACTATATTTGTACGTAATTGATCGTATTTGAAGTCCATAGATTTAGAAGGGAAACATAATAAGTTCTGAAAAAAATAAGTAAAATGTTTGCGGCATTTTGCATAGAAACAGCTCGCTAAAGTCTTATATAAACTTTCGGGTTCGCGATGTAAGTTCTTCTAGTCGGTCTTCCAGGTTAATCTGGAATCAACATTTATACCAATATACCTAATAACGCTTTGTTGTTAAACTTTCGGGCAGGAGTTGTTGGACAGTTAATTGTATCTGTTAGAATGGGCAATTATTTGGATTTCAATTGCACTATTGTTTGTTTGCATTCCAAATATATCGAATTTAGTCTTACATAGGTGTATTTTCTCATACCTAAGCTTACACCCAGATGTGCGCTTTTCTGAACAAAAACCCTTGACTTTGAATAAGTCCACGAAATTTCTCTGCTTGATAAATCAAGCGCCATAGTCGCATATGATCGAATCGTATGTCGGGTCATATTATTAAAAAAATGCGACGCGAGGTATGTGAGGGCAAATGCCGTAATGGCGTCGGAAGGCGTCTACGCCGCAAAGTGGTGTTAATTTTTCCTGTATTTTTATTTTTAGTTGGACGCCTCTCTTGAAATGATTACGTCACGTTTTCGTGTAATTGCAATGGAGCCAGTGTTTGCTTTTAAGTCCTCTAGCAAACGCGGTACATGTAGCCTTCTAAAGTTGCTTTCACACTGACCCATTGTCACGCGACTCGGCGGCGATAGCGAGATAATAACTTAACTTTTTTAAGATCACCTTGTGTCTCTCCACTGCTGAATATAGCCTACTCCCAAGTCTCGTCACTCCATCTTCTTCATTTTTAAACTTTAACAAAATAAAATCAAATTTTAACGCATGCACATTAACCATTTGGAAATATGTAATTATTTAATGTATATTTAGTATTTAACCCCTCAAATGAATGGCGATTAGCTCGGGTTGCCTACGGCAAAATGTATATAAATTTATATTTACATTTACATTTACATAGAGCGGGGTTTACTATAAAGCTATAGCATTACTATAGAGCGGATTACTATAAAGCGGCGCACATTTACATTTATATTTACATTTATATACATTTATATACATTTTGTATACATTTTGCCAAGGCATCCCTTAAGGGACGCCTCACATTTGAGGGGTTAATATAGTTTTGTAAGTTTGTTCAAACTATTTGTATCCGGAATAAAATAAAATAAAATATATCAAGCAACTTCGCGCCACAACTTCCTTATTAAATTTAGCACATTTCCGTCTAGATTCGGTTTTTGGACAGAATAAAATCCTCAAATTAGACGAAGAATATGTCTATCTGGGCCAGAAAATCCAGCTCCGTAGACTAAGTTCGTTAAAGACTGACAGAATAATATGAACTGTGATGGATATTTTTCGGGAGACTTCGTTACATTTTGAAGGCAGATCTAACGTAATACCAAAAAACTAAGGTACGAATATAATAGTTGAGTAGCTCCTAAACTACACAATTACTTTCAGGATGTATTAAAACAATGCAGAAGCTCACGAATGAAAATGGGAAAACTTACTTTATGGCTGATAGAGACCGGCAAGGAAAAGGCAGCTGAAATTATTACACATATCATCGTTTAAAGCGACAAGTCATCAATTTAATTTAATGTTACAATTATATATTACTAATAAATTCGTGTATGTAAAGATTACAAGTATGTATATGTATATATTTATATATAAATGAGAATAATATATGTAAAATGCTAAAATACTCCTATATGTAGTATGATATAATATATGAATAATATTATATAAACATGTCAAATATTACCATAGTCTTTGATTGCAGTATAAAATTACGTGCGCATCTTATTGTAAAAGAAAAGAATCTACCCTAGTACAGGCAATAACCTAGTTGAGTAGTTTTTAAGACATAATTTTTATACTACTTTCTCTTAAATAAAGCATTATTATTATAAAAAAATAATAAATAAAATAACTTAATATGTGGTCTATCTATATAAATAAATACAAACGGAGCTGCCATGGAATTCACCGACCGGAGTCGGGCCCATCATAATACTATTTTTTTTACACTTCTGGGGGGTGAGCAATGGATTCCGGACTTACGAACCGGCTGTGGTAGGTTTAGGACAGCTGTCTTGCCACATGTGAGCGTTCACCTTACCACCCATTCACTCCCCCTTCGAAGCCATAGAATTTGAGATGCGCAAATCGCAGTTTTAGATAATTTTTCTAAGAAAGAGTTGTTTATTTTTCTGGAAAGGCCAAGATCTTTAAAGAGGTGAAATAGAGATTTAGCTGGCAGGCCACGAGCGCCAACTTCCACCGCGTGAAGGTGAACAGTGAAGCCGTTCCGGGTTACGGCATTTGCAAGATCATGGTATTTATTTAATTTGTACTCGTGGTCTTTTGGAACATTTGATTCCCATGGAACAGTTAATTCTACAATAAGAGCCACCTTCCGAGATAGAGAGTAAAGAGTCATATCTGGACGGAGGGCTGTGCATCCGAGACTTTCAGGGAATTTATACTGCTTAGAGACCGAATCAACCTCCAGAATCCAATCTGTAGCTTTCTCGATTATTGAGAAAGGTTTAGTAGTTAAATGTTTTTTGCCTTTAGAGCCATCCCGCACAAACTGTATTGGGGGTTTGGAGGATACTGTCAAACCCTTGTTGGCACGAGCCACTGAGAGACTAATTACCTCGCGAATAACAGCGAGAACTTTGTCATGGCGGTAAGTGTACCGTCCTTGATCTAAGGCCACCTTGCAGCCAGCTAGAATGTGTCTAGCTGTGCAAGGGGTATTGCTACAGAGGGGACAAGAACTATCCTCGGCAAAGCTCCAACGAGCGAGGTTACTGGGGTCTGGAAGTGTATGCTGAAAGGCATTCAAATAAAATTTCAGCATCTCTGGCGTCCAGTCATAGAGCATTACCTTCCAGTGCATTGGAGGCGGAATGCAAAAGTCCCCAATTGTTGTCCAATCATTCTGGCATTGAAGACCAATAGCATGAGCCATACTCTTGCTGTCGTAATCTACCCGCAAAAGAGACTTCTTCAAGTCCACGTCGCTCGTGGTTGTACTGCCATACCCCAGACCAGTGCCATTCTGGCTGATTCCAGTAAGGAACTTTTTGTGGAAGTCTACGCGGGCTTGTAGATCATTTGAATCACTACGGCCACTTATTACGTGCTTCGATATTGCCGGATCTTTGGAATTGCACAGAATCGAATTTTTGGTTATTCTGGAGTTGGCGTAGAGCAGAGAGGGCAGTTTAAGCGCTAGCCCAAAATTTTGTTTGGACCTGAAGAGAGTCGAGGGGTCAGCTGGTTTGGCTAAGGACAGCCAGGATTTTAAACTAGCTGTCACCAGCGCATCTAGACGGGACAGTTGGGTTTTGGTAAAATCGTAAATAAGAAAGGGCCATGACAAATGTGACGTTAGATAATTGTCATAGATCCAGGCCTTACGAGGGCCAGAAATTAGCAAGGCATCTATTTTCGCCAGGCAACTTTTGAAATGCTCTATAACATGATCGCCCGAGACGTCTTTTCCCTGATGGGTGATTTTTCTGTCGAGGAATTTTAAATGATTGTTTGGGTCTATAACGGAGATATTAGAGCCCTTATAGACCAATTTGGGGTCATAGGATGTAAATTTTGTGCCCATGCGGGCGAGTCCAAGGCAAAAACATTTGGAGGGCTTCACTTTTATACAGCCTGACCAGTCGCAGAAAAGCTCCACTTTCTGTAATAGCAGGGAAAGCTGCTTGGGGCTTCTGGTGATGAAAGTTAGGTCGTCGGCAAAAGCGAGGCACGACGAGGTGTATTGGCCGTCTGTTTTAAAACGGTAGCCCCACTTCCTGTCAAACTGGGTCAGGCTTTCCAGCAGTATATTAAAAACTATATTAAAAATCGTCGGGGAGAGGCAACAGCCCTGAAATAGTCCAATTGAATATGATATAGAGCGGGTAGTCCATTCTTGCGTTTTAACATGGAAAGTCAGACAGTCGTAGTAGGAGGCTACAATGTCACGCACGACTGGTGGGAAGTTGTACCAGCGGAGTGCAAAGTGGAGGAGACTGTGTCGGACAGACCCAAAGGCATTCTCTAGGTCGAGCCAGCATACATTGATTTGGCGTTCGTGCTGTCTCGCATCCTTGATGGCAGCAGCCAGGAGAGAATTGTGCTCGAGGCAGCCCGAGACGCCACGCATGAAGCCTTTTTGAACTGATACTCCAAGGTACTCATTCCGGTGCATGAATTCGCTCATCCTCGTGTGGACTATGCTAAAAAAGATTTTGGCCACAGTGTCTGTGAGAGCAATGGGCCGAGCGTCCTTTGGTCCGGTGCAAACTGGGACCTTCGGAATTAAGATGACTGTCGCTCGGCCAAAATTCTGTGGGACTACACCGCTATTCCATATATTTCGGAAGATGGATCCTAAATATTGCAGAAGGCAGGGGCATTTTTTGTATACTAAATAGGGAATACCATCGGGACCCGGAGTAGAGCCCGACGGCTTCCTCTTTACTTGATTAAGAATCTCATCTAGAGATGGATATATTGTACAAAATTATGAATAATATCTAATCCTTAAATAAATCATGGGTTTCGTCCGTTAAAGGTGGATTAGAACTTATTGCTTGCAACCTTCGCTCTCGCGCCAGTTCAACTGTTATTTTATCTCTCCTGCTACACCAGGTTTATTAATCAACGGAAGTGAACGGAGTGGTAGTACCCCTACTTTCCCTTCCACCCCTCCTGACAGCTAATGGCGCCATCTTTTGTGTGCTAACGGTTCGCTTGTCTTGATGGGTGAGAATAGATCGAGCATGGATGCCGGTCGAATCCGTCGCTTAAGCCAATGCTTCTTTCGGAGATCGAAAGCAGGTTGTATCTATCTGCGGTTTGACTACACGGGCACGTCGGAGGGCACGGTAATTGCAAAAGCCGTAGGATTGTCGATGACCCGTGGTGTGTTAGTGGAACTGACAGTCAGACCGATGATTTAATTCCGTGAGCATTTCATTTTCTTTCAGCCAGAACAGAGTTGTTGAATGCGATTAGTCGCTACTACAGTAAGTTTTCTACTTGTATCTGAGCTGGTGGTGGAGCAGAAAGCTTTTGGCTTTCCGGAAATTTCTGTCGCACTGTCTGTAGTGCTTATGGTATTTCAGGCAGCGTGTAGTTTTCCATATTCGGAAGGAACCGTTTGTCTTCCACTATGCGCGCCAATTGTGCCATCCGATTTTGTTGGAGCGAACTTTACTATTGATGTACTGTGGCGTTTATTCCTTGCGAGTATTTTTCCATCACTTTGATGGTCATTTAAGCCTTGCTCCTGCATGAATTTTGTCCTTTGTTTTATTTTGTTTTGATTTTCATTTTTATGTTATTTTTTTAATTGATATTTTACTCTTTACCTTATTTCATATTTTCTCGCTTTGTTCAAATTGATAAGTTTTAAATAAGTATTAAGTATTGTGCATTGGTTGTGAGCAGCCGTTTGGTAAATCCCTATCTTAAATCCCTGGTTTTCCTATCTTAAAAACTGCTAGAGCAGTGGATGGTTGGCATTTGCCTCCATCCATCATGCTGAGACGTTGAATACAATAGCAATACCACGGAGAATCCAGGCCTTATGGGGAGTAGCTACACCCATTATCCTGTCTGTCTAATTACATCATGACTGCATCAAAAATAAATAAAATGCACTAAATTTTGATCCACATCAATCATATTTGACATTCAATTACATAATCGGCGGCTTAAGCGGCTTCCCAGAGTGTACCATGACCCAGGACTATAAAATATCCAGGATGGGAGACTATTATCCGTCACGTCTTGCTCCTACAGTTTGCAACAGCGTCCCACCGCGACGCATCCGCACAGTGTGTGTCCTCTTTGTAGTCGCGCCACAGCACGCCGCGCCGCGCCGTCCGGTCCGTGTTTACGTCGGGCGTTATATATCAAAGCGTCCGGAGCGTTTGTTCAGCGATATTCGGGTTAAGGCTCTTGCGGACGAGAGCCACCTACCCAATAAACATCGAGCGGTTTTGTCGCGGCCACCCTCTACCTAGCAACCTCTCTCGACCCGCAACCTTCCCATCCCCCCTGCTACTCGCCCCTCCGTGCCAACATCGACACGTCATGGCCCAAATTTATAAGAAGCTGAGTCATGTCGTAACTGAAAAATAAGAGGAAGAATGTCAAATACCTTCTTCTTCATCATCTTTTTCGTCTGCTGGGGCCGGCGGTTGTCGGTGTAGCAACCGTCTGTTATAAGGGTCGGCCAAACTCACGGGACAACACCCATTCAATAGCCTCTACGCAGAAGTGATAACCCGGGTAAAACTCCGACCTGCTGGCCAGTTTTCCCTAGGATTCAATCTTCGGGCGCTCCTGGACTTTCTGAGGTGATGGGTTCGCCCTTTGTAGTCGACAGCGCCCCCAAAGTCCACTCTCATAATAGAGGCGGAGTGGTAACCTGAAATTATAGTTTGGCGCCGTAGACAGTTTAACCTTAAGTTGGCTAAAGCGTGGCACTCGAAAAATATATATACATCAGTCTCATATTTCTCTACACATTTTCTGCAATTAGAATAAGACCTCTTTCCGATGGTGGAGAAGTGTTTCTTAGGGGACATAAGTCCTATCACTGTTTTTATTTAGGTTTTCAATATTCAGTTTCAATTTCAATTCCAGTCCCAGTTCCCATTTCAATGTTCGTTTTACTGTGCCGCTTAGAAAACCAGTCTCTGGTTTGGCAACGCTCTCTCACCAACAATTTCTTTATATCGTCATTTATTTTTTATCTACATTATTGTAGTTTCAACATGTAAACTGTACTTAGGTGTAATAAACTAAAATATAAAATTAATATATAAATAAGTATACATGAGTAATTGAAATGTTCATTAATTTTGATGCAAAATAAAATATTTGAAACATCAAAAAAACAAAAGGTTGATAGACGAAAAAATAAAGGACGACAACTAAAAAGAATAGTGTGTTTTTTACCCATTTCTCAAAAAGCACGGGAAGCTCTATGAAGCGAAAGTAAAACAACTGAATTTATTATTTTTATTATTTATTATTTATTTATTATTTAATTAATTTAACAATTCATTAACAGTGCATAAGTATTACTAATAATCATATCAATAAAAAAGATATATATACTTAAAATTAAAATTAAAATTAAACACGGCCGATATGAGCATTAGCATTTAAGTACTGCTGCTGCCCAACTAAGTGCCAGGACTTGTTCCAGGGCAGCTAGCTTTCTAGTTTTTATATCACATATATTCGGCAATGAATAATAAAAAAATAAAAAATAAAAAAAAAGGAAAAGAAATATATATATATTTCCGTCACCATTACAAATTATAACTAATAATCACTAACTAATGATCACAATAGGAAATAAAACACAAAAATAAATAATCGTGTTAATAAAATAAAAATAAAATAAAATGTCAAATAATATCAAACAATAGTCACCAAAATGTATGAATAAGTAATGGTAATAAATAAAAAAAGTCAAAGAAAATAATAATAATAATAAGAAATGTCAGGGATAAGATTTAATGATGGGAACTGTCTCGGTATATTAATTTGTGGATATTTTGCCGGGCGTCATGTTTTAGCCAGGAATCAATTTTGGCTTTAAAAGAATCGTTCTTAACATCCTTGAAATTCGTTCATACTGCTAATTATAACATGTTTACCCAAGGAGCCATAATTTTCCGTCCACTGAGCAAACCGATGATTTACGATAGCTTACAATAATTCACTTTTTTTGATTTTCGTAAGTATTCATTGTTTTATAGAAAAGTTAATAAACTATTAGGTGCCAGTTGAAGAGTTTGATTTTAAGATAAATATTGATACTGAAGAAGCGACGCATGTTCCTCGCATGTCAGCAACTCGTGGTTTAAGTCGAGATACTTCATAATTATTTTTTATTTTTATTTATTGGCCTTCAATTGAAGAAGAAAGGATGCAATGCAAGAATGCATGTAGCACAGCGCGACACCTCTCGAGACCTTAAGCTACAGCGTCTGCTATAAGCTACGTCTTGACCCTACGCTTTGTTCCGTATACCTACTTTATCGGCTGATATGTTTCGTGCAGTTATCTCCAATACGCCCTCTATCCCTGTCTTCCTTTCCCCGTCTCGCTCTGCCACCCGCCAAACCTCTTGCGGCACCGCCCGCCGTAAATATTGGTATTTGCCAAAGAAAATTCGTGTCTGTATACCTTGTAGGCACATAGGTACATGTTTCATTCGCATCTATTGATGAATCTGCGGTGTGTTCTTCGAGAAGGGGATACTCGCCGTCGCGTCGCAAGGATCTCAAAAAAGTATTCGACGAAGATGTACTTGTTTTTGAATATTAAGGCAGTGCCTCCGGTGCCGGCGCCAGCACCTGATACCAAATTGATGCGGCTGCCGACGCTCGTAGAGAGTCCAGTCAATGCATACATCCGATTTTGCAAAAGGTAATTTATTTACATGTTGCTAGGACCTGTGCCAATGGTAAGAGACCAGCTTTACATCTTTGAAAGATCTGTGTAAGCGGCCGAATGCCCAAAAAATCGTGAAATGTTTCGGTTTGTGCTTTGTTATTTCTTCTTAATTATGCGTTCTGCAAAAAAGAATATTTTTCTTTCTTTTTATAAAGTACATACAATTTTCTACAATTTCAGAGTAGGTACCTACTGTATTTTCGAAAATTTCCAAGATACAAATCTTGGCAGTATTGGCAAAATTTCAAATTAAAGGTAAAGGTTAGTTAAAAATTATTATGAAAAATAAACCATTTTTACCACCAATTCAGGACCGCGGTCGCTCGTACATAACAATATTGTAATCTTGGGTTTTTGATCACTAAATAAAAACACTTTTCTCTGCCTTTTGTCGTTTTAACTCATTGTAATTTAAAGACTATACTTATAACAGTTTTAACAATACCTTTTATTTTGATGATGCGATGTCATATTTAGGGTGGTAGCCTTTCTTGAGAAAAAAATCTTTGAAAAGAATCAGAAATATTTTAGTCGTCAAATAACCGAATCGTCAGAGTTTAAGCTGGGGCTATATTTTATTTATTTTATTTTTATTTATTTATTTATTTGTAACGAAACAGATAGTAGGTGGTACATTTCATTAATAACATAGTGCCTTACATAATATGCTCTAACCTACTATCCTATAATATTGTTACAATGCATCCGTTAATAAGGCTCTAATCTAGATATTATATATATATATATATATATATATATATATATATATATATATATATATATATATATATATATATATATATATATATATATATATATATATATATATATATATATATATATATATATATATATATATATATATATATATATATATATATATATATATATATATATATATATATACATATATATATATATATATATATATATATATATATATATATATATATATATATATATATATATATATATATATATATATATATACATATATATATACACATACATATACATATATATACATATACATACACATATATATACATATACACACACATACACATATATACACATACATACACACATATATATATATATATATATATATATATATATACATACACATATATACATATATATATATATATATATATATACATACACACACATATATATATATATACATACACATACACATACATATACATACATACATATACACACACATACACATACACATACACATACATATATATATATATATTCATACATACATACATATATACATACACACACATATATATATACATACATACACACACACATATACATACACACATACATACATAAATATATACATACATATCCACATATACATATACATACACACACATACATATATACATATACACACACATACATATCTACATATATTTTTATTTTTACATATTATATATATTTTTATTTTTACATTACACTAATGTTTTAGAGTGTATGGACTTTTTGATGTTCGCAAAGATATCATTGAATATGTCGTTTCCTTGGCAGTTCATATCGAACGCGCGACACATCCTACTTATAGGTTTATTATAAGATAAATTATTTGCATGTAATAGGTTGGCAAATGTGTTATTATTTCTGGAATGCCTCTGGGGAACGCGGATTGGAATTTTAGCTAAGCTGGCCGGACTGTCTAGCTTGTTATTAATAAGTTTGTAGAGACACGAGATGTCTGCACTTATTCTACGTTCCTTTAATGACAGCATTTCAAAATAAGACAAACGATCCTCATAACTGTTTAGCTTATTCCCAAGGCCACATTTGTACGACAGCATGCGGGTGAATTTCCTTTGGACTTTCTCGATTCTATCGCCGTGTACTTTGTAAAGAGGATTCCATATTACTGTACCGAATTCTAGTATAGATCTAACTACAGAGTTGTAGACCAATAACATAGATTTCGGATTACGAAACGGCTGCATAACCCTGCAGATAAACCCTAGCATTTTATTGGCCTTTTTAATCATCTCATTGAAATGAATTTGAAAAACATATCTTTCATCGAAAACAATACCTAGATCCCGAATATGGTTTACTCTAGAAAGAGGTGCGTCGCTGATGTAATAATTATTACGGAGGATGTTTTTGTTCCTTGTGAATGTGATGACGTGGCATTTGTCTATGTTAAGTTGCATGGCATTGCGTGTGCACCATCTGCTTAAGGTATTTAAGTCGTCCTGAATTTTGTCGCTATCAGAGGAGCACGAGATTCTATTAAATATTTTTAGGTCGTCAGCGTAAAAAAGATGCGGACATTTGAGTTCATTGCAGAGGTCGTTAATGTAATAAAGGAACAGTAGGGGTCCTAGGTTTGAGCCTTGCGGCACCCCAGAGGTAATAACGGCCGGTGCAGATTTGAAGCCATTCACATTTACCAGTTGTGTACGATTAGATATATATGACGACAGCCATCTCAGCAGATTTCCATGGATTCCGAAGCTCCCCAATTTTTCCTGCAGTATAGCGTGATTGACTTTGTCAAAGGCTTTGCTGAAGTCAGTGTAAACTGTATCAACCTGAATGCGCTTATCGAGTGACATGCATAAGTAATCCGTGTATTCTAAGAGGTTAGAGATGATTGACCTATTGTGCATAAAGCCATGCTGAGTATCGCTTAGCGATGGTTTAGTGTACAGGTATAGATGATCTCGCATGAGGGATTCGAACACTTTTGAAAAGGTACATAATATGCTTATCGGCCTATAATTCCTGACATTAGTGGAATCGCCGCTTTTGTGAATCGGAACCACATGGGCTGTTTTCCATTTGTCTGGGAAAATTCCTTCCTGTAGGGATTTATTATATATAATAAATAAGGGCAGGGCTAATTCATTAGCGCAGTTTCGTATGAATATTGGAGGAATCATATCCGGTCCGGGGCCTTTATTAATGTCCAGGTTCCTGAGTTTCTCTTTTAGTTTATCTAGAGAGACTCGCAACATAGGCACTGTGTATGTGGACTGTGATATGGCATTTACTGTAGGGGCGCTAGCAGAGTTAATATTTACCGGATCGAAGACCGAACAAAAGTATGTTGAAAGAAGCTCGCATATATCCTCACCGCATTCTGCAGTTTGGTTGTCATGTTGCATAACTTTCGGTAGAGAGTTAAGGTCTTTCTTAGATTTTACATATGCCCAGAAATTCCTTACATTATTGCTAATGTTCAACTCGATATTTGAAATGTAGAAGTTCCGACACGTTCTCAGCATTTTCTTCGATCTTTTCCTGAGGATTGAAAAGGATTCATAATCTCTAGGGTTACCGTATTTTTTAAACTTTTGATGGAATTTTTCCTTTTCATTCATGCAGTTTATTAAGGAGCGACTGAACCATGTGGGATATCTGGCATTCTTTTTGGTTTTCTCCGGAACATTCAAACTGATAACAGATGAAAGTATGTCATATAGTATTGTCACCGAGGAGTTACAATCAAATTGATTGAGAGTTGAAATCCAGTCAATGGATGCGAGGCTTTCATTGCAGCTTGAAAAGTCTGCTTTGTAAAAATTAAAGCGAGTCATACCATCCTCATTAATTTCAAGAAAAACATTGTCGTGTACGTATGCCCTTATTAGTAGTGGTGGGTGATGTGGGTCTATTTTGCTGAGTGGCTCAGACAAACTGACAGTTAATGTAGGCTTATCGGACAGGATAAGGTCCAGTATTCGACCATTGACATTACAGTTGCCATTAAATTGAGCGAGATTGCATAACGCAATTTGATCCAGTAGCATTTCAGAATAGTTACCAGAGAAGTTGGTGGCTGAGAATGTATCGGTATGTATTTTGTCCGGTGCCCAGACGATTGAGGGAGCATTAAAGTCACCTAGAATGATATTTTGACTGCCGGAGTTAGATTCCAGACAATTTTTTTGACAACTCGTTAAAAATTCCTTAAAGGTATTGCTGCTGATCCTCGGAGGCAGATATACTGTGCACAGGTTGATTGAAGTATATTTATTGATTTTTATATTTACCCAGAGATCTTCAGCTCCAGTTTCCCATGAGTGCAATCTGTGTACGACAAATTGTTTAGATATTGCTATTAGTGTACCGCCGCCTTCAAGGTTTTGAGATGCAGACGATTCGCGGTCTCGTCTATGTACTTCGTATCTGTTGTCAAAAATTTCGCTGCTTTCTACGCTAGAATTCAGGAAAGTCTCTGTCAGACATATAATGTCATAGTTGTTGTTCAGTATTTCAATTGCTATTTCGTTAGTTTTACTTCTCAGCCCTCTCACATTTTGATAATATATATGTATGCTTGACATAATTAGGACAATAAAACGTAGTAACGGTAATAATATATGTAACAAAAAGATATATATATATATATATATAATATCAATAGTAGTAATAATATAGAATAAAAACATCAATATGAGACATGATACGCATGTGAAATGTCTATAATAATATTTGTAACGATGTGTATGTACGAGCATAAATTGTTGCAGGTTTTAGTAGTAAAGTTTTTTGATTATTTAAGAGTATATAGGTGTATAGATATTGAATAAAGTGAATATGCAGTGTAATAATTAAGCTATAGATTGAAGTGTGTTAAGTTTATCAAAGTTACTAATATTGATTACAGGCGATGTGTCGTTTTTCCTTATAAATATTTTGCCATTCCTTATCCAGATGTATCGATAGTCCTTATTTTTGGCGACAAATCGTGTGGCTGTGTGGAGCTTCTTCATGTCGCGAGAAAGATTTTCACAGACGTAGACTGCTTTTGTCTCTCCATTGATTCCGAGGTGTTTGCTGTTCAATTTATCCATTGCGTTCGATTTATTATATTTTCTTGTGGCAGCGATAATTTCGTCTCTTATACGTGGATTGGATAGAGTTACCACGATGTTCCTTGGTCGAGCAGAAGTCGGGTTTAGCTGTGAGACTCGATGACACGTTATAATATTGTCACGGCACAGTGGTATCGATACACGAGAGCAAAGGTTGATCACCATGGAGAGGATGTTTTCATTTTTATTTTCTGGAACTTCTTGAATTTCTATATTGCAGTTCCTACTGCGCTGATCAAAGGTATCTAATCTTTGTTTCAATTCAGCGGTGGTCTGGCGTAGATTTTCATTCTCAGATTGTAGAGCAGCTATAGTTGCAGTGTCTCTTTCCTGATGTTGTTTGAGTTGATCCATCGAAGTTTGTAATATCTCCATTTTTCCTAACGAAGAAGAGATTTCCTTTTTGAACTGCTGCAACTCGTACGTGATGATGTCATTGATGCGTGTGAATAAGCTGTCCATAATATCGGTTTTAAAGCTGTTTAGCTTCCCATCGATGTGAGTAATAAGCCTGTCAAAGTCGAAATTTACCATAGAAGCTGGTTGAGGTGATTCTGCTTGCGGGGTCGATGGTCTGGAAGACGAGCTGTTACCGATGACTTTGGCTGAAGTCTTCGCACAGGCTTTCAGTGGAGGCTGCGGTTTTTCTTTGCAGCTGGTGCATTTTATTGAGCTCTTTCCGTCTGCTTTCATTGCCTTGAATATCTTTTCTTGCAGCCCAATGCAAAAATAGTGAAAAGCCTTATCGCAATGTGAGCAAATTATCTCATCTTTAATTGTTAGAGGATCACTGCATTTTTGACACTTCATATTAACGGTCCGATTTGACGCCTTTTTATGTCAGCAAAATGGATATTGTGTATGTTTTTATTTTATGACACTTAAATAAGCGACACACGCCTGTAATAATTTGCTTATTCGCACATTACGCTTTCTATTTATTTTTCAATTGATACACAGCAAGGACACAAACCATTCGCTTTTGAGGCCTTAAAGCGGTGTGTCAAGATGCTACTATCAATTATTTTCCATATTATTTTTCAAATGTGATCCAGAACCATTCGCACGGACACGAACCATTCGCTGTTACGCCCTTCAGATTGTAGTGATTGGTTTAATTGCCGATAGATGGTAGATATCACAGATTCGAATAGATGGCGTTGTTTAAACTACTGCGAAATAAATTTATTTTTCGATTTCTCTCGCAACTTATTAGATGACAGTGTTGATTGGTGTATTTGAGAAAAAATCGTATACCGGGCCGAGATTTGAACCCGCGAACACTTGCTTCGTACGCGTCAAGCCGAACCCCGCCGCCAGCCGCCTGTTGAAGCGCAGTGCAACTGGCTGTTTTATATTGCTAAGAAGTTTGGCGGCAGATTTGATAGATGACAAGACAATTTTCTGGTAGGTATTATTTCGCACAAATTAGATTGTTTTAAACACGAAAAAGTTCACATACTTGACTTAAAGGATGCCGTATTTCACTGTTCACTGATGTAAGTTTTTACTGGCTTTAAGATGGTATTAAAAACAAACAGATTCACGAAGTTTTAAACACTTTAAATAACTTTAATTATGAGCGATTGCAAAAGTACGTCAGCTCGCTAGATGTAGGCCATTGTCTCTTATAAAAGACGATGATCCATCATAGCATAAGATATTTTATTGGCATTTCGAGACAAATACTATTACGTATCTGGTTTCGAGATTATCCAGCAAATAATTGCTCAGTTTTATACCCGCCTAGGTTCAGTAACGACTTTTAAATGTAATTGCGAAGGTGAATTGGCTGCACTGCGAGCAAACAGACGAGCTCTCTTCGATAGTTGTAAGGTGCCTTCAATAACTCATTAAATTCATGAAAGTACATTGTATTATCATGGAAAATTAATAACATAATAGAAGAGCATACAAGCTTGACCAGTTCAAATATGGCAACTAAGGCCAGAAGCCAAAGCTTTTCAAACTACAAAAGTCATCTTCAGCCTATGCAAGCTGTATAACACTGTTTCCCAACATGTCGATGTTGACTGTGATTATATATTTAGATGCTTTGATGCAGAAATAAATAAAATAAAATTACTCATGTGGCAGCGAAGGACTTCGTGGGAATATGGGATTGGATTGGGATTTTTTTAATGTTTAAACGAGATGTGTGTAAAGATGTGCATAGCTCTCGTCTGTGCTACGACCGGGTAAAAACTCTGATCGGGTAAATCGCAGATCGCGAAAAAAAATTGTATTGGTATTTATATTTTTATTCACTGGATGTCTAAAAAAGTATTGTCAACCCGAAGAAGGGAGATAGAGCATCTTTAGTCCTATCCAGAACTCCCCACTCCTAATAGTTAGGTAGTTACGTATGTTTTTTTCCAGTTTAAGGGATGTATTGTTTTTTTCCAGTTTCTTACAGATTTAAAAAAAATCGGTCACGATAATAGCTGGGGTTGATGTTTGATTTTTATTTTAAATTAGCTGACTGACAATCTGGCGCGATAAGATCAGGTTATCAGATACTCCCATAGGTCTTAGCACGGCCCAACAACAAATACCAAATCCAAGAAATTCGATAAGGTTGGTTTTTTCATAAGTTTTGATGGCGTTTAAAAATAAGATGAAATCAACTTTTTTTCGGTGCGCAGGTACATCAAAAACTACCTCATTTTGTCAGGTTAATATCCTGGTTACTTCATAGCGCTACTCCTATATATGGCATCAAAACAATAAACATAGCGGTAGCGCTATGGAAAGCTCATTGGACACTGCAGGCTCAACAGACACCTCCAAATTCCAAGCGTTATTATATGATTTATGCAGAAAGGGAACGATTGCCTTTTATTTTCCCGGCCCACTAACCTACCAGGTGGGAAATTATTGTGAAGGGCAAAGAAAAAATGGATATAAAAACGGAAATATATATTTTGACCCCTTTTGAGACGATTAGAACTATTTCCAGATTGGAGTATGTCTGTGTGTGTGTGTGTGTGTGTGTATGTCTGTGTCTGTGTGTATTCCTCTACGATAGCGCCCAAACGCACTAATCCAATTGGGTTAAAATTTGGTATGCTGGCATAATTTGGTCATGGCAAGAGCTGAAAGGATCGTGGTTGCAATCGGCCTACCGGGGGGCGAACTAGTCATATATCATCCTCAAAATATTAGACTTAGAGACTTGACAGTTAGTACACAAATGCCTTGTTGGGCCAAAATCACATTGTGAAATTGTGGTTAGAATATCTCATATACAAGCTGCACTAATAATATTTGAATTACGCCATACATTTTAAACAAATATTAACGTCATCTGTTGGCGCTAATCCCAATATTGTCCTTAGCCGAGAAACGTACTGCGCCGCCCGAGGCGATTACAACGAATTGCAAAAGGGTTTGTCTGCCGGTCGAGAGAGGGCGTTATCCGAATTTATTTATGAAAATAATATTGAGATGAAATCAGTCCTTTGCTACCTGCCGGGAAAGACTTTGGGGGATACAACCGATTTTCTAACGTTTACAAGAAACCCAAAAAACAACGTACTGGAATATATTCCTAGCTAAGACTCTCTAGAACTTCCGATCTGGATATCTGGACCTGGTTTTAGCATCCAAATTGATTATATCGATTGACCTAACACGCACGCAGAAACGCGAAAATAAAAGTGCGAAAATAAAAAACCTATCGTGCATTTCAGTACTGTTTTTTTTACTGTCTAAGTTAACCATTATTGCAATATCATGTGCGAAAATAATAAAAACATTCAGCCACTTCATTTATAGGAAACACATTTTACCGAATGAAATAGCAAAATCCCTGACTTCTCGTTAGTATTACATTTGCCGTCTTCACGGAGAGAAAGAGTGGGGGTATAATCGTTTCTACTATTGGTATATCAAACAACGACAAAGGTTATGTAGTTTTATTTTGTGTATTTACACACTTGTCTGTGTTTGCAGATATAGCGGAAATATTTTTTCTTTTTTATATAATAGTGTTTATTGTGCTACAAAAACATTACCTAATGAATATTACACTGGTTTTATTAAAAAAGACAATTTATCTACAAATGGCGGAATTATCGCTATGGCCATATCTTCCAGTCAACCAGTTTTATCTGATAGTGTTGTTTTTTATTTGTTAATAATTTTTTTAAACGGTCGAGTAAACAATAGACTTTGAAATAGCACCATTCAAGGTTCACCTTCTCGTTGTTATAACCAGTTTTCTTTTCTCCGTCGCTGTCTTCTATGGACATCAATATCTGTTTATAGATATACGATATTTGGTATATTAGATCTACATATATTTGTTTTATTGATTGTATTTTTATTAAATTTACTCTTTATTACGCGTTTATCGCTACGTGTATGTCATCTGTTGTATATTGCCAATGGCAATAATTTCCCCTCTGTTAAAGGTATATGTTTATATGAATATCTCTCGTATATGTTTAAGTGCAAAATAAAGTGTTATTTATTTTTAATATTATTACCTCTAAAGGTAATAAATTGTAGCCATGTCGTAGAGGTGGCTTAACAATGTGCCGAAGAAAGTGGACAGGGTGCAAAGAGTGCGAGCGAGAGAGCGAGTGAGACGGGGAGATACAGTGAAACTGCGCGAAAGGAGGGTGTGAGCGAAAGGGCGAGAGAGCGAACAGTTTGCGAAGTGGAAGAGTCTCGCACATCAAATATTGATTTGTCGCGTGTGTTGCGCCGCGCCGTGCACAGCACAACCCCCTCCGCGAACAACCTGAACACACCGCAACCTCTCCTTCGTCGTCGACAAGTCTTCCATTTAAGGCAAAACCCATGGTACAGATCAAATAATGTGTGTCTTACTTTTAAATTTCGCATTAAATTTTCCTTTAAACGAAGAAAAATCCAAATTCATTATCTCCAGGCGCGAGCGGGTTTCTATTTGAAAGACGGTTCAATTACTGAATAGGCAAAACTAAATTCGGAACAGTAAGCATGTCAAGTGTTTAGATATAAAGATTGCCTACAAATGAGTAGAAAATATGCAAGACCAAACTTATCCACTTCACCTCTGATTAGATTATTAACGAGAAGAAATTTAAGAAATATATGGACGATATGTTTCTGTTGACCTAAAACCACAGTTAAAGTTGCCTCCAACGAAATAAACCAATAGGATGGGTCTTAGACAAATAAAGTTTAATAATCATTTTCGAGTGAATTTTGCACAGCATATAGCATATCAGAAAACCGAATGACATTTTGATAGCCATGATGACTATATTAACTGTCATCTTCGATTTTCCAGCGGGATATACCTACTATGTATTGTTTAATTGGCATTGGTAAATACCGTGAAAAGCGTTTTTTTAATGCACTTTGGGATTAGCTAGTTTTTGACTGACTTCATGACAAAATTGGGTGTATATATATTCTACCGAACAAAGTGGTATTAATAAGTTGGTTTTAAAAAAGATATGAGTTTGCATTTGCTTGAACGTCCCTCTGATCTACATAAATATAAAATTTTGTTTTCATGAGTGAGAAATGAGCGCCAGAATAATACACTTCGGCAATTAATTAATAAGTATATATCAATTTTGAATGCTATCTTTGAAAATTCAGCATAACGAATAAGTAGTAGATAGACAAGAGCTCAGCCTATTTTCGTAACGAATGTAACACTGCTCTGTCAAATAAATACCGGCAGTCTTTATCATGAAACAGAAGACACCCAGAACACCCCAATGTAAAGCGACGGAATAAAAACGTCCCAGGCGCCAAATCTTACCTGCAATAAATACACTGAGTATACATCTCTGTCTTGCTTATTTACTAAGTCTCTTTCATCAATAATTGTTTGGACCATTTTTTCAGACCGACCTAACGTAAAACAATGGAATTTCTACGACACAGACGCCTAATCTTACTTGACACCCGCACTCTGATCATATATCTCTGTCTTAATTATTGGCTGTTTTTTTTTTCATCCATAACCTTATTTACAGCTTTAGTTTCGGGATAAGATAAAAGTACTCACTCGGTACTAAGCAGTTATTTATAGTAATAATAATTAATATTGATATAGGTTTACAGTTTGTGATGTTTTATAAATATATATTTTATCTAAATAAATAAAATAAACACGTTTATCGTTTAAATAAAACGAAGTAAATCAGATATTTTACTAAAAGCTGTAATTATTAAATAAAATATTTTGCAATTTCAACACTATATTATAAATAGGATAGAAAACGAATTTACCGCGTGAAGTTTGTAGCACCCGACGTTTCGGTGACGTTGCAGCCGCAGTTGTCAAGGGTAGACTGAAGAGCTGTCAATCCGTTGTTTTGCGGGTAGGCCGCATAACACTGCCGCCACTGCGTAGGTTATAACGATGATGGGGGGGCGGGCTCGGAGCGCGCGAATTTTTATAATCCGTCTTGCACACAACACTCAATGTATCCTGTCTTACGTCTTTGCGTTCGGCGTTCGGCGGCGGGAACATTTTAAGAAGAGGTTTCCACGTAGAAGAGAGTTTGTAACCGTCGTCTCTATTGTCCACCACCGTTATAACCTACGCAGTGGCGGCAGCGGTATGCGGCCTACCCGCAAAACAACGGATTAACAGCTCTTCAGTCTACCCTTGACAACGGCGGCTGCAACGTCACCGAAACGTCGGGTGCTACAAATTTCACGCGGTAAATTCGTTTTCTATCTTATTTATAATGTCAAACAACCGCGATAGTCTTCGGCTCAACACTATATCTTTTGCAGCCACAAATTTCAGCTTAGCTGCTATAGAATGTAATGTTACACTTGTAATAGTAATGTACAATTGTAATAAGCTTTCTTTTTGATTTATGTGGCAAAGTATTGCAACAAACTATTCAAATGGATACTAAATCTTCTTCCTAAATAGACCTCGCACGTTCTTTAAAATAGACCCTTTTAAATCGATTTACGTATGCTAATAGTCTAGTAGTCTAAAAACTTATTATGGGTATAATCTGATATGATCTTGAGCTTCTTTTGTGAATAAAGCTTTACGACTGTCATCGACTCTAAACGTATTTACTAAATAATAATTTAATTTAGGCAAGATATTGGATCGTCGAATCAGAGGTATTGTCATTGGAAATATATGACCCTTAACTGATTAGCCTCGTGTTAAACCATTTGCTCCATTTAGATGCAAATGGGACCCGATATTAATATGAGGAAAACACGATTCCACACCGATCTTGGGAAACACTTCCTAGAAAAACAGACTGTGGACCTGCTGAAGTGGTTGAAGCGTAGAGTGTAAACGTATTCAAAATTAAATTGGATATATACCTACTTTAAAAATCATTAAAAAAACAGATATATAATTGTTGAACTCAGGCATAGGTATCAGCAATAATGCTGACTGTCTACAAAACATAATAGTAATTTATTTTAAAAAATAGTCATACGGGTGAATACGGCATTTGATCGAAGATTTTCGCTGAGCGGTCGAAAATTCACATACAAGTGAATACACAAATATACAGTCCAATACCCAAAGAAAATTCGTGAATACCGCATCACTATAATGTTGTTCCACAAATCTTTTTTTTTTTCGGATGAACGATTTCTCGCATTTGCCTCGTAAAGTTTGAAACAATTTTGTTTATCGACTGTTTGTCTATTACTCAGGAAGAAATTTAGAGTAGAAAGTACCCAATTCAAGCAAAATAGTCAATATTACGTTGAGTTTTAACGACTTTGATGTGGTTTATTCAGATTCGGCTCGCTATCAATTCACATTCCGAGTCTTATGGCTGGTTTTCATGTCAAACTGAAAACTACTTATTTTGATGCATTTGTGCTGCAGCTGGTTTGCATGTCAAACCTATCAACAGCTGTTATGGTGGATTTCAGTAATATAGGGTCAAATTTGTATTGTCCAAACATGTAGAATTTTTTGCATAGCTTTTACGGGGAGTATTAAATGAACAATTCACGGTTAGTTCAAAATATTTAGTTTAAATAAGTTAGCTCAAAATAGCTAAAAATAAAAATATATTGCATTTACAAGATCAATAAATTACAAAGTTGCAACCATTACTGACTAATACAGCATTTATCTAATACACCCCTCTTACACACATAGACAAATGGGTACACACACGCCCAAGCTTTCTGTCCCCCATATTTACACTTACCATATACAAAAGCCCGTATAAACCTAATACACATACACATTAAACATTAACGCACATAATAACATATAAAACCACACTTTTTTTTGGTATACTTGAACATTGACCACTTTGAAGATGCATGTTTATTTCTTTTATTTTTAAAAATCTTAATGTATATTTAACCCTGTATACTTTATTCTAGTGACATATAAACGGATATGGTTTATTATATATTTATTGTTACAAACCATCGCAACTGCAAAAAGTAGTACTGGTCTTATGCTGATTATTTTGCTTTAATATTTGTATATTCTGTAACGCTGTTAAAAAACCAAAATTATATTAGCTTGCAACGCACACTATTGTGCCACAATTTGTGCCAGAACTTCGACTTGCATGTCAATACATAAACGTCGGAATCCATCTCGATATCGCGTCGGTCATCTGGAACTCGCAGTATACGAGTAACTAGAAAACAGAATTGAATTGGTACAGAAGAAGTTTGTTAAGGGACATAATATAACGCTCTATAAAGCGCTATTCACTAAACAGGCATGAGGGAGGCTCAAACTAGGTTTTTTAATCTTAAAAAATAAATAGAACATTAATTGAAAAACAAAAACGGGAACGAATATATTTTGCAATAATAATGGAAAAGTAGACAGTTATAAACTTACAAGTACTTTTCAAGATGCAGGCATTGGGCTATGATCTGTTGGTATAGCAGCTCCTCATATGGTGGGGGGAGGGGTTTTCCCACCGACGAATAAAACACATTGGCGAAAGATTTATCAAGCCTGTTAATGCGTTTACAAGTTATTATCGTGTAAAAACTTTCAATTTAATGTCGTCAACTTTCAAAATTCGGACTAAGTGGAATTAAAACGAATAAAAAAATGTGTTTTTCGAGTCGTCCGTTTGTATGGCAGCTACTCGATTAATTTTAGTTTCGGGCCACTAAGTAGATCTATTCAACTCGTTCCATTGACGAATAAAATAACACTTTAGCCAAATTGTTGTTGAAATCGGTCAAGGCACTCTAGTGATATCGTGTATACAGATGGACTCTCATACAAAACACGACGAAAAGGTTAGAGATTTCGAAATGTGGATATAACGCCGTATCTTGAAAATATCATGGCGTGACCGAGTTACTGATATTAGAGTACTGTGCCGGCTTAAGAAGAAGATGAAACTTCTGAACACCATCAATCACAGGACGATGTCTTACTTAGGTCACGTCATGAGGAATGACAAATACAAATTGATCCAGCTCACACCCAGCCAATTCTGTAACCTATATTTTTATGTGGCTATATATAGTCTTGGGAAATATTTGAAAGATATAGGGTTACAGGTTTTTGTGTTATTAAAAAGAGAGAAAGAGATATAAATTTTCAATTACCAACAAGGGCCTTTATTATTCAGTTATTATCACCTATACTATTGGTTAATTATCCTGAATTATAATTTATTAAATCGAAAACATTCAAAAATACAAATACGTAGAATAATAAGAATCATATAATCAAATAGTCAAATGTGAGGAAAATTATCAAATAGTCAGAAATATCAATGTAGCAAATTTATACGAATAGCAATGAGACTTTATCTCGGGTCGGCCCCTAGCTTGAACTATAATTATAGAACCCCGCCGATATTCGCGGTTGGCTTGGAACGGTTGGCATCACTCCGGATCGGGTATGGTTGGACAGCCTGGATCACGCGAATGGCTTCGGGATCGCTCGATCGTCTTCGGCGGACGGCTGGTCGCGACGGCACACCGGTGTCGAGCAGGTAGGCTGGTGGTACGATGCGCCGGCTATCGTACGGTAGTATTGCCGGCCGCGCGATCGTACAATTCTCCCCGACGACTGCCTGGAGCTCTGCCGCGGCTGATGTGGAGTCGGGGCTGAAGGATCTCCCGAGCGCCGTGATGTGGAGTCGGGGCTGAAGGATCTCCCGAGCGCCGTTCCTGCTTGAGGGCGGTTCGATGGAGAATATGGGCGGCGCTACAGGATTCACCGCAAGTAGGGCGACTGATATTCGCGCCTGCAAAAGTCCCTGCCGGAAGAACGTATCCGTCAGTATGCGGGATCCAGGCAGTGGTAGGCATCACGGAAGGGAGACGGCACTCCACATTCCGGACAAGCCGCCCGAAGGCCGGAAACTCCCGTCGAGCTATGCCCGCCCCAGGGAATCTAGTTCTCACAATAGTGCCCAAACTGAATAGTTCCCATGCACAAAGACATTTTCTTTACTTGGCACCGTCGTTGTTCAATAAAACTAAGAATATACCCGGCATTTATACTCAAGGTATTAATATAAAAACAAATATAAACAAAAAAAGACTAACCCACTGGTTGATCACCCAGGGAAGGAAAGAAACCGAAAAATTAATTTGCTTTATTCCTATCTAACTTAACATTCCTAACACAATATTATTAACCTACCATATATTTATGATTATTATTATTTATGATTATTATATATTATTATTATTATTATCACATACCTTTTTAGATAATTTGTAATTTGAAATTTTATTTTTTACTAAAATTTTACTTTACTTGATTTTATTTTTCACGGCATTCTTCAACGAATTTTTTTATTTAGCATTAGGCATTACTTAATTATACGATTCTGAGCCTACCTTAGTGCGGACGTGTCGTGCGATCCAGTTAGGTTAGGTTTAATTCATTTGTAACTAATACTATGATTTTTTGTAAATAAAGAATTTGAATTTGAATTTGAAATTATCCAAGGCAAGATCGCTGGGAAGAGAAGCGCCGGCAGGAGGCGGCTATTCGCGGATAAAGAACCTTCGGGACTGTTTTGGCTGCAGTAGCACCTCGCTTTTTAGAGCACCACTCTCTAAAAAGACGATAGCTATAATATTTTTCAACCTCCGATAGGAGAAGAACTCGAAGAAGAAGAACCGATACAGAAACAGACAGAATTCATGTTTTTTTTCGATTTTTGGTTTCTCTTTATTACAAGACGTGTTTTGAAGCAAGAAAAAGTGTAAAAAAATACACAAGAAAAATTTGTCTATAGCCCCTTACAGAAAACCTAAAGGTATTTCAATAATAATGACCTAAATAAGCTTTAATATTTTTATAATTGACTTGTGAATAAATTTAAAATTTGTTATTTGTGAGTATTGTTTTAGTTACACGCCAGGCAACTTGGATAATTATAGGTGGCCATCACGCCATATTGTGTCTTAATATTAGGCGATACTGATTTACACGACTAATACCCAGTCTTTAAAATTCATTGTTTGGTCTGCAATGCGGTGAATAATGATGGTTTTGAATATATACCGACAAACAGTTTTGTAATAAAATCTTAATTCAAATCACTATGGTAGACATGATATGATCAAGTTGGTAGATATGTTCGACCACACACTCACTAGTAAACACGATGATGGTTTGGTGTTTCAGAATGGAATATATTATATTTATGTTTATTTTCCGCAAAAAAATACATTCTGAAATATAGTAGAATACGGATTATCTAAACACTTATTATACAAAAGACCGTTTATCCGAACAGTAATTTATTGTCCTTTTTTAATTGTTGAAATATAATTAATTCATACATACCGGGCTTCTGCAAAGACTGCCTTAAATTTAGGAAATGATTTGTGAGATCAAGTGATCAAGAAAATTCAACATTCATAAAAAACAATCATTAGAGTGTTTTCTATTGCAATAAAACTATTTCTTTATGTAAGGTAGATGTTAAGTACAGGAAATTATTTCACAAAAACAAAACCAACCGAAAATCAAAAACTTTTTTAGTTTAAGCCAAAAGTATCGAAAAACAATAACGAATATCATAAAGTTGATCAAGAACCATGATTTTCCTCTGCAGTAAGAGCCTAACCCAAAACCAGTTGTAGATTATATGCAATGCAGTTTTTTACGTAGAATAGAAAACTTTCAGTAATTAAAAATAAAATGTTTGTCATCCAGAATCATTTCCCAAATTTGAAGCAGTCTTTGTCCATTTATAAATTTGTATTAAAATTAAATCTATTTATAAATTTTGTTGATTTACAATTCGAAGATAAATAATGACTAATGACAACATGAACATGCTTTCTTTTATTAATAACGAATAATTTGGTTTTAAAATATCTCTGGGAGATTTTCCAAAAATGTCCGTATACTAGCCCATGTCCTCAAATTAGTTTGAATAACCTGTGCAACTGAAATAGTGGCAACATCACTATAAGACTACAAATGCTTTAATGTCCTCGAGCTATGGCGTAAACTACATTACTATCTTGCAGAATCAGTAGGTAAGGACCACATGCAAATTCGATGGATAAAATAATAAACAAAAATATTATTATTTATCACTTTTTATTCATTGGACATGATATGATTAATACAAATTATGTATTATGAAAAACTTAGAGTAAAAAACAGAATAAACGATGTCTAAAAGTATTTATAAGTCCGATAAGCTACATCAGCTACAAGCTTTATTTGATTTACAGACATCCACCCTCACTATCCATTTCAACTTACGCGAAATTCCACAGTTTATTAATAAAAATAAAACGGAATAAAATCTGTAGAATTTGGCGAAGAGTAAATTTAACATACATTTCTTCATAACTTTCAGGATTAGTGTATAAAATGTGAATTCATATAAATTGATTACAATACTGAATCCTAGAATGTATTGTCCTTTTAACAATCTTATATTATATTATTTACTGCTTATGATGTATATTATTACTGCTTATGCAATGAAATGTCGTAATGCGAGTGTCCTCGCTCGGCGGAGCATCCTTGCTAGCGGCTCACTTTGGCGTTTTGAAAACGACCAAAAAAACGGTCTGCCTTCGAATTAAGTGAAAATTTTCGTTGCTCATGTACGGCACGTCTGTTTGCACAGTCTGCCATACCGAGAACCGTACGTTCTTAAGTTCGAAATATGGCACTTCTACGATATGTTATCTGAGGGGATCCTGAAATAGGGCTGCGCAAAGATTTTAGAGATTTTCCATCCAACGAGATTTTCTTATTCCCTCTAAGGAACCTGAAACATACCTGAAGGGGAAAAGCACTCAAAAGTACATAATCGGACCTACATATTTGTAATCTTCGAATATGCGAGAAAAGAAAATCTCACGAAGTTTGGAAATCTGGGCATATTAAATATATTTGGTTAATAATTATAAATAATTAATTGATCATTTTCAAATTTTAGGGATGATTCGCAGCTTAATTGTAAAATGTTAATAATAATACATAATATAAACGGCTACTTTCCAGCAAGGCAACTGATGGATTTAGGCGTTTTGGCAGTGTTACTGCTCCAGACACACAGTTCGTATACCACTGCCATAAACGTAAATTGGGCAATGACGTTTGACATGTCGGCAATGGTCTTACACCATAATTATTCATACATTATCAAGCAATGCGTCGAGTCTTCATGAAACCGTGTCCTTGTTTGGCCATCATGGCAGTTAGGTGGGTCACGGAGTGGTCGTTATTTAAGGAGCCACGTGGCTCCTTAAATAACGAGGTTATTAGTAAATATATGTACGTACATGTATATTAACTCCCAAGAAGGCTTCGCTTCCCTTACTTTTAAGCTGGGCTAATACCTCTATCAATACCGTTACACCCGTCTTCAAGGTCGCTCGCTTATGGAATCATCCCCCATCGAGTATTCTAAACGCACGTTAAATTATAATTTGTAAAAGTTATTGATGGAATATTTTCTCTTAAATCTAATGGAAAACCACCCATCTTACACTATCCTTTTGCTCCATTTGTTCCCTAGTTAGTCCATTTTTAAAATTTTTACTTATGTATCAGATTGACATTATATTAAATTAGTTTAACAAGTTATCATGTATTATGTTGTATTTATTATCGTCAGCTTGTCGCCACACTTTTTTTATACGCGCTGGCTGTAAGATATTGATTACAAAATAGGTACGCTCCTTGTTTTTATTAGTAACGAAGATTTAGAAAGAAAGCTGTAACGGTCAATTACAGAAATTATCTTGTATTATGTAAGTTATTATGTATAACTTTAATTTTTTTTCTAATTATTTATTTAATTACTAAAAAATAATAAGGAATTATTTCTAAAGAAAAAATTTCCGTCACTCCTAACTTGCGTCACTCCTAAAAAGGCCAATTATATATGATATTATTTGAAATAATTAATTTTAAATGTTAGTTTTAAGAAGATATTAGGAAATCGTTAATATTAATTTTTTTTAATATTTTTTAAAAATATATACATATATGAAAAATAAACATATATATATATAATTAAAAATCAGAATTATCAATATATAATTAAAATTTAAAATAAATTTAAGTATACCTACACAATATATTACTTATAAAAATTATAAGCTGAATTCACTCTTATTTACATATGGGCAATTTATATTGTTAGAGACTTAAGGGTGTGTAAATTATGTATGTGTAAATGTGTTGCTATTTTTGAAATGTTATGAGGATACTTTCAATTTCCGTTCTTTCTTTAATAATTAATCACCGAATGAGACTTTTTTAAGATCCACCTGTGTCTTGTCTTGTTAGTTTGTCTACTTGTAGGTGATCAAGGAAAAAATCCTGTTTCAGTCAGGACGGACAAAAAAGCATTTAATTTGTTTTACCAAAAAATATGAATCCTAGAAACATTTTTACATATTTTATGTTGTTTAGGTATGTGCCTTCATAAATAATCGAAAAGTTTTTGACATCGCGAATACGCGAGCCGCTGTCTTGAAACCTTGTGTTATAAATTAAGATTTTTAGACCATAACTGGACCATCAAAGCTGGCTTGTAAATTAATGGACAGTGATAGGCAAATGGCACTATCCGTGGAGGTTAAATTAGCATTGTTGGAAATGAATCTGCTATACTTATATATGGACAGGTAGCAAAACACCTAGAGTTCGATGTAAACAAAAATTCTACCGCGATTTTTATATTCTATGTACGTTGGAAATGCATGGAGGAAATTCGGAAAAAATACTTAGAAAGATTTTTCCTGTGCGGATTCTTAAAATCGCTATGGAGGTATAGACCGATTTTTATGTTTATATCAAAAACCCATTAAGAAAGAATGAAAGATTATGCGATGAAAGGAAAGTATCTACAAATAAAAATAGAAATTGTATATATGCACTAATTTGGAAGTGACCAAGAATTAAAAATTACACAATCAAGCAAAGAAACAAGCATTCGAGAAAACGAATACAGCCAAATGTATAATAGTATACAGAGAAATTTTATAAAACATCCGCTGGAAAATCGATGAAATTATTGGATTATTAATAATGTTAAGGCAAAAATACCATACTATGTTCAACAATAAATTTGTTCGTATTTCTGTATGTATGCAAAGTTTTTGGCAGGAATTTTACGAAAATTTTGTTCGAAATCTCCTCCCAAACTATAAATTTAATATGCCTCCCTTGCGAATATGGAGAGAGGACTTCTTGTGGACTTAAACATTGACAAGTACCATACGACTGGCCTCCAGCACAGAGCCAGCGTATTGAAAAAGTCGATTAAAATAATTTTATCATCATTTCTCAATCCTAAAACCTTAACAATTATATTTATGACTAATTAGATTTCTCATGTCATGTTTTGGAAAATACCGTTTCGACTATTATTATATTTTTTTTTATAAATTATAAAATGATATTATATTTATTATTATATTCGAAATTTAAATTCTAAGTGTCAATATATATTTTGAAATTTTCTCAACAATAAATATTAATTAAATATTAAATTTAGTGAATATAGTGTAATTCGGCGGTTAAGTAACCCGACCAGGTTGCCACAAGCCTAGGAAATGGAAATATTTTCCTGAAAGTGTGGAGCTTGCCAAGACGTGTGGCCGACGTGGCAAGTATCGGGCTAAATACCTCCAATCATGATGAACAGTACAATCTTATGACATCAAGAAGACAGCTGGACCTGTCTGGATGAGGGAAACGGACAACCGATCCGGATGGAGAGTGATTGGAGAGGCGTATGCCCTACGGTGGGCGAATGCGCGCTGATGAAGAAGAAGAAGAAGAAGATTATATTTAAATTTATTTCCAACTATGTATTTAAAAAAATATGTATATTCACTTACCCAATCATGTCCATCTTTATTTGAAATACCAGTGTTTTCTTCATTAGCAACACTATTTCAAAGCCATTGGAATTTTCCATAGATTTCAAGTAACAAGTGTTTGGAAAAATACATCTAAATACATCGGAAAGTTTATGCACATGATTTATTGTATTAAAGGTTTATAATAACATTACTACTTTAATTAAATCGAAAGATTTTCACCCGAAAAATCCGGCCACATAATAAAACCGTTGAATTTGCATTGCATAGGAAACTCGTATTGTAGTTATGAAATATCGATATTGAATCTGTGTTTATCAATAAAATTTAAAAGAAAATAAGAAATATACATAGTGCATATCTGGTTCTGGGTCATCCACTGAAAATATGAAATCTTTTAACTTTTCTAGTATATTTAATCACGGTCCGAAAAATAGCTACTTCAATGACGATTAAAATATTTTGCATTTATATCGCGATACTCCTGCATTCTAACTAGCTGTGGATATAATGCGTTGTGCTCCCCACTTATTAGGTTGTCCAAAGTGGTAATACTTCCTGTCAAATTGACAATTTGGTAAAAAACGAATGTTGATCAGTGTTTTGGGTCATACACCCTTTTGTGCGACGCGACGCGCGCGTAGCGCCACCTTACTTATAGGTTTTGTGTGTGAGGGCACGTCTAGAACTGTGCTAGTACCTCGTCTGGAAAGCCTGAAAGCCCGAGCCGAAAAAAGACATGCGCTAGTACCTACTTGGACTGACAAGTCAAAGAAAACCCCAAAGCCTGAGTCGCCGGAACAGCCGAAAGCAGCGACCTGCTGAGCGGTCCTGAGCCAGCCGCTCCTATTTACCGCTCTGGGGTCTGCCGAATCGATGCATCGCCACGCGGGTTGTTACTTGTACCCCCGGAGGACCGCAGCGGCTCGCCAATTTGAAAAAGAGGTAGTTGCGACTAAATATTTCCTACGAAGAATATAGTTGCGGCACGAAGCATTGCAAAGCTGCATCTCGAGTACACTCGTCACACCACGCAGGAAATATCGAGAACCCTCCACATGAAAGCCGAAGCTGTGGACCCGGTTCATGAGCTTCCTCGCTTACAGCTTTCAAGCTAGCAGAAGACGTCCCGGGCCCGCGACTGAAATACTGAAGCACGCCTGGCTTTTGTTGCGCGGCGCTGTAGCAACCCTGGCGCCGTCTTTCGGCCGGAATGCGGCATACAGGCACACGCATTTATAAAATATTCACACAGCGAGGCGGCAACGGCGCGAGTTTGTTTGCGCTGCGTGATAATGGACATAGCCGAGTGTGTCGTTATCAGCGCGCCTGGCAGTGCGGCGGGCGGTGCGGCGCGCGGTAGAAGGTGACTTTGGCCTACCCACCCGCCATAGTCAGAAAGCTCGCTGCTTCGCTGGCTACCTTGCTATTTATTAGGTTCTTACCATGTACGTATCCAGACTTCAGCTTCGGGGGTGGGAGGGGGGGGGGGAGGGGACATTCATTGAAACAACACGCGTGGTACTCACCAAACGTATAACGATAGGTTCGGGTACATTGATATTTTTTCATCAAAAGTCACTTTAAGGAAACCATTAAAAAATCTTATCAGTTCTTTGTCCCCCGTATTTCATATATTGACTACCCCTCACGTTGCGAGGTAAAAACTCACCTATCACTTTTGCGCGCGACATATTCGCGCAAAAAATCGACGCGAGTCAACGGCCTTGAGAAAAACGATAATAACTTATAAACTACTAAACGGATTTAAAAAAGATAAAGAGAAAAATGATCGCATTGAAATTTGACATATAAAACATTTTAACCTTATCTCGTAAAACAATTAAGATAATAATGAATAAATATTACAAAATTGGCAAACTGAAAAAACTCGCCTATAAAATCATTTCGATTTTTTTGTCACAAAATACGTAAAATATGCAAAAATTGTAAATACAGTTATGTTCTTTATTAAATGCTTTACCAAAACAATATTTTTTTTTACTTATTTGCTTACAAAAATATTTATTTATTCAGCCAAGAAAAAATTTATGTATTCTCGTAAAAAAATTTTTTTTTAATTTTTAATTTGTGACTACTTATGGTATTTTTTTATATGAAATTCTTTCAAAATAACTTTATTACTACATCACACTTCTTAGAAATCACACCAGAACTTTGAGCTTTGTCTGATATTATAGAAAAATCTAAAGTTTTGAGAGTTTCCGCGTCCGAACTTAATAATAAACTTTGAAAGGTCATAATATAAAATTCGTTAGATTTTTTCAATTATATTGTCTTATCATAGACTTATTATATGTCTAATAACTAATTACTATACTCCAAAGAGTCACATTTCATCGAAAAACTATGGAAAATCGCACTTTATTCTCTCATAGTAATTATCAAAACAAATTTCTTTGCGCGATTCATTTTACAAAACAAGATATAATTTTCAAAATACGCCTAATTATGTGATAACTTAGGATGTAAATGAAACAATACTTATTTTGTTAGTAAATTAAAGCGACATTACGTCATATTTCGCAATATATCGGGATATTTCATAAACATTACAAAATAATAACAACCATTTTTTCGCGAGCCGTTTGTTGTCGCCTAAGTGTTTTCTTTAAAAATTAGTGAAAAACAGCAAATGGACTATCTCAAATGATTAATCTTTATTCCGAAACTACTTAAAATGCATATTACTCACTGTTCTCCAGTAAATAACACTCAAAAACTGCACACACACACTTTTAATCACCAATTCCGCGGAGCCGTTCGCGGCCGTGCAAATGCCGACGGGAGACTAGGAGTTTGACGTCTATGCTAACTTTTTAATCGCCGTTCGATTTATTCGCCGGTGGCCGCCGAATTAAAGATTATTTGGCCATGTCGTTCATCCGTCAGAAAGCATAAAGTACGACGTTTCGAATCGTAAATTGCATTTTTCGCAGCGGCGAGCGCGATGTCCCGTAGCGGATGTTACGGATTTTAGGCGGCCGCCATACATGTCCCCAAATGGATGTTACGGATAGAGCGGGACAGTTTACATGAATAGCTTTTTGTAATTTTTTGTTTTTTAAAATATATCTTTGGTACAAAATAATTAATATTGTTTATAATCTCAATGTAAAATTTCATTTTCATTTGTTTTTTGTTCTTTTTCTTTTTCTACAATATCAAATCACTGCTAAAAAATGTATGTGTAAATAAGGTATAATAACAGAGATATATACTGTACACATTATAGATAGGTAGTGTTAACATATAATTAGTCATAGTTTTATTGTTATATTTTGTATTTGTTATGTATAAACGCTGTTTGTTAACCAAATAAAATAAAATAAGTAAAATAAATAAATAAACTTAAATTTGCCAATACATTGAAATGAAAATACACCGGATTTCGGGGGGTTTAATCCCAACTACCTCTCCTCCCTCCTCTGGATACATGCCTGACACTAGGTACATAAGTGGCGGATTCTCCCGGATTCTCATTTTTTCTCAACTTTATTTTTAAGCTATTGCATAGCTTTTATCGCGGGCCTAGGCCAGCGCGGCGACCGAATGAAAAAAATTCTTAACGAAAATTAATGATTTTAAACTTATAATTACGTCTAAACGAGTACTGCTTACGATTCGAAAAAAATATATGTTAAACAAGAACATTTTCCTAATATTCGTAGCTTTGAATATTTTAGATTTTGTTTATATTACATAGTGTAATTAATTTGTGAAATTAGGTCTAACCGAACACAAAAACGACTACTACGCAAATACTATCTGGCGTATTATTATGAAACCTGCACCATTTTAAAGATAATTTAATTATCTATCTTTCTATCTACGATTTTTTTCGAATAATCCGTTTTTTTGGTTTATTTTTACCTATTTTCACATAAAAATAGGTAAATGTATCTGCAGTGAGCTCTCGGACTACGGTACGGGCGGTGCTGGCGGACGGTTCGCTCCGACCTGCTATCCGCCATTTTTATGGCCGCCGTCGATAGCCTATGACGAAAGCCTCAGCCTTTCTGGACTCCTCCCTAACAGCCAGCCCATCAAAGTAGCAATTGAAATTTTAGTTGTATCCCGTGGCTTCATTTTAGTAAAAAAAAAATACGTGTGGCACTCGGGGACTGCCGCGGAAAAGCTATTGCATAGCATTTTTAACAATTTATGCAATTATAATTATTTATTTAATTTATTTTTTCTGATATCAGATAACTGCGCTCTATCGGAAAACGTTGAAAATATTCTGAATCATTTGCGGCTGCGGAATCAAATGATTCGGAATAATTTAAACGTCTTCCGATAGAGCGCCGCGCACGAATTTTAAAGCTATTGCATAGCTTTTATCGCGGGCCTAGTAGGCCAGCGCGGCGACCGAATGAAGAAATTTCTTAACGAAAATTTATGATTTTAAACTGATAATTACGTCTAAACGAGTACTGCTTACGATTTGAAAAAAATATATGTTAAACAAGAACATTTTTGTAATATTCTTAGATTTGAATATTTTAGATTTTGTTTATATTACATAGTGTAATTAATTTGTGAAATTAGGTCTACCCGAACACAAAAACGACTACTACGCAAATACTATCTGGCGTATTATTATGAAACCTGCACCATTTTAAAGATAATTTAATTATCTATCTTTTTATCTACCATTTTTTTCGAATAATCCGTTTTTTTGGCTTTATCGAATAAAAAATTACTGCGCGGCGCTCTATCGAAAGACGTTTAAATTATTCCGAATCATTTGCTACCGTTGCCGCAAACGATTCGGAATAATTTTAACGTTTTCCGATAGAGCGCAGTTATCTGATATCAGAAAAAATAAAATAAATAAATAATTATAATTGCATAAGTTGTTGAAAATGCTATGCAATAGCTTTACCGCGGCAGTCCCCGAGTGCCACACGTACTTTTTTATTTGATAAAGCAAAAAAAACGGATTATTCGAAGAAAATCGTAGATAAAAAGATAGATAATTAAATTATCTTTAAAATGGTGCAGGTTTCATAATAATACGCCATATAGTATTTGCGTAGTAGTCGTTTTTGTGTTCGGTTAGACCTAATTTCAGAAATTAATTACACTATGTAGTATAAACAAAATCTAAAATGTTCAAAGCTAAGAATATTAGGAAAATGTTCTTGTTTTACATATATTTTTTTCGAATCGTAAGCAGTACTCGTTTAGACGTAATTATGAGTTTAAAATCATTCATTTTCGTTAAGAAATTTCTTCATTCGGTCGCCGCGCTGGCCTAGGCCCGCGATAAAAGCTATGCAATAGCTTAAAAAAATACGTGTGGCACTCGGGGACTGCCGCGGTAAAGCTATTGCATAGCATTTTTAACAACTTAGGTATGCAATTATAATTATTTATTTATTTTATTTTTTCTGATATCAGATAACTGCGCTCTATAGGAAAACGTTGAAATTATTCCGAATAATTTGCGGCTGCGGAAGCAAATGATTCGGAATAATTTAAAGGTCTTCCGATAGAGCGCCGCGCACGAATTTTTTATTCGATAAAGCAAAAAAACGGATTATTCGAAAAAAATCGTAGATAAAAAGATAGATAATGAAATTATCTTTAAAATGGTGCTGGTTTCATAATAATATGCCAGATAGTATTTGCGTAGTAGTCGTTTTTGTGTTCGGTTAGACCTAATTTCACAAATTAATTACCGTATGTAATATAAACAAAATCCAAAATATTCAAACCTAAGAATATTAGCAAAATGTTCTTGTTTTACATATATTTTTTTCGAATCGTAAGCAATACTCGTTTAGACGTAATGATCAGTTTAAAATCATTAATATTCGTTAAGAAATTTCTTCATTCGGTCGCCGCGCTGGCCTAGGCCCGTGATAAAAGCTATGCAATAGCTTAAAAATTAGACATGGTTATTACAACCGTTAAGACGAAATCGGTCCTAAACAGGCAGCGGACATTAGCGAAAGCCATGGCTTTAGAACAGTGGAAAAATATTGCCTTAAAAAGATAATTAATATTTCAGATGTGAAAATTCTCACTGTAGTGTATGACGTTCTTAATAATATCGTGCAGCTTGGGCCTGATGACCTGCTAATGTTTCTCAATTGAGCCCAACTCACGGTTCAGCTCCCATCCAGTAGCCTCCTTGAAGAGGGACTTCACCTAGAAGGACCTCTGTGAACTCTGCATGCAGCTGCAACCTGAAGTCGTAGACAGTTGGGATCAAAAATGCGGATCCGGAGAACACGATCCGCTGGGCACCCGATCCCGAGCGAGCTTGACGGGCAAAGGGGGCCACGGGCTACGGATCCGCTATAAATTCGATATTTGAATTACCGCTAACATCAGGTAGAGGCCTCACAAGCGACCTCAAATCTCGGACTAGACTGAAGGATGGAGAAGTTCGTACAACTCTAGTAGTAAGGGCGCGAGAATAGCTCGCTGTGTAAGGCGTTGGGCTCTTACAGGCTGTTGGCGTAGTTTGACTGTAGATTATTTTGTCCACGAAGTCATTGTGTTTACTCCATGGAATTCAGAATTGCATTATGTCGTTATAACTCCCTAGGGTAGCGAAATCGCTTGAAGCAATTTACACCTCAATTTAGTAGCAATTGACACATCCATTTTCTATATATAAGTCATTAAATGTGGGAAAAAATAATAGGACATACATGTAATTTCAAGCATTAGATATACAAATTTTCTCTTATTTATTCTTGTTTAATTAACCTTTTACCAATAACCGAAGTCATGTGTACAAACTAGCGGTGTTTAACCAGTTGGTAGTAGCTCCCGTAATATGGCAATATATTAATTTCAAACAGGGAATTCAACGGCGAGCTCGCTCCATCATAAACAAACTCAATTACGCTGAGGCTATGGCGAGTTTAATACCTAATTGATTTATGCACAATTACCATAATTAATTATATTCAAATTACCAGATTTCAATAAAATGTGAGCGATTACATACTTAGTTACTTACCTACATATATGATACATATTGTCGAAAATCGCAATTCGCAAAACCTACGAAGAAAGCAATTTATTTATACCATAAACTGTCAAGGGAATCGATGATATACTGAGCTGTCAATGGAAAGGTTCGCGGTTGCGGAGTGGCCGAAATCATTTTGATAATGCAGATCGCACTTTAGCACCGTCACAACAATCGCTTTCATTTCCGCAGAGACAATTTACAATAGCAGGCGTTTTCTCCACGCGCGCTACCAAAAAAATGTCCAGTGAAAAAGATATGGAAAAGACATCGTTTTCTGTGATAGACCATTCACGACGACTATTTTTATCGACTGAGAAAACCACTATTAATAATTACGCTATTGTAGGGCCAAAATCAACGTGCACCTGGAGTCATAAATCATTAGGCCGGACGACGCGCTTAAGGATGTCCAACAAGTCGACGTTGCTTATCGATAATTTACTCAAATCAAATCAAATAATTTATTCTCTTAAAAACTTATATGTAGTTGCGTAGACATTGTATCATTGCTTACATGTATACTTCTTACATTATTTAATTCCCTATAATGTTGCCGAACAAAATGAAAAATATTTATTATTTGGAATGTCGTACAAAAATACATCGGGATTTTTTTTCTACAAGATAGCAGCGACAGCAGTTCAGATGACGAGTAGAATATAGCTTTTTAAATATATATTTGTTTAGCCTGACCAACCTATAGGTAATTATATTTTTTGTTAAAATGTAATTTGTAATATTTAGTACTTAGTTTCATGTTACATTTTAAGATAAGATTTAGGTTAATGTAAATATTTTTAAAATATTGATTAAACTTTTATTTCACTATATTGTTGCATGTATACGTTAGTTTGTATTTACGAAAAATTTTCTTAATAAATGAGTTTAAAACTTACTCAACCAATTATTACAAATAAATTCATCGAAAATTTTCATCATAATCTATAATATCCATCGATATCTCTTGGTATCTATATCGATCCAACCATCGATCCATCATAATTTATCGATATTCCATCGATACGTCGATAATCCATCGATACTGCTATTATTATTTTTAAAACACGCATCCCCATAGTGCGAGCGAAAGACAGCGAGTGTGAGCGAGAGGTCCGGCCTAATGATTTATGACTCCAGGTGCACGTTGATTTTGGCCCTACTATAGCGCCAGTCTGACCCAGCAACACAAGGCTAGCACGTAGCATCTTGCATGTATTTGAAAGAAAAAAACGAAAATAAAATTCGCTCAATATCAAATTTTTCATCGTTTTAGAATATTTAGAACCACATAAAAACTGTCTGTGTATATCTGCCTGTCTGAGTCATCGATATCACAAGAACGCGTTGTTCGATTTCGAATACGCTTTCGCCAATCGATTTTATTTATCAATGGGAAGAGCTTTAAGTTTACGTAGCTAAGATTACGCGGTTACTAACTTTTAATTGATTTCCCGAATTAAAACGTTTTTTTTATGGCTCTATGAGCTATGAATTAAAATTATTATCTTAAGATATCGTAACTCAAGCTGGGGAGAACCGTCCAAAACCGGGTACCTGGGTAAAACCGGGTAGTATATCTAATTCTCGCATTTGGATTTGAATTCGCGCGCCAAAGCATGCGACCGCGGCGGCCATTTGCAAGCAGTCTGTCAACAAACGTGGGACACATTGTGAGTGCGTCCGTGTGAATTATAAAGTTTTTTAGTTTTTACCAGTGTTTGATGTTATTTTCGGAAAGTTTTAAGGGTCAACTATTGCAATACGAAGGAGGTAAGTCACGTTTTGCGTATATATTAGTAGAAATAGTATCCTAACCTATCAAAAATGCCATGCATTTGGACTAAATATATTCCGGTTAAAATTTTAAAGAATGTCTCGTGTGCGGTGGGCGGATGGGGCAAAATCGGATGGGGTAAAACCGGATAGTACCCGATTTTGGACCATTTTTTTGTAGTTCCTGTCGGCTAATTTAACAATTAGTTTTCTATTGTTTCAGTTCAATAATGCCTCGTAATTACCAAAGAAAAACGAATAGGTAGTTATGGGAAGTGGAAAACATGGTAAAAGCCATTTTAGAAGTTGCTGGCGGTAAAATGGGCTACAAAATGGCAGCTAATCAGTTCGGAGTGCCTCAGAGTACTTTGGAAGATCGTTTAAAAATATATCGTGGATGTGGAGATATAGAAACTGCTTCTCGCAAAGGTTTAGGTCGATACAAACCAATTTTTACTGCAGAACAAGAAAATATGATTGTAACACACGTTTTAAATTTGGAAAGTCGCTTATTTGGACTGACTCATAAAAAAATGCGTATGCTTGCTTTTCAAATGGCAGAGTTAAATTTCCCGAAACGTCATCCAAATCTGAGCCTGCGAGCACCTGAATCAACGTCAGTTGCGAGAGCTATGGGATTTAATGCAGTCAGCGTTGGGAAATTCTTTGATCTGCTAATTTCCATACTTAATCAACATAAACTGGGAGCGACAAAAATATATAGCGTCGATGAAACCGGTGTGACTACCGTTCCCAAGAAACAGTCTAAAATAATTGCTATGAAAGGTCGCAAACAAGTTGGAGCTATCAGCTCGGCAGAAAGAGGGCAACTTACGACTGCGGTTATATGTTTTTCGGCGTCCGGACATTATGTGCCTCCTTTCCTAATAGTCCTTCAACTTTCGATCATCTTAGTAGGTACTTTGCCCAGACTGAGCGCCTCTGGTGAATCACAAATTTCCATATCCGACCGATCTATAGCAAATATTCAATCTCGAGCTGCTTCACCAAGACCAAGTACTTCTAGGGAAGCACAGGTTTTCCAAACAATGGTAAGTGAAGAAGACCTCAACGTCCCAGCAAATATTTCAACTCCAGAAAAACCGCCATGCAGCATTGTCCCGGTAGTTTTTATATCACCTGAAAACATAATACCCACACCACACGTGGTTCTCCATATCATCTCCCTATAAAGCTGAATTAGAAGACAACACCGAAAACCAACAGAACAAAAAACCTAGAGCTAAAGTCAACTTTAACATTCCGAAAATTAAGAAAAAGAAAATAACTAAAAACGATTCATCACCAGGAAGTGAAAATGAAGAAGCAGTCGATGATATAACATTTGTATTTATTGCCGTAAATCTTATGGAAAATCAAGGCTGAAGTACCCAACCCTCGGGTTGGGTACAGTGTACAAGATGTGAAAAATGGGCCCACGAAGGGTGTACTGGGTAGCAGAACGAAGATTTGGCAGATTTTTTGTGTCATAAATGTTAGTGTGGGGTAGAACCGGGAACCATACCCGATTTTACCCAAGTAACGGGGTAAAACCGGAAATGTAAGACGTTTAGATTTTCGAAAGATTTTCTTGTTTATGATTGTAATAGAAGAACTCTTTTATGTTATTTGAATGCCATAGTAATACTACAAATAAAGTGCGTTTACAATGAATACATATATTTATTAATGTGTACAGGAGCGTAATTTTCCCTTAGGTACCCGGTTTTGGACGGTTCTCCCCTACCTACGCGTTATTTGTTTTTTTTTTGGAAAATTCTTTCAATCAATCAAATCAATCAAATAATTTATTGGCCTAAAAACTAATACATAGTTGTATAGACAGTTGTATTACATTGACATTTGGCCGTGATTGATCAAATTCTTCTATTAATAATCAAAACATAAAAGGTTACTCGTAATAATAAAGAAGGTATTATTGTAGAATTAAATCGAGTCTCACCATTTACTTTACTAGATAAAAAACACAGAGTAAGATATGTAGAAAGTAAGATATATAGATGTAAGATACAGAGAAGATATGTAGAAATTAACTCAATAAGTAGTGATTCTATTACATTGATTATAATTAATAATGTATAGAGAAAAAAAAGAAGGTTATAATGAACATAATTAATTCTTTAAAATACCGATAAAAATAAGTATTTCTATTATAAAATTAATAATGTAGTGTCAAAAAGAACAAAAATAAAGTGACGATTGTCCATGAGTAAAATAAAATGTCTTAGTCATTATATTGCAAATAAAAATAGTCAATATATAATTAATATGCGCCTACCTATTAATAGAAATAGTCAATATATTTTAGTCAAATTGAAAATCTATTAAAAAGCTATTACAGAAAGAGATATAGTCGAGATGCATACAGTTTTTAGAGATCGTTTATATCGTACAATTCACTTTCAATGAGATATAATTTGAGTTTATTTTTAAATTGGTGCAATTTTTCTTCGCGGCATATTTTTTGATACTAGAGGGTAACTTATTGTAGCATATAATTCGACGTAGTTCGGATCCCTTTTAAAAGTTCTAGATTTGGACGAGAAAGAATCAGATTATTTCTCCTCCTGATAAAGTGTTTATGAGTATCTGATTTTATCGGCAGCTGAGCTAGGTTTTTTATGATTAATTTAACGCATTCTAAAACGTATAGAGAAGGAAGGGTGAGGATTTTAAGCCTTCTGAAATGACCACGGCATGTTTCTACATAACCCAGATTACTTAAAATTCGAATGGCCCGTTCTTGCAATGAAAAAATATGTTGCCTTAGATCGATCGTGCATTGCGCCCAGAAGAGAATACCGTAACGGGGAAGAAACTCAAAATAAGCGAAGTAAATCGTTGTCGTGTCCTTAGAATTAATCAGTTTTCGTATTTGGCGCAGCAGAAAACAAGCACTAGAGAGTTTGTCTCCTAATTGTTCTCCGTGTGCATTCCATCTCAAGTGATTATCTAAAACTAATCCAAGAAATTTGTAAGAACTGACTTCGGCTATGCTGTTTTTCCCAAGATGTACCTGTGGAGTATTTTGTATTTTATTTTGCTGAGAGGATATAAACATTGAAACAGTTTTGGACGTGTTGAGGGATAAATTATTTCTCTCAAACCATGCATTTAGTTAAACCAATTCAGCATTTAAAGTTGTAACAACTTGGTCAATATTAGAATGTACATACTTACTTTGGAATGTGATAAGGCTGTTGGGAGGTCATTTATATATAAAAGAAAAAGGGTTGGTCCCAAAATACTCCCTTGTGGAACTCCGCACTTTACTTCGCACTCATTGGACATTACATTCTTTAATAATCCGCCTTCGTAGTTACAAAGTTGTACTACTTGTTTCCGATTTGATAGGTAACTGTAGAACCACTTAAGACTGTTCCCTCGGATGCCGTATGTGTCGAGTTTGCTAAGCAATATTATTGTGATTCACCATATCGAATGCTTTTGAGAAATCGCAGAAGACCGTGCCTGAATAAAGTTTCGCGTAAAAGTTACTGTATATTGTTGATAAAATATTATGCAGTGCATCTATTATCCCTTTATTTCTGCTAAAACTAAATTGAGTTTTTTATATAATGTCTTTATTTTCTAGATATTTAACTAACCTGATATTAACTATTTTCTCAAGAATTTTTGAAAAAAACCGGCAGTAGAGCTATTGGTCTGTAGTTATCAATAACAGTTTTCGGGCCTTATTTATATAATGGAATAATTTTTGCAATTTTAAATTGCTCCGGGAAAATACCATCTCTCAGAGAAATATTAAATAAGTTAGTTAGTACGACGGCTATTACAGGCAGTGCAAGTTTCACTGTTTCAAGAGTAATATCATCAACCCCAGAAGATTTTGTGACTTTCATTGATTTGACAATTTTTGTGATCTCAACTGCATTTGCATAAAGAAAATATGGCAGTTGTAACAAATACTGTGTCCGCCTTTCATACCTAATCTTTTTTATTCATCGATGGGGAGAGCTGAAAAGCTTCCGGGTACTGCAATGGGCAGAAGAGCTGTCATACAAAAGAACAACTGAGAACCACATTTTCATCTGTAGTCACAAACTTTCAATTGGCTATCCGAAAAGAGTTAATAAAATGATTTTTTGAAATCGTGCTGTGCGTTCAAGAGTTAAAAATTTCAATCTGATTACATCAAAAGGTCGAGCTATCCGATTTCAACGTATATCGATATATCCGATTTCGAAAATTCTGTCGATAAACAGTTTTTTTTTTATCAATAGGAAGAACTGATTAAATTTTGGTGTTCGTCCATAAAGCAGATCAGGTAGTTGCCGTAAAAACGGAAGGCTGAAAAATCTGATTTTTACCCTTACCGACGGTCACTAACTATCAGTTTTCTAAACAAAAAAGAAGGACCGACTTTCGATAAAAAATAATTAAAAAGGACTATGCGTTCTTGAGATACGTTCTTGTGATAAGCTTACAAGGTCGCAGCTCAAGAACTGCTCTTTCGTTAATCTGTTTTGTTCAGTGTTCCGTACCTACTTGAGATGGTTCAGGAAGCTAAAATACAAACGGACGACTGAGAAATCAAGTTTTTTTCCGCACGGCTGCTAATTTCTAATTAGCTATCCGATTAATACGACAAACAGATTATCGAATGAGTTTTTAAAGCCGATCTGTGTGGTTCGTAAGTTACATAATTCAAAGCTGATTGAGTGAAGGAGCTGTAACTGTTAAATGAATGCAAATTAGTTTTAATCATCATATGAATGGGCTGATTTAAGATGCAATATAAAAACCGATCTGATTCCAGCGCTAGTAATTATGGTTTTGCGTTTTGAAAAGTTATTATATCTACGTTTCATCGAACGACTAGTTTATTGAATAGTATTAAAACAAACAAAAAAAACCATTTTTCAGTTCCTAATATTGTCAATGAAATGAAAAATAACATTTCACCGAAGAACACTTCGATAAGAACGCATTCGAATAAAGACACATACCTTTTTAAACAGCAATGATGTTCCTTTGATTAACAACATATTAGAGTCGACTGATTTCGACGCTGAAATTTCAGTAGACGGGGGGGGGGGGGAGAGACATAATTCATCAGAGACCAAAAACCAAACAAAGATCCAAAATACGCGCGACGGAATTTGTAAAAGTGCCCATGTAATTTATTACCTTGTTACATTTTTGAACTCTATAATAATTATGATAGGAACTTCCAGAAGATGACAAAATACAGTAATCGGATAGGCGTATGTATCTTTATAATCATCCTTCCTACACTCCCCGATCACGATAGGAACTTCAAAAAGAAGACAAAAAACCGTAATCGAATACGTGTATGTTGTGACTTTTTAATAATTCTTACACTCCCCGATCAAGGCTATTACTTCTCTGGTTTCAGCCAGATTACTCGAAAGATAAATTACTCGTGATATATCACGTACTCGCTGGATAGGCTATAATAGGTAAAAGTGCAAAATCATTTTTTTTACGTTTTCCAAGATTTTTTTTATTCGACAAACACCCTTCCAAACAAAACGCTATCTACCTAATAATGTACATATATGATGTATGAAATGTATCGAGAAATTAAACCGATATTTATTCAGTAATTCCAACAACAGTAGGTACTTATTTCTATTCTAGGCTAGGTACTTATATTTTGGCTTCAGCATTAGAAGATTGTGATTTAAGAATACATCATAAAATATGAGTGGAACCCGGTACCATTTGCCAAAAAAGCAGTTGCAGGATCTGCACTCGTGCGGTTAAATAATTACACTAATTACGCCAGGCGGGCAACCTTTAGTCTGCCACTACCCTCATGGGCAATGGATGGCAGACTATAGGTGGTTTGCCTGGCGGCTTAGGGGGGAAGGGGGGGGGGTCACAACAGCTCGGGGGCGACAAAATAACTACATCGTACCTTTGAAAGTTGTATTTTTCGTTTCAAAATGTCTTCGTTTGGCCAGCCATAAAATATCTAATTCTAGCGGGAGTGTAAAGATGAAAACAGGCAATACGAAAAAAATAGACCATACCATTGCCTTCTCTATCGAGATACAGAAGGCTATGACCATACAGCTCCACAGACCGTTACATACAACGCCCAGGCCGATTGTCGCGGTTGTACTCGGGACCCGCAGGCATGCAGACTCTCCCTCTAACCGCATCGACCTCTCTTTCTCCCACAGCCACATCCCTCATCCCTGTCTCACATCCTTTCGTTAACTTCCGTACAAGCTGCGCTGCCGAAGAATGAACGACACGGAGACCGTGGAAAGGAAACGGGTGTTTGGTTACATATGTAGGTATGATAATTTTAAAGTCTTTGTCACTAATTTCCTAGTTATTTAGTCATTCTTTTTATCTCAGCTATTATGAATTCGGATGTCCCTGTTGCAGAAGTGCCGGCTGCGCAGGTATTTCGCTCCGTAAAAGAAATTCGCGAAATACCTTAATTCTCGAAAATGAAACTTCTTAAATTAAATGTGTCGTCAATACCATTTCATTCATCGAAAATTTCAAAAACAGTTAGATATGTCATAATAATGAATGTTTAAAACACAAATAATCAAAATATGAATGCTCAAAAAAAATATGAAAACATCAATAGCCAAAAAAAAATGCAATATTTAATCAATAAAAATAATACTAATAATAACCTAAGTCAGACAAAATAAAAGATAAATCCTTAATAATCACATATTATGTAAAACGACAATAATGCATAATCAAATATTTTGAAATTATTCCTACAATGTATACCTCGTATTTTTACCATAACAACAATACAGGCACCTTAGAGAAATGATATTATTGTTCTGAATAATATCATCCAATTAAAGATATCGTAATATTTTTCCGAGTCTTTCGAGCTATGTCAGATTACTAGCCAGACTATCGATGCTCTTAGTAGGAGGAGCAAAAGTAAAGAATAATTATGACGTTATTATTAAAACTTCAGCTCAATTAAAACTCATATGCACGTTCAATTTTGCATTTTTAGACAAATATGGTGGAGGCGGGGCCACATTTTTATTCAAAAAGCTAAATCCGTCCTGGGCGCTAATCACTCTTAATTCGCCTCGGCTTACCGATTAATCTCAGGTAGAGCTTATCGCATATATATAGCAGAAAGAAGGGTCAACTTAGGTTGTCAACCACCACGGGCGAACCAGTCACCTCAGAAAGTTTTAACGATATTGATCGTTCTGTCTCCCGTGAGGTGAGCATAGATGACTTAAAGACAATACAAATCAACCGTATAGTAAGCCAACATGCCCGTCAAAGGCCAACGCCTTACGGCGAGGCACCGGAAAATGTAACCAGCGGAAAATGTAACCTGGCTCCCTGACTACCAGTTTTGGAAGAATCTCCGTCTGGAATTAACCATCAGGATACCTCCAAACTTCCGACTCGCGCGACCTCTACCTGCCGGATATTCATCGGTGATTCAGTCTGAATCTATCGCGGACCATTGGCATCTTTAAGCCCGGCTCTAAATTCAGGATCAGGTACAAATTGGTCATGTCAAGAGTGGTTGACGACAGGTCAACATCCATCCCCGCTGCTTAGAAGACAGTATATTTCCACAGTCTCCACACTCCTTCAGTAATTATCCAGAGTGCACAACAGATTGGCTGATGCCGCACGATGCGTAAACCGTCCAGTAGCGCCGGGAGGTGTTCCTCCAGGGGAAACCGATCTATCAGCCGCGAGGCCTGAGTCGCGAGAATCCTACCTGGGCTAATCCTCCATACGAAGAGGCTATTGAATATGAGCTGAATCGTGAGTTGAGCCGACCCGGAAACACAGTGGGTCTTATGGCTCAAGCTGCACGAAACCGTTCGCTACCAAACCCTTAGCTGACCCATTTGAAGGGTCAATAATTAACCTGGTCAGTATAAAAATAAAGAAAGCAGATTTTTAGTAACACATGATCGCCATACGCTTGGCGAATGTTTGGGCGGCTATGCGCACCCAGATATACTGTACTGATTAACTGAGTAGAAAAAAAACATCAATTTATTTTGGTTATCAATCGGAAGATTTTATTAGAAGGTGCCATGCAAACGGATCTCACCCAAGTGCCTGCGTCTTGAAAATTACTTAAACATTTCAGCCTAGTGCTAGATTTTTCTATATCTAAGCGCTCACCATTACGTTTAAAAATAAACCAAGGATCGCTAAACAGAGAGTAGTTTTTATATTATCATTCGCGCTGTATATACCTATCTAGTAGTGGATCCATTAAAAAAACGACACGAGCCTATGTTGTTGATCGTCTTTCCATTATAGCTGTATTCAGTGTAGTACATGATCGGGTGACCCGACTGGAGTGCAATTTAAATTAGATAAATAGTGCGTGGGAGCATTTATGTTGACACATCCTACCCTTTGAGCGCGGACCGCGGGAAACGCGGCGTAGAGAGCGTTCAACTAAATATTTACTGCAAAGAGTTATTTAATGTGAAAAATATGAAGGATGTAGACAATATTATGAGATATGAAAAACACATTAATATTTCTGCAAATAAGTATGTATGGATGTAACTAATAAATAACTGCATGCTACTGCTTACTAATTTAGAGAGTAATACGAAACAAGAATATTTTACATTACATGTTACATTATTCTTTTGTTACTTTGATATAGGTAATATTTGATTAGATAATTATTCCTTGAAAATTGGTGTTAGTTTTTTCCAAACGTGGAAAAATAGGTATTACGGAATTGCGATAAAATGAACAACCATCTACAAGAGTTATGACAAGAGTTATATACTTCCATGACACTTAGAATTACACTTACAGTTTTTCACCAATTAACTTTCTGCACTTCCATAAATTTCAGATGCTTCTTAAAATATGCATCGCAAATAAATCGGTACTATATTTGATGTTATTCTATATTTAAAATTATTGGTGTTTGAATGAGAAGGCAATTAAGTCCATAAATAGGTAAATATTTATTTCTACTATAAACAATGCTTCCTCGGAACTAATTTTAATTCAAATACGCCCAACCGTTAACCATGTGTTATCGCTATGGTCAAGTTTTCAAAACAGCATTCCGATTTGTATTGTTCTGTCAAAAAAAAACTGAATTGATTTATCTAATCTTGCTGCTGTGCAAACTAATGCACACAAACATACAAACAATATACAAACAACGCAAACTAATATACAAATAACTACTTGAAAATTATGAAGATAACTACCATTCAAAAAATTCAAACGTGTCACATGTACGCTGTTTTAGACTGCATCGAGAAAAAAAACAAAAGCAACTGGCCTGTTTTGCATTACAGAATAGCAGTAAATACCTACGCTAATGAATCATCTAGTGGTCGAAACTCTTTTTATGGGTATATTATAACCTTCAACTACCTCCAGGAATTAGGTTTTTGGGTTCAATTGCCTTAAAGCGTCTTCCATGAAATTATAATTTAAGGAGTGAATATAGCGCACCGACGATTTCTTATTTAAAAACATGAGTAGAAGTGTCAATGTGTCTGATAACGCTAATGCGTGGTGTAAAAATATCTTGGACTACCACGATAATTCTTGGTGCAAAAATGAAGAATCAAAATCAAGCACAAATCGTCTTTTTTGGGCGAATATTTTCGCGCAGTCGCCTCACAAAGTCCAAAAAAAAATAGTTTTTATTGACGGTTTGCCCCTCTGCAGCTCAGAAAATATCCCATAATCAACAACGTTTTTTTCGGTTTTGGCTCTCACTATCGAATCGCCACTCCGAGGCTTGGCTGGTTTCCATGTCAAAATCAAAAACTCTTGTTCACTCATTCGTTTTGGGGCATCCAGGAATGTACGGTCCGAATCGCCTCATTCAATCACATCTTCAGCAATCTGTTTGCACAGGCTTTTTTTAAACAAAATCTCAGAGCACACTGAGGTCGACTAATCAATACTTTGTGTCAAAACTAAGTGAAAATTTAATATATCGCTTGACAGTGTATGTATTATAGTCAGTAAGTTAGTTTAAATTCACTGGCACCAGCAAAATGTATGATTGTGTACCAGAAAATGAACAAATAGAAAAATATTTATTTGAACCTTTTTTATTAGGAAATGGTTACCAAGGAAAAGTATTTTTTTATTGATATTTAGATTTTTTCTTAGTAACAAATCAGAAAAAATCGTACATATTATTTAACTTAATTTTTCATGTAGAATAATATTGTGTAAACACAATGTCATAATATGCAACAATATGTTTAAGTTCAAAAACTTTTCTTTTTAATGTTCTTGTTAGTTTTATGTACAGAATCACCCACCAGTCTGGTTAAAGTGGGTTTAAACTAAGTTAAAGTAACCATGTACACTGAGAATTATATATTAAGTAAATAAGAGGAAATCATCTAAATAGGGGATAGCAGGAATTTCCCCAAAATATGATGATTTTCCCTTATCATTGTAAAATTGCATGATGATCTATTTTTTACTGTCGGTGTACAACTAAAATTTGTTAAGTTTCTACATAGAATTGTCGTAATTTCGTACTGGTTCTTATTTTACGCGAAAGTATATCCCCGTATAGTGAGCCTTTTTCGTTTTGATGAATTTTATTTTCAGATTATTTAAGGACAGCTTTTTTTTCAGTGTATTCATGTTAGCATATTTATTATGTTGTAGTCGCCCTCTATGTATAGTAGAAGATCGTCCGTCCGGAAGTAGTCCGTAATTAAAAACGCATCGGCCTGTCCCGGGTCACGTGGCCGCAGGCCCCTCCCCCCACCATTGCCCCGATTCTTAGGGCGACCAGGCACGTGCCTTGCGCAATACGCAAACATCAACCTCGTTTTAGGTCACGCTTACTTCTAAAAACATAAGCTTAAAACACAACACCCATCCCCTGTGCACCCGCTCATGATTCTGAAGAGTGGTCATACGATTCTTTTGAATCTCTATTGAACCAAACAGTAATTAATAATAATCTAATAATATATTCCAGAAAAAAATAAAACCTGATTTTTAATTATCAGGCCTGGCGACGCACTGTGTTTCATTTTATACAAGCGATAGTAAAATACGATATACGAAATTACGAAACAATACGAAAATACTATACGATATACGAAATAAAATACAAATACGATAATAAAAAGTTATAAGATAATAATATTAAAAATACTTATAGGTAACCTCTATTAGGGATTAAATTAACTTTAATATTATTCCTACCGTTGATGTTAGGAATAATATTTTTTCTGTTGAATAGTTATAGAGACTCGAGGGGGCATACATGTTAAGTGGCTGGATCATTTATAATAAAATAAAATTAGATTATTGCTTATGGTTTTGTTTCCTTTTTTCCCAACATTTTTTCAGCATTTGTTCTAGTATTTGTTGAAAGCATTTGCCGCACTTCAGCATTTGCACTTAACGTCAAATTTATTAAAAATAATTCTTCAGGCCTTCCTGACTTTTAATTAGGTAAAACGAACCGTATGCTAGGTACCAAAATACATGCGTATGCATGGTGACTAGTAGTAAGGTGAGACCAGCAAAGCACAAAAAGCAAATATAAAACTTGTTTTTTTTTTCATCACAAATTTTATAGTTTTGTTGGAGCCCTGTCGGCCCAACATACCTCGCTCAAACCTACACGAGCCAGCTGCAGTTAATTTCCAACTAAATTCGGCAATTTATGCACAGGCAAGCGACACATGTCACACCCCACTCATAGCTATTACATCACCGCTCACGGTATAAAACGTAGTACATTTCAATCGATCGATATCATTCTCTTGGCGGATAGTTACCGCGCTCTACATATCATTCCCTTGGTGAACAAGTACACGGCTACACATCATTCCCTTGGCGGACAGTTACCGCGCTCTACACATCATTCCCTTGGTGGACAAGTACACGGCTATACATCATCCTCTCAGTGGACAGTTATCGCGACTACTCTTCATTATCAAGCAGTACCTGCATTATCCGCGATACCGATCGTCAAGCCTCGCTCCTCGACTACACACTTCGGACACACTACTACGGCTTCACCTCGCGACCACACTACTACACCACGGCGAAATAACAATCAAGGCGTTAAGAACTGGCGACTCTCTTCAACCATCTGATTAAATACTTCTACTTCGACATCCCCGACTTTCATTCATGGAGAAAACTTCATGATGAGAACCACCCTTCGCTCACAATCAATTGGAGTCTAGTGAAGGGTGGCCACTCTCACAGTTTAAATGACAGTCGCATTGACCGCTACTAACTTCCCCCACTAGAGGGTGAGCGGGCCAGAGAGCTGGTTCCAGCATTGTCATATGTACAATTTAAATGCTATTTATATGATTACTTCGGCAGTTCTAACAAGTACAATCGGAAGATCTAACAACAAGATTGTACACCGTACAAAATTAGTTACGCGACATTTTATTTCAATAAAAAATACTGAGATATTTTGAAATAGGAAGATACTTAAGTTTAATATGTTTGCTAAAAATTAAAAGTATCTCATAAGATGACGCTCCGTGATCTTTTTTCCGACCGTGTTAAGTATTCATTCGTAGCTTTTCGCTTGGTAATTGTAGATAGTGTGTGGCTTTTATGTCGATCTATATGAGCTGGCTTTGCGGAATATATACGACGATTACAAATTCATACGAATGTTGTCCAACCATTCTACTGTTCAGCTTGTCTAATAGCAGGAGTGAATAGGACTATTATTAATGCAGGTGTTGTTCTCCAGACGTAATAGTCGAAGCTAGGGGTTAACACGTTTAAAGGCGGAAACGGCAGCCGAAAGCAGGTAACAAGGAATGCTAATTTTCCGTGACTTGTATATTTTCTGGTAGGGTTTATATCAATGAAGATAATAGAGAAAATAAATAGGATCGTTTGTAAATATTCTCTTTTATGTTATTAAAAGGAGAAATTTTTGAAAAATATTAAAGGCATGTGCAATATTTTTCTCATCTACTTATCCCTTTATCGCCAACGAACGATCTTCCTTTATCCAGATCTCAAAAACATAGCTTATCAAAGTTCAAAGTTTATTTATTCCAAAAAACCCTGTAAGGGTATAGAACTTACAATTAATAAATACATTTTTTATAATATACATATTTTAAACATATCATATATCTGGCAAAAATAAAATTAAATCCAGTTAGAAATCTGAAAGTCAATAAACTATACAAAATCAACCATTACATTGTCTAAATATTAAAAAGATCATTTAGAAATATCAAAAATAGAAATACCAAATCCAAAAATAAAAAAAAAAATCGGTTGTGTCACCCCAAGACTTTCCTGACTAGTATCCGGGGAGGTGCGAAAAAACAGCGACATTTTTTACTCTAGTACCCCAAATTTGTATGGCAGGTACCCCAAACGTTGGTCGTAAGTACCCCAAAAACTAATAGGTTCTTCCGATGGTTAACAGAAGCTTCTATGCCAAATTTTAACTTAGACAGATTAAGCGCCTGGGCGCTATCGCGGAAACAATTTTTTCGCCGGGAACCCCAAATTTGTATGGGAGGTACCACAACCGTAGGGCGTAGGGACTCCAAAAACTAATGGGTTCCTCCGACGGTTAACAGAAGCTTATATATCAAATTTCAGCTCAATCCGATTAAGCGTCTGGGCGCTATCGTGGAAGAATACATACATACAGACAGACATACAGACATACATACAGACAGAGATCGGTCTGGAAATAGTCTCAATCGTCTCAGGGAGTCTCAAAATATATATTCCCATCTTCATCTCAAAATTTTTTTTTAGCGCGATCACAATACTTTCCTTTCCGATAGGTCGTCAGGAAAGTAAAAGTATAAATCTTTAAATAAAAAAAAATACGTGTGGCACTCGGGGACTGCCGCTGTAAAGCTATTGCATAGCATTTTTAACAACTTATGCAATAATAATTATTTATTTATTTTATTTTTTCTGATATCAGATAACTGCGCTCTATCGGCAAATGTTGAAATTATTCCGAATCATATGGGGCTGGGGAATCAAATGATTCGGAATAATTCCGATAGGGCGCCGCGCACGAATGTTATTCAATAAAGCAACAAAACCGGATATTGTTCTTTTATTCTTTGACTATTCGAAAAAAATCGTAGATAAAAAGATAGATAATTAAATTATCTTTAAAATGGTGCAGGTTTCATAATAATACGCTAGATAATATTTGCGTGGTAGTCGTTTTGTGTTCGGTTAGACCTAATTTCACAAATTAATTACACTATGTAATAAAAACAAAATATAAAATATTCAAGGCTAAGAATATTAGGAAAATGTTCTTGTTTAACATATATCGAATTACAAATGATATATCGAATAACATATATCATTTTTTCGAATCGTAAGCAGTACTCGTTTAGACGTAATTATCAGTTTAAAAGCATTAATTTTCGTTAAGAAATTTCTTCATTCGGTCGCCGCGCTGGGCTAGGCCCGCGATAAAAGCTATGCAATAGCTTAAAAATCTATAATAATAATAATAATCAAGAGCTTATCAAAAACAAGAGTTTAAAATATAAGATAAAATTGTATAATATTATTAATATTTGATTAGTTTTTCTGTAAAATCTTTTTAAAGAATTCCTTTATAGGATGATGCTTTGATGTATAAAATCAATATATCTAACATAAAATAAATGAATCAATGGTACCATGAAACGTTGACGATCGTACGCGCGAGCGCGGGTGGGGTTCGCCAATTCTGTCAGCGACTGTCCCCTATGTTGGCCGTCACCTCGATTTCCTTGGACAATCTTCAGATTGTTCACTACCTACTACCTTTATCCGGTTTTCTAGTACTTTCCATTGTCAATCATATTCCATTGGATATCCCTGCACGAAATCATAGTTCATATCGGGACGCAAATTTCAAACGTACGAATCAATTATAATAAAATATTTTTCTTTTTACAATGGCATTACATGGAGGCTTATAGTTATAAGTTAATTCATTATAAATTAAGTATTTCTTAACCTATATTACTATGTGACCTATATTACAAAACCGTTTTATATCTAAGTAATCTTAAACATGTGTTATATGAAATTACTTTTACATTTGTTATGTAAAAGAAATATATGGTAATATTTTTATTTCCCCAAAAAATATATATACTTACACAAAGTATATAAATAGGATGTCTTATTTTTGAGCAAACGCAAGAATTCGAACGTTCACCGTATCTCCGCGTTTGGAGATGCTGGTAATCTAAAATAGTGATTTCTGGAAAATGTATATTGTGTGTGTTCTATCTCTATATCTACCTAATGTAACTCAGAAATTTACACAATCAATTAGGATCAAAATGCGAACAAAACTAGTTTGTCCTAATGCCGAGATTACAAAAGTTAATGCGATATATCCTTTATTTTATTTCAAAATAGGGGCCATTCCAAAATTTAAAAAAAAAATACGTGTGGCACTCGGGGACTGCCGCGGTAAAGCTATTGCATAGCATTTTCAACAACTTATGCAATTATAATTATTTATGTTTTTTTCTGATATCAGATAACTGCGCTCTATCGGAAAACGTTGAAATTATTCCGAATCACTTGCGACTGCGGTAGCAAATGATTCAGAATAATTTAAACGTCTTCCGATTATGCGCCGCGCACGATTATTTTATTCGATAAAGCAAAAAACCGGATTATTCGAAAAAAATCGTAGATAAAAAGATACATAATTAAATTATCTTTAAAATGGTGCAGGTTTCATAATAATACGCCAGATAGTATTTGCGTGGTAGTCGTTTTTGTGTTCGGTTAGACCTAATTTCACAAATTAATTACACTATGTAATATAAACAAAATCTAAAATATTCAAAGCTAAGAATATTAGGAAAATGTTCTTGTTTAACATATATTTTTTTCGAATCGTAAGCAGTACTCGTTTAGACGTAATTATCAGTTTAAAATCATTAATTTTCGTTAAGAAATTTCTTCATTCGGTCGCCGCGCTGGCCTGGCCCGCGATAAAAGCTATGCAATAGCTTAAAAATACGTGTGGCACTCGGGGACTGCCGCGGTAAAGCTATTGCATAGCATTTTTAACAACTTATGCAATTATATTTATTTATTTATTTTATTTTTTCTGATATCAGATAACTGCGCTCTATCGGTAAACGTTGAAATTATTCCGAATCATTTGCGGCTGCGGAAGCAAATGATTCAGAATAATTTAAACGTCTATCGATAGAGCGCCGCGAACGAATTTTTTATTCGATAAAGCAAAAAAACCGGATTATTCGAAAAAAATCGTAGATAAAAAGATAGATAATTAAATTATCTTTAAAATGGTGCAGGTTTCATTATAATATGCCAGATAGTATTTGCGTAGTAGTCGTTTTTGTGTTCGGTTAGACCTAATTTCACAAATTAATTACACTATGTAATATAAACAAAATCTGAAAAATTCAAAGCTACGATTATTAGGAAAATGTTCTTGTTTAATATATATTTTTTTCGAATCGTAAGCATTACTGGTTTAGACGTAATTATCAGTTTAAAATCATTAATTTTCGTTAAGAAATTTCTTCATTCGGTCGCCGCGCTGGCGATAAAAGCTATGCAATAGCTTAAAAATGTAAACTTGTTAATACTGTTCCGAGAAAAACACATAAATATAATTTTCAATTCTGAGGTAATTGCCCTTTCTCTCTTGCTTCAACAATTTTCGAAATTTTTAGCGTGTTTCGAATTAAAAATATAATAAAAAAATACGTGTGGCACTCGGGGACTGCCACGGTAAAGCTATTGCATAGCATTTTTAAGAACTTATGCAAGTATAATTATTTATTTATTTTATTTTTTCTGATATCAGATAACTGCGCTCTATCGGAAAACGTTGAAATTATTCCGAATCATTTGCGGCTGCGGAAGCAAATGATTCGGAATAATTTAAACGTCTTTCGATAGAGCGCCGCGCACGAATTTTTTATTCAATAAAGCAAAAAAAAACGAATTATTCGAAAAAAATCGTAGATAAAAAGATAGATAATTAAATTATCTTTAAAATGGTGCAGGTTTCATAATAATACGCCAGATAGTATTTGCGTAGTAGTCGTTATTGTGTTCGGTTAGACCTAATTTTACAAATTAATTACACTATGTTATATAAACAAAATCTAAAATATTCAAAGCTAAGAATATTAGGAAAATGTTCTTGTTTAACATATATTTTTTTCGAATCGTAAGCAGTACTCGTTTAGACGTAATTATCAGTTTAAAATCATTAATTTTCGTTAAGAAATTTCTTCATTCGGTCGCCGCGCTGGCCTAGGCCCGCGATAAAAGCTATGCAATAGCTTAAAAAAATACGTGTGGCACTCGGGGACTGCCGCGGTAAAGCTATTGCATAGCATTTTTAACAACTTATGCAATTATAATTATTTATTAAGCTATTGCATAGCTTTTATAGCGGGCCTAGGCCAGCGCGGCGACCGAATGAAGAAATTTCTTAACGAAAATTAATGATTTTAAACTGATAATTACGTCTAAACGAGTATTGCTTACGATTCGAAAAAAATATATGTTAAACAAGAACATTTTCCTAATATTCTTAGCTTTGAATATTTTAGATTTTGTTTATATTACATAGTGTAATTAATTTGTGAAATTAGGTCTAACCGAACACAAAAACGACTACTACGCAGATACTATCTGGCGTATTATTATGAAACCTGCACCATTTAAAAGATAATTTAATTATCTATCTTTTTATCTACGACTTTTTTTAATAATCCGGTTTTTTGTTTTATCGAATAAAAAATTCGTGCGCGGCGCTCTATCGGAAGACGTTTAAATTATTCCGAATCATTTGCTACCGCAGCCGCAAATGATTCGGAATAATTTCAACGTTTTCCGATAGAGCACAGTTATCTGATATCAGAAAAATAAAATAAATAAACTAAATAAATAATTATACTTGCATAAGTTGTTAAAAATGCTATGCAATAGCTTTACCGCGGCAGTTCCCGAGTGCCACACCTATTTTTTTATTAATTTTTTTCTGATATCAGATAACTGCGCTCTATCGGAAAACGTTGAAATTTGCTACCGCAGCCGCAAATGATTCGGAATAATTTAAACGTCTTCCTATAGAGCGCCGCGCACGAATTTTTTATTCGATAAAGCAAAAAAACGGATTATTCGAAAAAAAACGTAGATAAAAAGATAGATAATTAAATTATCTTTAAAATGGTGCAGGTTTCATAATAATACGCCAGATAGTATTTGTGTAGTAGTCGTTTTTGTGTTCGGTTAGACCTAATTTCACAAATTAATTACACTACGTAATATAAACAAAATCTAAAATATTCAAAGCTAATAATATTAGGAAAATGTTCTTGTTTAATATATATTTTTTTCGAATCGTAAGCAGTACTCGTTTAGACGTAATTATCAGTTTAAAATCATTAATTTTCGTTAAGAAATTTCTTCATTCGGTCACCGCGCTGGCAGGCCCGCGATAAAAGCTATGCAATAGCTTAAAATACGTGTGGCAGTCGGGGACTGCCGCGGTAAAGCTATTGCATAGCATTTTTAATAACTTATGCAATTAAAATTATAAATTTATTTTATTTATTTTTTTTCTGATATCAGATAACTGCGCTCTATCGGAAAACGTTGAAATTATTCCGAATCATTTGCGGCTGCGTGCGGTAGCAAATGATTCGGAATAATTTAAACGTCTTCCGATAGAGCGCCGCGCACGAATTTTTTATTCAATAAAGCATAAAAAACGGATTTTTCGAAAAAAAAACGTAGATAAAAAGATAGATAATTAAATTATCTTTAAAATGGTGCAGGTTTTATAATAATACACCAGATAGTATTTGCGTAGTAGTCGTTTTTGTGTTCGGTTAGACCTAATTTCACAAATTAATTACACTATGTAATATAAAAAAAAAATTAAATATTCAAAGCTAAGAATATTAGGAAAATGTTCTTGTTTAACATATATTTTTTTCGAATCGTAAGCAGTACTCGTTTAGACGTAATTATCAGTTTAAAATAATTAATTTTCGTTAAGAAATTTCTTCATTCGGTCGCCGCGCTGGCCTAGGCCCGCGAAGAAAGCTATTCAATAGCTTAATAATAATACGGAAATTTGAAACTTCACAAATTTGCTATTATTGACGAAAGAATGGCAAAGTTAGTGCTTTTTGATTGTAGGAATAATGAATCTAACTCTGTCGTTAATTATTTCCTAACATATCGATTGAAAGAAAATCAAAACGAAATTTGGGAAAGGGTTTGATAAAGTGTATCAACCAGATTTGTTTTAACACAGTTTTATATATGAAATATACCATATAAAATAACAACTGTTACAACTACTGGTATAACCTGTGGTGAATTAGAGAAAGCAAAAATAATTCGAATTGCGAAATGGAAGATTCTAGTCCGCATGTATTTTACAGAATTATTCGTGTAGTAATTTGCCGATATTACAGATTGAATGTGATAATTTGAGCCGGTTGAAAGCATTAGCAGACACACATTTATAATAAAATAGGGGTTAATATGTCAGTGTAATATGAGTTCATTAAACCACAAATTATGCCAACAGTCGATAATCGTAATCACTTGTGATTTGCGAAGGAACGAGATAACAGTCTCTTACTGAATAACTCTTCGTCTTTTTTGAATTATGTTACAAAAATTCTCATACTAAAAATGTTTGATAATCGGCTGGACGATTTTTTAAATGCCGTAATTTTTAGAGACATTCTTCTTCTCCATTACTGGCGGTTGGGCGTTAGCTTAGAATACTTTTGTCGGCCTTGCGCCATCCGGAAAAGCTGTTCCGTACTGGTGATCCCGGTCCAGTTTTCTACACGGGGATTCTTAGCACCCCTGACCCATTATTAATGGGCCGCCGAGCACTCGGGGCCATGGCTACTTTTGACTTTTCCATCGCTAACTACTAGGGATATATAGTTCAGTGGTCACCCGTTGCCTTCTGCACCAGTCATTTTAGGTCTATTTAGGACCTTAGGGCGCTGAGACGTCTTCAACCGGTTGCCCAGTTGAGAATGGTTATACCGCCAGTATAACATAGATAATAATAAAAGGTTTTTATTAGACATAGATAATAATAAAACGATTTATTTTGCACTCAAAAATAAGTTATGTACAAACAGGCGACCTTTTTGGTTAGCTAACGTTAACTGACGTTAATCGTAAATGTACATGGGCGCAATGTGGAAATAAATATACTCAAGTAAATCTCTACTGATAAACAAGTAAGTCTAGAAAATTCATCGGAGTAAAATTCAGAAAAGCTATTATCTAAAATTCGGAATATCCGAGAGAGAATTTGGAAGTAAGAAAAGAAAAAAGGAAGAACTGGTTACTTAGAATTTAGAACATACAGAGTATAGTACATAGAGAACATAGTACACTTTGAGATGAGTGATATTTCTGAAATAAGTGAGTTTTTTATTTTTCTGGTCAAGATTGTGCCAGGGTCTTGCACCGTGACACCGAAATAATATGAATAGATATCACTAGTATGGTGGGTAATTTTCAATAAATTGTCAGAGGCTAGCCGATAGCTATAGAGCGCTATAGAGGATAGCTATAGAGAGCAAGTTTATGAACATTTCTAATTTTCCGTATTGGCAACCTCTTTAACTGTGTCATATATTCGGAAAAGTAATCATGCTTATGTACCTATACCGAAGATGAACCGTATGCACACATTTGTAATGCAGTTTTGTAACCGGTTTTGTAACCGTATACATCCGTATTTCCAATTTTTATTATGAATTTAGCTGCTTAAAACACAAAAGTCATTATTAAAATTACACTTATTGGTATCTTATGAAGTAAAGTACCGTTATAAACTTCCATACGCTGTTTTAGGCAGTAGTAAAAATCATTAAAAAGCAATTCGCCTGTTTCCCTCTAACAATAGCAGCATCTACCTTCGAAGAGAGATTTAAAGCACAATTAAGGAGAGAAATAGGGCACGCCTAAAGCTAAAAATGCTTAAATATTCTATTCGTGAGCGTTAGATGCCAAATTCGCCACCAGGTGCTTAATTATAGGAAGTTATAGCAGTAGGGTCCCCTCGCTTAGGTGACTATCGTCGTTCACAAAACTCCAAGGGAAAATGTTTACACAGTCATTGTTATATTCTCGCAGATGCGGCCGTCCATAGTGCGTTTGTCTGCCTGCAGTATTGCACCAGCGTGCACCCTCCTATTATAAGTTAGAAGCATTTTGACAGCGTCGATTAAAAAAAAATACGGTCCGATACGACTCGGAATAACTTGCCAGTAACCTAAAGCTAAAAATTATATGTACCTACATACATTCGTATGATCTTAGATGTCATAATATGTTTCAACAGTGCCATCCATATATGCAAGCCAGTGCGAAGAAATGGTGACTTGTCAAGTTTGAAGAGTCAATATGGCCATCCTAACGTAGGCCATATTGACTCTTCAAACTTGACAATAAATACATTTAGTTGATTATGTTTAAAACAAATTATTAAAACCATGCTAAATAATTAGAGTTACAATTATATGTGCATAATAAGGAACGTTTTCAACCTAATTAATTTATTGGTCAATTTATTTGTTTATAGACTTATTTATTTACCTTTTTATGTATTTATATATTTTGTTGTGTATATATTTAATATTAGTCTCCTATTTATAATACATTTATATTTTTATATATTCAATTTTTTTTTTAAAGAATAAATGTTCGATCGGAATGAATTAAAAAAAAGAAGAAAAGTGAAGTCACTATGTATTAAATTTATCACCCTAGAACAGGTACAATCTAGTGGGGTGATAAATTCCACAAAAAAATAATCTTATCTGCTTCGCAAAAAAAAGTTGTAAAAATGTTTATTTTTATCTTTATCTTTATCTTTATCTTTATCTTTTATCTTTATTTTAGCCAAAATCGTTTTTTTTTGTATTGGAAAAATTTGTATAAAAAAATATATATCATTCAGTAGGTCGTTCATACTTGTAGTATTTTCCTACAGGTTAAACGGTATTAGCTAAGTATTGTAAATACTGTGAGGAATTTAAATAAATATGTGGTTCAATTTCCATTCAATTAATACAACTGTTCTAAATCAAACTATGTGTAAGGTTTCGTTATTAGAAACTGCCGATATTTTTAAAATCTTATATTGATAACTCTGCTATACAGGTATCATTGGTGTAATAAGTAGTATAATCAATTACATTGGTGTAATAGCATTATACTACTTATTACACCAATTACATTGGTGTAATAAGTAGTATAATCAAACATGTCAATTCAATATGGTTTCCTTAAGAAATAACGCACATCGACTAATTAAGGTACAAGTAAAATATATTAAAACGAATAAAAAACATGACATACATTATATTTTTGAAGCTCTCTCAATCAAACCTTTTATTTGACACTAAACACGATATATTTATATTAATTTGGAGAATTGGACCTACTTGATATTTCGACAGTTAAGGTAAGCTATGGAACTCGGAATGACATAACAATTCTAACAATACTACACACTTTTAAATCGATTTGAGCGTTTAGAAGTTACGGTGGAATAAAGATACCAAAAAACTAACAAGATGAACCCTGAACACATTATACTCCCTTTTATGCTGGGCAGTAGTGTAAAACTCATAAGAAATATCTTAGGTACTATTTCATATTATTCAGAAATTGTTTAACGCTTTTCTATTAAATAGCTTAGGATTTAATTCTTTTCTGTTCTATTATATAGAAGCATCGATTTTATATTATTTATATTTTTATGACATATCTTTTTTTATGATAGTTTATTACTCATATATGTAGGTAGGTACTCATTTAAATCTTATTTTTTTTTTCACCAATTATTAATTTTTATTATTAGGTATTGTAATCTTACTAATTTCTTTAGCAATTATGATTATTCAAATACTATCTAGTTATACATCATTTTTATATATTATCATTATGGTTACCAAATTTAGTTTTTTTATTTTACTTTGATCATCTGGCTAATAAGGATTAATAATATACTATATGTGTATACATTCTTTCAAATTTATTTGATTTTTTTACGTTTTACATAGGTTATAGAAATATGTATAAAGCTTTTAAGCTTTAAATAGAAATATGTATAAAGCTTTCCATTCTCCTTCATATAGGGTTTGGTTTATTTTGACTTGGCACATTCTGTATCCACAAATAGTACAATGGCTCTAGAATATTCCCTGTATGCAATACACTCGCATTTTATTTAGAATTAAGCGTTTATTATTATTATAATTAATGCTAGTATTATATTATTATAATAATAATGTACGTTTATTATTGTAATAAACGTCTAATCATTGGAATTTTCTGGATGCAATATTACGAATATAGTGAGATAATTTTCAGTGAAATGTCCCGTATTTTACTTATTATTATTCGTATCAGTTATTGAGTTTTGCTGATAACGCACCAAAAATTACTTATAACTGCATTTTTAACTCAATTTCGACATTTTGGTAATTTATTGGGTGTTACGTGTGAATCGACGATACTTCCTTCTCTCTCTTTTTCGCTCGATACACCCAGAGACTACGTCTGCTAGAATAGCCTCTTTAGCTAGTATCTTAGACGTTTAAGCTATCGGAATTTAGTCAGTTGGTAACTATCAGTTCATTTCTCACCAAGTTATCACATGAAATTCAGGAGATTTTCAATACATCGAATTTTCACTTGGAATCAAACCAAACTTGCAGACGATTTCCCATTAAAAAAAATACAGGATGATTACGATATTTTAATATGCAAGTCTCTCTTTATTGGGGTTTTATATTTTCACTAGGTAGTAGTCGTGTCGAAGCATTTCTTTTGTATTGCCGTTAAAAGCAATAAATGATAATGCAAAGATAAACGTGGATTTAGGGCAAACAAAGTACGCTAACCTAACAGACGCAATGTAAGCGGAGAATTCAATCAGAATAGGGATAATCCTGGGCTTCCTGCGGCCCGCTTCTTGAGCAATCAAACTTTTCGATGCGCTTTAAGTGGATTTACGCAAACATTGCCAATTCAGTATTACGACACAAAACAAGCCGCCGAACTGGCCGAAAATGGCAATTTACAGGTATACAGGGTGAGTTTTCAATTAGTTGTAGTGGGTGAATAGGTACGACACAATAAGCAAATTTTGATAAAAAATGTATTACATATTTAAAAAACAAACAAATTGTTTTTTTTTAATTCTGTTTTTATTTTTCAAAAACAGTTTAAAACGCTATGAGCACGAGGCGCTATCTAGGGATACGTATAAATATCGCTAATATTGTTTACTCTCAAAATGTTACCTTTTTACTTTGTTTTTTTTTGTTTTTTTCTAAACAAAAATTATGATAAGTTGCTTAAAGCGTCGAACTGATTCTCACACTACAAAAATGTTTTAATTAAAAACTCACCCTATATAAGTTATAGTTCGTTTATTTTGTTCTACACGGTATCTCTGTTCTACACATGTGTTCACGCCAGTGAGGTTTGTGTGAGAATTAGCGTAATTTTCCGCCTCCTAATCACTTGTCTAATCCAATCCCTTTTATAAATTCTTCCGCTCCAATCAATATTGTCGGTACCCATTTAAACATGTCGCGACCCGCGCCGATCTGAGCCGCCCAGCGCTACGGATCGCCCCGTCGGAACGACGGGTAGGACAGTACATTTGTTGACTTGGCGAGGCGCGTCGTCGAATGTATTCGCTCCGCAACAACAGACGAGATTATCGTTTTTTCTCGTCGCAAACCGCCGCATCGCATCACACAAACCTTTGTGTTGATTAGCCCGCATCGCAATTCGTGTGAAACCTCAGTGAGTGACAGATAAACGAGAAGCAGTGCAGTCCAGCAGCACATACGGAACAAACAAAACCGTAAGTACCGACATCCTGTCTTTCCACTTTAAATATCCGCTCCTGGGTACTAAGGTACACCAGGTGGTCCTTCAAGCTAGCAAACTCACACGGATCTCACGCAAAATCATAAACCGCCTAGAGTGCTCTTCTGAGTAACGAGACCAGACCTCTAGGTACCCGCATCATCATAAGTTGGTCACTTCGGCCGGATTTGAATCATTCAAAGTAAATTTTAATAAACCATGTTTGGGGTCACTTTGGCCCGGATGTGAATCATTCAAATTAAATTTAAATATATCGTATTTTAGGTCTCTTTGGCCTTTTTTTCGCATAGTTTTTTCGCATATATTTTTTTCGCATTTCAATAATCTATTCGCATATTTTCGCCAGTTCACCCTGTTGTGTGTTAATTAATTACTTACATTACGTAAAATAACGAACAAAAGAAAAATAATATAACAATAATTAAATTTATTTCATTTAATTATAATCAAAATGCCTCCGAAAATAGAAAATCAGTTGAAATTATTAGAGTCTAAACGTCAATCCTACTTCTCGCGTTTGCAAAGAGTATACGATAAATCTAAAAATATTACAGATGATATTTCGCGAGAATCGTTTTTAGCGGATGTAACGACGTTGCCAGAACTACATCATAAATTCGACACATTGATAGAAAATATAAATTCTTTAAAATTGGATTTAAATCCAGAGTTTGAGCCAAATTTTGAACCATGCATTGCGTTCGAAGAGCTATACGGTATCATTCAACGTAAAAAAGAAACAATAAATAAAAAAACCACACACATGCAAAATTCCAATATTTCAAAATTACCACGCTTGGAGCTGCCGTCATTTAACGGTAACTTTCAGAACTGGCCTGTATTCTATGAGGTTTTCCGTACGTCTATCCACGAAAATTCGGAATTGTCAGACTCTCAGAAAATTCAGTACTTAGTAGGAAAATTAACTGACAAAGCGCAAACAGTCTTTGCCGGCATTACGCCCGCAGCAGAGAATTACTCCATAATTTGGAATACATTGGTTACTAAATACCAAGATGTACGTGGTACTGGAACAGCATATTGCGATATGCTTCTGGATTTAAAGCCTATAACCCAATCAACTTCAAATAATCTTGAGTCATTTATTGATCAATTTTCAAGTTGTATTTCCGCATTAAAACAACTCAAAATACCGGATTTAACCGAGTTTCTGGTAATTCATATTGGCATGAAAAAACTCGACCGGGAAACCGCACAGGAATTCGAAATGTCTATAAGAAAGACAGATATTCCTAAATATGACGAGTTTGTCACATTCATACGTGATAAAGCAAAAATTCTGCAGCGAACTACTATCAACAGGGTGTCAAATTTGCGCCCTATAGGCAATCAAAATAAACCGAACAATAGTGGGTACAAACGTTCAGGTCAGTCATCCCATGCATTTGTTGGTATTGAACAAAATCCAAACATATGCTCATTCTGTCAAAAAAATGACCACGACGTCCTTTATAAGTGCGCCGATTTCTTAAAAGAAACGCCCGAAAATCGTTTTAATTTTGTGAAAAAACATAAATGTTGTGTTAATTGCCTGAGTGCAAAACATGCTACGCACGCATGTAAATCCGATAGTAGGTGTCGTCGGTGTAACCTTAAACACCACACACTGCTGCATTTCCAAAATACACCATCCGCGAAAAATTATGAAACTTCAGCTTCACCAACGGACGTTGCACTGTGCACATTGTCTTCTGTTGGGCCAAGGTGCCATACCTCCAACATAAATCAAGTTATTCTTTTGGGCACTGCTCGTCTTAACACCATAACCGCAAAGAACCAGATATATTCTGTCAGGGCTTTAATCGACAGTGCTAGCCAAAATAACTTTATAACCCATGCATGCTGTAAACGGTTAGGTCTAAATCCTCTACCGAATCGCAATCATGCATTTGTGAAAGGGATAGGGGGGAAGATACATCCGGTAAACGGGATTACATGTATTACTTTAAGTTCCCGTCATAATAATGACGTGAAATTCACCATTCAACCGCTGATCGTTGACCGAATTACGGACGAGCTGCCTAGTGCGGTAATTGATGTTTCGTCATTAAGTTACTTGCAGAATTTGCCGCTGGCTGATGACAACTTTGGCACGCCTGAACCCATTGATATGATACTCGGAGTTCAGATCTTTACGGAGATCCTATTGAAGGGAAAGATACTCGGCTCAGTAGGTCAACCACACGCACTTGAAACAAAACTGGGATATATTGTCATGGGGACTGCCCCAATATCCAATTCCAGCTGTTCATTAAACAATTACGCTTTCTGTTCATTTAATAATATGTCCATGGAGAATCTCATGGCAAAGTTCTGGGAGCTAGAAGAAATCCCTACATTAAAATTTCTATCACAGTCAGATCGGAAATGTGAAGAAATATACTCAAACACAACAACACGTGACACATCAGGGAGATATACCGTGTCTTTACCATTTAAGGACGATGTTGATACACTCGGGGACTCTATACAAACCCCAACCCGACGATTCTTATCCCTCGAAAGAAAATTAGCCTCGTCGCCATCGTTGCGTCAGACATACGACGGAGCAATTCGGGAATACTTAGATAAGAGTTACCTCTCCGAGGTCCTGGAAGGCCTAGGAAACTGCGGCTATTATATCCCGCATCACGCAATTATTCGCGAAGATAAAACCACTACAAAATTGCGGATAGTAATGGACGCTAGCGCCAAAACTTCCAGCACAGTATCGCTAAATGATATTTTATATGCAGGAGAAAATCTCCAACTCAATTTGTTCAACATTCTCCTGAATTTCCGCTTATTTCCCATCGCAATAAATGCAGATGTTCGACAGATGTACTTGCAGGTGGGTATTCTGCCAGAACATAGAAAATTTCAACGCATCTTGTATAGATTTAATCCAAATGAACCTCTTACTACCTACGAGTTTACCCGCGTATGTTTCGGCTTAAAATGCAGCCCCTTTCTGGCTCTTCGCACTGTACGGCGCCTAGCCTCAGACGAATGCAGCCGCTTTCCTCTAGCGTCGGAAGTAGTGACACGAGACATATACATGGACGATGTAGTCACAAGTGTCATGACACCATCAGACGCAATCGAGTTGTCAACTCAGCTGATTAAATTATTCAAGGCCGGGGGATTTGACCTTGTAAAATTTTCCAGCAATTCGCATGAACTTCTACAGAGAATCCCCGAGGAACACTGCCTTTCTCAAGCAGTGGATTTTAAGGAAGAAAATTCTATAAACATTCTGGGTCTTCGTTGGCTACCTGCGTCTGATGTATTTACTTTCGTCGTTAATCCTGAAATAACTAAATGCACAAAGCGAAACATTTTATCTTGCGTAGCCAAGCTTTGGGACGTCATGGGTTTTGTTGCACCAGTTATATTATACGCAAAGCTGCTAATCAAAACTTTATGGCTTCTAAAATTGGACTGGGACGATATGCCTCCTCAAAACATCATTTCTGCATGGTCACAATTCCAAGCAGAATTACCAGAGTTGGAACGCCTGGAAATACCTCGACACTTAGGAGTCACATCAAACGTCACCCTAACTTTAATTGGATTTGGAGATGCAAGTGAAAAGGCCTATGGAGGCGTGGTTTATTTACATGTTTCCTACGCAGATCACAGGCCAAACAAGCTCACTATAGTCTGTGCAAAGTCTAAAATCGCTCCACTAAAGGTTGTATCTCTTGCACGCCTGGAGTTATGCGCAGCCTTTTACTTTCAAAATTGTTAAAGGTAGTTGTCGATACGTACACTCCGCGTTATCGACTTGAAAATATATTCGCTTTCTCTGACTCTACCGTCGCTCTAAGTTGGATTCATTCATCCCCGCATCGGTGGCACACCTTCGTGTCAAACCGAGTCGCAAAAATTCATGATAACCTCCCCGCATCCACATTTTACCATATATCAGGTAATGAAAACCCTAGCGATTGTTTGAGCAGGGGCTTATTACCTTCTCAACTAATTGATCACCCGCTCTGGCTACATGGGCCTCCATGGCTCCAGTCAGATTCAAGTGTTTGGCCTATCCAACCATTTACTCACGACAAGCAGGTAGCAGTTCCTGAGGAAAAAACAGTGGTGTTAAGTACAATATCAGCTGAAGAACCATTAATGTACACATTAGCCAAACGGGTTTCTTCGTGGTCTAGACTACTCCATATAGTTGTCTATGTACTTCGCTTTACAAAGAAGTTACCAAGATCGGCCAAAATGACAGTTTCTGATTTAGATGCTGCAGAGTCTCGCATTTTAATGGCAGTTCAAACGGTACATTTTTCGGAAGATATTAAAACCATACAAAGAAACCAACCAGCGTCAAGCGCTCTACGCAAGCTCAACCCTCACTTAAAGGATGGTCTACTTCGAGTAGGCGGTAGACTGGCGAACGCTGAACTGAGTGAGGAAAGTAAGCATCCAGTTTTACTTCCTAAGCGCGATCATGTAGTCAATCTAATTATAGATTACTACCACAGTCGGTACATGCACACTGGTCCCCATTTATTGATGTCGTTACTGCGGCAACAATTTTGGATTCTGTCTGCACGAAACATTGTAAGAAAACGCATTCAAATGTGCAACACATGTTTCAAAACGAACCCTAAAGTGGTATTTCCGATAATGACCGATCTGCCAGCATGTCGCGTACGTCAAGCAAACCCATTTTGCCACACGGGAGTTGATTATGCCGGTCCTTTCACATTAGTACTCAATCGTTATCGCGGGTGTCGCACACAAAAGGCATATTTATGCCTCTTCGTATGTCTAGTAACCCGCGCTCTTCATCTCGAACTTGTCTCTGATTTAAGCACAGAAACATTTCTAAATGCATTCAAACGCTTCTTATCCCGGCGAGGTCCATGTAGTACCATGTACTCAGACTGTGGGACTAACTTCATAGGAGCAAAGTCCCACCTAGACTCTTTGTATTCATTTCTCGCTTCGGACGAATATAATGGTGTTATAAATAAACACCTCACGTCTTCCAAGATTGAATGGAAATTGAATCCACCACGTGCCCCACATTTTGGTGGTATATGGGAGGCAAATGTCCGTTCTGTAAAAACTCATCTCCACCGAGTAATTGGTACGCAAATTTTAACATATGAAGAGTTATACACCGTCCTCGCTCAAATAGAAGCCCTCTTAAATTCACGTCCACTTTCATTATTAAGTGGTGATCCATCAGAGCCACTCGCACTAACGCCCGCCCATTTCCTAACCTTAACACCACTAACCTCGCTACCAGCTGCCTCTGTATCAGAACAACCACTTTCTACGATCAAACGCAAATTTATGCTGGACCATATGGTGCAAAATTATTGGTCTCGTTGGAGTCTGGAATATCTACATACCTTGCAAGTACGGCAGAAGTGGAATACCCCGTCTCATCCCATTGTCAAAGGGATGGTCGTTCTTGTGAGGGAGGATAACTCTCCGCCTCTTCATTGGCCTTTAGGAGTAATAGAAGAAATTTATCCTGGCACAGATGCCGTAACTCGAGTGGTTCTTGTCCGGACCAAGTCTGGGGTTTACAAGCGACCGGTGGTAAAGATCTGCCCTTTACCAACTCAATAAACTTTCAATTAGAATTACCGCATCCCGCACAAATCAATAAAACCGCAAATGTTTAATTACTTATAATTTTACCAACCGCATTTTTTAGTGTTAAGTTATATTCTTTAGCCATTTAGATCAGCTGACATAATAACCGCTTTATAATAAATTCATCACATCGCTTCATTGAGAACACACACAGGGTCGATTGGTGCATTCAAGTTAATAGATTGGGTATTAATTCTCACATGACATAAAGGTTTATACCTTTCATTTGAAAGGGGTCCTTTCAAGGCCGGGGGAATGTTCACGCCAGTGAGGTTTGTGTGAGAATTAGCGTAATTTTCCGCCTCCTAATCACTTGTCTAATCCAATCCCTTTTATAAATTCTTCCGCTCCAATCAATATTGTCGGTACCCATTTAAACATGTCGCGACCCGCGCCGATCTGAGCCGCCCAGCGCTACGGATCGCCCCGTCGGAACGACGGGTAGGACAGTACATTTGTTGACTTGGCGAGGCGCGTCGTCGAATGTATTCGCTCCGCAACAACAGACGAGATTATCGTTTTTTCTCGTCGCAAACCGCCGCATCGCATCACACAAACCTTTGTGTTGATTAGCCCGCATCGCAATTCGTGTGAAACCTCAGTGAGTGACAGATAAACGAGAAGCAGTGCAGTCCAGCAGCACATACGGAACAAACAAAACCGTAAGTACCGACATCCTGTCTTTCCACTTTAAATATCCGCTCCTGGGTACTAAGGTACACCAGGTGGTCCTTCAAGCTAGCAAACTCACACGGATCTCACGCAAAATCATAAACCGCCTAGAGTGCTCTTCTGAGTAACGAGACCAGACCTCTAGGTACCCGCATCATCAACATGTAAATCTTGGTTTTACACGGTATCTTTTTTTTAATTTATTCATTTATTTAAAGAAAACCTCAATATTATTAACAACAGTACATTATTACATTAGCACTATTGTAAACAATAGCAAAAGATAGGGCACCGCAGCCGAGTATTTCGTAAATTCAAAGCTAAAACTAGACTAATTAGGCCTAGCTAGACTAATTAGGCCTACGCCTATATTAAGGCCAAGTAAGAGTACCAAGTTAAGAGTACCAAGTAAACAATGGCTTATGCATAAGTCAAATTACATAATTTAAAAAATAAGCTTGGTATACTTTTTCAAATTTCGTCTTGATGAAACGAAATACAATGCATCATTGTTCTAAGTATTAGCTATATAATAAGCGCTACAATTTACTTGCGTTTCATTGTCAAAATACTTTGTTTTTTCTCTATTCTATAATATTTAAAGATATTTTCTCTGATTTCATTTGCGACATTTTATACAAATCGTTATAAAGTTAATTTATTAAACTCGTAAATCACGAGAGCTATTAAGAAATGACTTAATCAAAGTTAGAGGAATTATTATCAGAATTTTAAAATAATTTTTATTTCCATTATAGCAAATAATAATTAACAAAACGGAATTACGAAGTCTTCCAGTTTCAGATTGTATTTTTTTTACCTACGAATCCTAAGCAAGAGTTGTAGGTAATGTCCTAAGAAATTTAAGTCACATTTATTTATTTTATTAGTACCAGTATTATCGGATGATTTTTATAATTTATATTACAAAATGCCGCCATTTTGAAATAATACAGGGGATGAATCTCAGTAGCTTTTAAAATCTCTGAATTAAAAACAACTATTTTTGTACGTAATTTGGGTCTAAATTGTAGTTTCTGACACACAGTCACACTGAGACAGACGTATTCCAGAAATGATATTTTTAGATTCACATAAAACCAAAACATAAGGTAATGGCGAAAATTACTCTATGTTTACGTAAATTTTGCTTGAAAACAAGATTTTCTCTGTTTATATACGTTGTGTAACGCGATGTGTTTTTAGTGAAAATAAAAAGTGCTCGGGCCTGCGGCGCTCCAAGACAAGACTTTCACATCCCGGCTCTTTCTTCGTCGGTTGGACCAAGTTTTTAGTTAGCGCTCGGGGTTTGCAGTTCGCGTAGTCATGCCGTCGTCCCTCTATGGATTACCGGCTTATACGCTTTCAACATTCAAAAAAATTGTAAGAATTTATTCGGTGATCAATGAACGGACTAGGTTCTTGGGACACACTAGGAGGACGTTTAAATAGCCAATCGTCAATAGTATACACTTGAATGTGTCGACTACCAAGGGCGAACCCGTCATCACAGAAGGGCGGTGTCGACTACAACGGGCGAACCCGTCACTCCAGGCTGGTATAAAGATATATATCGTTCTTTCAGCCGTGGGATGAGCGTAGAAGACTTGGGGACGAGACAATCTACTGTCTAGTTCACCAGCAACCCCGCCTTACGGCGAGGCACCGGGAAAAGTAAGCCAGCGGGCAGCCTCATCCCCTAACAACCAGTTTTGGCAGGATAACTCCGTCTGGAATTAACCTTCAGGATACCTCCGTCCTCCCGATTGGTTACGAGTCCGAAGTCGCTTACGCGACCTCTACCTGTTGTATTACAGCGGTAATTCAGTTTGAATTTATCGCGGACCTGGGCGTTCTTTGCCCGTAGTGCCACACGGGATCGAGTAGCCCAAGGTCATTTCAAGAGTGGCATGACAACAGGTGAACATCTATCCCCGCTGCTTAAGAAACAGTGTATTTCCATAGTCTCCAAACCCCTTCAGAAATTAGTCAGAATGCACAACCGATTGGCTTCGCCGACCGGTGCGCAAACCATCCAGTGGCGCCGGGATGCAATCCCGCTGGGAGAAACCGGTCCACCAGCTCTGAGACACGGGAGTCTTACCCGGGGTAGCCTTCCACTCGAGGAGGCGACTGAATGGGATCTGAATCGTGAGTTGAGCCGATCCGAGAACAAAATGGATCTTGTGGCCCAAGCTGCACGAAACCGTTTACCACCACCCGTCATCACAGAAAGTTTCAGTGATATTGATCGTTCTGTTTTTCGTGAAGTGAGCGTAGAGGACTTGGGAACGAAACAGTCCACTGTCTAGTTACGCCACTCGCCCGTAAGAGACCAACGCCTTACTGCGAGACACCAGGTATGCATCCAGCGAGCCGACATTTCGCCCATATTTATCCGCCCTCCACTGGCTGCGGGTTCGAGGTCACTTACGCGGTCCTCTCCTTTACGTAACAGCGATTCGGTTTCTATCGCATCCATCGCGGACTACGGCGTCCTTTGTCTGAGTGTTCACCCGGTATAGGGTGCCCGATTGGTCGTTTCAATAGCGGTTGGCGTAAGGTGAACAACCACTACAATCTATAGGAAACAAAACCGTTTCCAGACTACCCCGGTCGAAGTCGAAATGCACAGTCGATTGGCTGACGCGACATGGTACGCAAACCGCCCAGGAGTGCCCGAAGGACGATTCCCAGTGGAAATGGCTCGCAAACACAGAGTCCTATTCGGGCTCGCACTTCTGCTTGGATGCTACCGGATGGATACTGACCTGTGAGTTGGGCCGATCCTAACACATGAGTCATAATGACCCAACTGCACTGAGCCCATTAGCTCCCTGTCAATAGTAGACAACTAGAGTTGTCGACAACAACGGGCGAACCCGCCACCTCAGGAAGTTATAACGATTAGTTGTTCTATCTCCCTGGAGTGAGGGCAGAAGACTTGGACAAAACAGTCCACCGTCAAGCTCCGCCACATGCCCGTAATAGGCCAACGCCTTAACCGCGAGATAGCCAGGAGTGGCCTTACCCAGCGGGCTTACACTTACGCCCTTACTTCCAATTGTGACCAGATTACTCCAGTCTCTCGATTGTTTACGAGTTCGAGGTCGCTTGCGCGGTCCTCTCCCTTGCGAAACGGTGAAACGGTGTATACCGAATCTATCGCGGACCACGGCATCCTTTGCTCAGCTGTTCACCCAGGATCGGGTAGCCGATGGTCGTTTCAAGAGCAGTCGCCGTAAGGTCCGCAACCACCCCCGCTCTATAGGAAACAGTACTGCTTCCAGACTCCCCCGACTGTTAGTCAGAGTGCACAATCGATTAGCTTACGCCGCACGGTGCGCAGACCGTCCAGGAGCGCCAGAAGGTTGATTCCTAAAAGAACTAGCCCTAAGGCCAGAGTCCTGCCCGGGCTCGCACTTCATGCGTGGAGGCCGCCGGATAGGTGTTGACCCGTGAGTGTGACCAACCCTGAACAGAATGGGTCTTCATGACCAACTCAGCAAGGAGCCATTAGCTTCCTGTCAATAGTAGACAGATGGAATATTCTTTATTGCATATGATTTTAAAACTATGAACAAGGGCTGACTTATCATGACATAGAAAATCTATTACAGTCAAGCCAGAGTAAAATAACCATTCTGCATATAATGAACATTCACTTACAAGAACATACTCGTATTGTGCTACCTTTAACCTAAGACAACATGAAATTGTCAATATCCAAGAAAGTCTAATCTACTTTTTAATACATGTAGTATAACTTTATTAAAAAATATAAACTATTATCCTTTCAGACAGACGGAGGGAAAAAGAAAAGAATTTTCAATAAAGATAATAATATATTCACTTTTGATACTCTTTTTTTGTGCTAATTCAATTTATGCCAAATATAATGTATATTTTTCAGTTTCGACTAAAAAAAGTATTATATTGCCAAGGAAATAATGTAAGTTTAGCAACTTTAATCTTGCTAAAGAAATAGTGAAGTCTCCTATTAAAACACGCTGTTGAAATGGGCATATTAAAAAATAGACGATTACTTTACTGATGAAGAGTCATGGTATTATTCAATATAATTTTTTGCTTCTTCTTCTCAGGGTTACTCACCTCTCTTAGTGAAGGTTGGATGTCAGCTCTGCATACTTTTTTGTCCTTCGCCAGGCAAAAAAATTCGGCGACACTCGTAACCCTAATCCATTCTCGAATGTTCCGCAACCAAGATTTCCGTCTACCAGCTGGTCTCTTCTTCCCTGCAACTTTTCCCATCATAATGAGTTGCAGGAATTCGTACCTTTCGTGCCTAAGCACGTGACTCAGGTAACAGCTTTGCGCTGTTTGATTTTATGCCATAGCTTGCGGTTTTGGCTGACACGCCATAGAACTTCCTCATTGGTGACTTTCTGAGTCCAAGATATCGACATCATGCGTCTGTATGCCCACAATTCGAATGCTTCTATGCATTTGCTGAGATTTTCCTTAATAGTCCAGGCCTCATATCCATATAGAAGTATAGACCAGATGTAGCCCTGGAGGAGACGTATTCAAAGTGGGATTTTCAGGCTTCGATTGCAAAGGACCTTTTTCATATTTTCAAAGGCGCTACGTGAAATTTACATGCGAGTCTTGATCTCCACTTCACTGTACCAGTTTTGTTTAAGCCAGGTGCCAAGGTATTGCTGAAATTGATCCTGACACCAGCTTTGACACTAGACTCATTAACTCGATCAACAAAATCCTGTAACTCGGCTTCCGTGCTATTTGTGCTGAACATCTTATATTAAAATAGGATATCATATTTTGTTGTGTTTACTTCAACATATATATAGGATATATTTTTGTATTACTCATTTTTCTGCTTTTCTGTTTTATTTCTGTTTTATATGTTGAATTCCTGGGGATTCAATGGACATGGACATTCTGGAGATGCACAGAAGCAAATCTTAAAGACTTACGTGAATATATGTATTAGAAATATATCAAAATAATTAAAATTGTATCTTGACAATAATATTGCAAAAGATCTGGCGAACTCTTTTTCTATGACAGTTCTTTCAAGTGGGATAAATTCATAGAATCCGTCGGGAAAAATATAATATGGATTTTATATAAACTATAAAATACTGCAAAAAAATAGTTTTTTCGTCAATAAAACCTCAAACTACTATACCATTACCTATAATAAATAGAAATACTCCATGTATATTGATTAAAAGCCCCTATTAACATCGATCCATTATTGTCGAAAATATTAATCTTTCAATTCACTTTAAAGAAATCAACAAAAAGCACATTTTAATTAAAAGTAGTTATATTGCGAACATACGCTTAAAATGTAAATGCCTTAATAGTACATTATATTTAATATTATATAGCTCTCACATAGGTTCTCATGTAAAATAAATCTCTTTGTTTCCATTGTAATGTAAAAAAAGAAATACTGATATACTAAAAACTTAATTTAGTAAAACACGTATTTAAACGCCAGCGAGAAGTACTATGAAATTGGTCTAAATATTTCATAAGCTTTTATTATACTCGTAATATACTTTTAAGCATTAAACCATGAAAATGCCAACTGAGTTAAATGGAATATTCATTGTGTTTGGGACAGACAGACAGCCTTTCATAGCGTATTTCAAAGGTTTTTTAATGTGACTTTTTAAAAAATAAATGTTTTTGGAAATCACAGGTCAAATATACTTTAATATTCTTCTATAAAATATATCACTATTTTGTTAAATAAAAACAAACAAACTTACAATGAATATACAACGAGGTTTAAAGTGTGGAGGTTTAAAGTGTGGAGAAATGGAAAGTGTTATTTTTGCATTTTTTATAATTGCATCGGTTGCAACTGTGGCACATAGAAAAAATAACACTACCGAGTTAAACTAATGTTTTATAGTGACATCTGACCACTCGTGTTTCAATAAACTAGAAAAAAAAACAAAGTAGACACATCGCTTTTGATTTCTGTCTAACTTGTTATGACTGAATGTTACTTTAAAAAATGGCGGTTTTAACTTATCAGGTTTTACGACTACACTAAGAGTCACCTGCTACAGTGTTTAGGATGTAATGTGCCCCTTGTATACCGATAAACCGACACTAAATTGTTCTGAATAATATATGAACAGTAACTATGTATATTATAAGAAGCGGGGTGGTATATTTCCGAAACGACAAGTGGTATTAATGCAATTGATTTCCGCATGAGCAGGCGCACAAAAGATATGCAGGGCTCGCTTGGCTGAAAAAACTTAAAATCCAGAAACGCTCGAATTTATCAGGATTTAGATGGGCTCTCGGCCAGCCGCAGGCGGAAGGACCGTGGAATTGGCGAATCCATCAAGCCTCAAAGCCCCGCGCCGCCGGCTACTAAACGTTGGATATTAGATGCGCCCTTCCGCCAACAAAGCCACTGGCCGACCGTACAAATCCGTGGATATACGCCTATCCGTAACGCATATTTTTAACTTACCACTGCCGGAAATAGTTTATCCTCTTCTTCTTCCTCGTCTTGACATTTAGATATATAAAATATTAAAATATACAAATAACGATCTCGACAACACACGTATGAGAGCTCCTTAAATATCGTATTCCCTAAATGCAATATTTATTGCGTATGATTTTTAAAACTATGAACAATGGCTGACTTATTATGACATAGAAAATCTATTACAGTCAAGCCAGAGTAAAATAACCATTCTGCATCCAATGAACATTCATTATATGCAACAAGAACACCCTTTCTTAAAGACGCTATGCCATTCTTGCTAATGTATAAAGGATAATGCTGTAACACTATTGCCGGCATATCAAACGTCGTTGCCGCAAATACGTTTCTAGCAATGGTACCCGCACTGCATGTCTGGAACTGCCAAAAAACCAAAAGGGTTGCCTTGCTAGAATGTAGGTAGCCGTGTTCTTATTGACTGTTTATGGCATCACTATCGACCATTATGTACTTTCTAAGTTTTCCGTTGTATTTCGTAGTATAAAAATCACGTGCGATACAACCAAATCAAATCAAATGAAATCAAATCATACATAAGTATTTTCAAAATACCCGTTTAGGGTCTAGAAAATACAGACACGAAATAAACAATTAAATAAAATAACATAAATCCCAAAGTTAAAACTCACACAAATTGTACAAATATTTAGATAACAAATATTGTTTCGTTCGTTTTCTAAACTCAACATAATTATTAATATCCTTCAAGTTTTGTGGCAGCTTGTTATAAAAAATTACGCTTCTATACATAGTTAAGGGTTGGAACTTTGAAGTGGCAGCCTGCGATGAATGGATATAACGTGATTTGTTCCTCGTATCGCGCGTGTGTATATGCGATAGCGTTAAACATGTTTTCTTTTTCTTATAGAATTCAAATATACATTTATGAACAAAACTGTCATATATCGTGGAAATATGTAATTCTATAAATAAAGGTTTGCACGATTCTCGTTGATTTAAACACGTAATGGCTGCCACTGCCCGTTTTTGCAAAATAAATACATCGTTTACATTGACGGCATTGGCCCATAGAAGTATGCCATAGCGCAGAAGAGACTCTACGAGCCCGTAATATGCGTTTATCACTTATTTTTCATCAATGATCTCCCTTAGTTTGCAAATCGCGTTGACGATAGCTTCAATTTCAGATAATCATTAAGGACTCTCCAAGACATTTTCTCGTCAATGTGAATCTCTAGAAATTCAGTACAAGTTGCTCTTTTCAATCGTATTGAGTTGTAAATGATTTTTGTCTTGTTTATTAGAGAAGTTTATAATTGCTGTTTTATTTATATTTAAGGACATTTTGTTAGCTTTAAACCAGTCATCCAATTCGATAATTGCGGAGTTGACTTTATGTTCTAAGTTATTTAAGGTGTCACTTTCGAATATACAGGTCGTGTCATCCACCAATTAAATTGTATTTGCATTCGAAATATTTACCGATAAATCATTTGTATATAATGTGAATAGCAGAGGTCCCAGTATTGAGCCTTGTGCCAGTCAAATATTTATAGTTTTACATTTCGATCGAGTTATATCTTCATTACGGATATTTATGGTTCGAATTTTTACTAACTGCTGTAAAGATATGACTTCAGAAGGGAAAGAGTCACTCTTTGGACTCCATAATAACTTAATTTTTCTAAGATCAAATTAAAATTAAGGCAATCAAATGATCCACTCAGGTGGCAGTAAATCCCAGCTGTAAATATCTTATTATTGCGATTATTTTGTATAATGCTACAACATTTTAATACCGCATCTTGATTAGATCTTTTTTTCCGAAATCCTTATTGATTTTTAGTAATAATAATAAATTAATCAAAAAACTTATTGAACCTAATTTTTAATATTTTTTCTAGAATTTTTGAAAACACACTTAAAATTGCAACTGGATGATAATTTTCCAGATTATTTGCACTTCCATTCTTATATAGCGGTACAATTTTAGCTATTTTATACGACTCGGGGAATACTCCTTTCGAAAAACTTTAATTAAATAGGTACGCCAGACACGATGCTAAACATGTTTTTACCTTTGATGATGCTTGTGGGTATCTGATCAAGACCGCATGATTTTCTATTTTTTAACTCTCAATACACTTATCTAATTCCTGCGTTGGCACTGGATAGAGGCAGAGAGAATTCTCAATTTTATTATTTTTACAATATTTCTTATAAGCTATATTAATTGATGGTTGTATTTGGGGGGTTGTATTTCTAGTTTCACAGGTTTATTTACAAAAAATGTATTTGCACACTTAAAACACTGTAAACACTTCACATATTTCTTTAGGATTATTAATCGATTTTTCATTCATTTTTAACGACGTTTCCTTATTAATTATTCTTGTTATCCTATTTAAATCTTTATTAATTATAAACCAAGTCCTCTTTACTGTATTTGAGGTTGATTTAATTAAATTCGAGTAATAAAGTTTTTTAACTAATTTAATATCTTTTATTAACTTTTTTGTTACTTATAATAAATAAGTTTTTGTTATAGGCGAGTGTTTAATGTAACAATTCCTGTGGTATTTTCTTTTTAATTTTTATAATTAAACTTAGTGATATATGATTTATTCTTTGAATTGTAGAAAAAAATCTTATTTACCAAAGGAAATAAATTTTCAAAGCAGTTGCTTACTTTCTTATGAAACCAATTATATGCTTCATTAATATCAGCTATATTTTCCATGTATTTTTAGTTAATTGTATTTAGCCATTGATCAAAGCGTCTAAAATTTTCGGGCAAAAAAACTAACCTTTTTATTGTAAAAATCACTCGTTTGTTTTATTATATTTTCCATAGTAATGCAGTGCAATGAGTGATCTGAGAGGCTGTTAGATATTGATTCCGTACTTACGATATTATGACGTGGAAAACTAATAAAAATATCATCAAATAGAGTGCCCGATACATCTCTCGATGGATTATTCATAAATAGGTTAATAAAATTGTATAATTTGGCTTTATTTTCTTTCATTTTCTTATCTTTGGAATTTACTAAAAAAATTAATGTTAACATCCCCATACACACAAATGTATTTATTGCTACAAATCGAATTTAAAAAAATATAAAATTTGTCTTAAAGAGCTCAATATCCTTTGATTCGCTTTTGGATCGAAATATACACGCTAGCAATATGTTTAGTCGTTCAGATGCACCTTATGATAATATATACTAAAATAGAGATAAAATAGAGTAATAATACTAAAATAGAGACTGTTTGGGGATATATATATATATATATATATACATATATATATATATATATATATATATATATATATATATATATATATATATATATATATATATATATATATATATATATATATATATATATATATATATATATATATATATATATATATATATATATATATATATATATATATATATATATATATATATATATATATATATATATATATATAATTGATTGGTTTTTTGTAAAATCTTTTTTTTAAGAATTCGTTTAAAGGATGACACTTTGATGAAGAAATAAAAATAATAAAAGCCACTTACATAGCTGGAAGGTTTTCCCGG
>OX155980.1:63668652-63753652 GCA_944548615.1 Micropterix aruncella | reverse complement strand
CGGACTATTCTTCTAAGGTTGGTCAGATTATCAAAGATCCTCCTAAGCAGTATTTTGTTTTATTTTTCAGATATGTTGCGCGCTTGCCGTTCCACGTCCATGCAGCCCCCGTCTCGCTTTCGTCGCCGAGCACTATAAGGTCAGTACTTATTAATTTTATTTTGAATTTTATTTTGACTTTCATATCGACCTTACGGCGACTGCTCTTGAAACGACCATCGGCTACCCGATCGGACGACGACGGTGGACTGTTTTGTCCAAGTCTTCTGCGCTCACTTCACGGGAGATAGATTGACTATACGTTAAAACTTCCTGAGGTGACGGGCTCGCCCGTTGTAGTTGACAACTCTATTTGACCATTCGGCTACCCGATACCAGGAGATAGCCGGGCAAAGGATGCCATGGTCCGCGATAGATTCGGTATACACCGTTTCACCGCTAAGTAAGGGAGAGGACAGCGCAAGCGACCTCAAAATCGTAACCAATAGAGAGACCAGAGTAATCTGGTCGCAATTGGGAGTTAGGGCGTGAGTGTAAGCCCGCTGGGTAACACACCTGGTTATCTCGCTATTAAGGCGTTGGCCTCTTACGGGCATGTGGCGGAGCTTGACGACGGTGGACTGTTTTATCCAAGTCTTCTGCGCTCACTTCACGGGAGATAGATTGACTATACGTTAAAACTTCCTGAGGTGACGGGCTCGCCCGTTGTAGTTGACAACTCTATTTGACCATTCGGCTACCCGATACCAGGAGATAGCCGGGCAAAGGATGCCATGGTCCGCGATAGATTCGATATACACCGTTTCACTGCTTCGTAAGGGGAGAGGACCGCGCAAGCGGCCTCGAACTCATAACCAATCGAGAGACCGGACTATTTTTCTAAGGTTGGTCAGATTATCAAAGATCCTCCTAAGCAGTATTTTGTTTTATTTTTCAGATATGTTGCGCGCTTGCCGTTCCACGTCCATGCAGCCCCCGTCTCGCTTTCGTCGCCGAGCACTATAAGGTCTGTACTTATTAATTTAATTTTGAATTTTATTTTGACTTTCATATCGACCTTACGGCGACTGCTCTTGAAACGACCATCGGCTACCCGATCGGACGACGACGGTGGACTGTTTTGTCCAAGTCTTCTGCGCTCACTTCACGGGAGATAGATTGACTATACGTTAAAACTTCCTGAGGTGACGGGCTCGCCCGTTGTAGTTGACAACTCTATTTGACCATTCGGCTACCCGATACCAGGAGATAGCCGGGCAAAGGATGCCATGGTCCGCGATAGATTCGGTATACACCGTTTCACTGCTTCGTAAGGGGAGAGGACCGCTCAAGCGACCACGAACTCATAACCAATCGAGAGACCGGACTATTCTTCTAAGGTTGGTCAGATTATCAAAGATCCTCCTAAGCAGTATTTTGTTTTATTTTTCAGATATGTTGCGCGCTTGCCGTTCCACGTCCATGCAGCCCCCGTCTCGCTTTCGTCGCCGAGCACTATAAGGTCTGTACTTATTAATTTTATTTTGAATTTTATTTTGACTTTCATATCGACCTTACGGCGACTGCTCTTGAAACGACCATCGGCTACCCGATCGGACGACGACGGTGGACTGTTTTGTCCAAGTCTTCTGCGCTCACTTCACGGGAGATAGATTGACTATACGTTAAAACTTCCTGAGGTGACGGGCTCGCCCGTTGTAGCTGACAACTCTATTTGACCATTCGGCTACCCGATACCAGGAGATAGCCGGGCAAAGGATGCCATGGTCCGCGATAGATTCGGTATACACCGTTTCACCGCTAAGTAAGGGAGAGGACAGCGCAAGCGACCTCAAAATCGTAACCAATAGAGAGACCATGATTAGGCTACGCGGTGACAGGGGAGGGGAGAAACCCCGCCCACCACCCGGGCAGTTCTAACGACGTAGGTAGTTTTATCTGCCCGGGATGTCATGCAACGACAACCTCACGCTCACCAGAAGGGTGGCGCGTGAGGGGTGGACGAACGGAGCTGGTGGAGGATTCTCCGAGTTTCTGCCCCCTCCGACACCCCGTGAACCGTTTATTGGTATAAAGTAATAAATTGTATTACATATCACTTACAACTACTGAAGTTAAATATATAAACTTAATTCTAAAAACATAGTCTTACAAGCTAAACAATATGTATTTATATCGAAGTGACGGGCGATGTGAGTTGGTGGCACCTGGCATGTGGAAGTATGATCCCGACCACGACAACAAGCAGCTGCAGGGGGAGCGTCGAGGGCATCTAGACCGGGAGAACCTGCAAAGAAGGCACGCACCCACAGGGGCGGTTAGTACGACACAGTACGGGCGACTTCGGGCATGAAGCGGCCGCCGGACCGCACGGTTAAGAGGGGAGGCCCTCCCCCAATGGAGGAGAGCCCCGCTGCCTCAAATCCTCCCAGTTTGACACCCAGTGGTCCGCGAACTCATGGAACGCACGAAAACATTCCCCACACCCAACGAGGTCCGAGTACCAGATCGGCAGAACTCCGGCACAAGAACCAACCGCATCCAACATCACTGACCGCGCGGCGTCCAGTTTAGGGCATGTCCAAATGATGTGTTCGGCGGACTGACGGCCGGTGCCGCACGGGCACCAGGGATCGTCGACGAGTCCAAAGTCAAATAATTTGGCCTTGAACTCGCCGTGGCCCCCGATGAGTTGCGCTAGCCGGTGGTCAATCCGCAGGAACACCTCATTTTTCATCCGCACCGACACCGACGGGAAGAAACTATGGGTGAGTCGGCCCGTGCCGCCAGAGTCCCACCGCTCCTGCCAGACGCGCAGGCTCTCTGCCCGAATACGGCGTTTGCAATCCGCCAACCTTGCCTCCGCCGGGTTCACCGTAAGACTGAAATAGTCCACAGGCTCCCCTCGGCGAAGCCACGACATGGCAGCACACTCCAAAATCTCCAGATCAATCGGCAGTATCCCAGCGATGACGGGAAGAGCGATGGTGGAGGTCGTTCTATACGCGCCAGTCAACGCCACGAGTGGGAGGCGCTGGCCACGCAAGAGAACCACGCGCGCGGCCTCCGAAATGGAGGGCCACGCCCAAACACGAGCGGCGTACGCCACTTGAGGTACGAAAACACCCTTGTACAGCAGTTTTATGGCCGGGGAGCGAATGCCCCACTCGACCCTGCTAATGCGACGCAGCGAGAGGAACAAGTCACGGGATTTCGTGACCACGGATTTCGCATGTCCAAGAAACGAAAGAGGCGTTGACAGCGAGCCCCCAGGTAGCGGACGGACTGCGGAAAAGCCACAGGCCGCCCTCCGACCTGGATCAGAGGATTCCGCCGCAGACGTCCCTTCAACAACAGGGCTTGAGTTTTGGCCGGAGAGAAGGACAGCCTGTTACGTTTTCCCCATCCGAGGATAAGGTCCAACGAACAGGCAGCCCTTCTCTCGACCTCTGCGCGGCTCTTGCCGCCCACCAGGAGGAGGGCATCGTCAGCGTAAGCGCTCACGGTGCACCCCTCCGGTAGGGGCAGCCCGAGCAAGTCGTCGAAGAGAATGTTCCACAGACTGGGACCAAGCACCGACCCCTGCGGGCATCCCATGGAAGGAGCCATACTGACCGACGAGGGTCCGTACCTTATGGTAACGGACCTGTCCGAGAAATAGCTACGGATGATCTTGAGGAGATTGTTCGGGCACTGTCTAAGGCGAAGCTTGGCAAGAATCATCGGCCACCAGGCGTTGTCGAAGGGACCGGAGATATCGAGAAAAACACCGACGACGTACCGGCCGTCGGAATCGCGCGACCAGGACTTCGCAAAGAGGATGGCATCCTCCGTGGACTTCCCTCGGGTAAAACCAAACTGACGATCGCTCTGGGGAGTGAGTGACGACTCGAGGCGGTCACGCACAAGCACCTCCAACACTTTGCCCAGTATGGGCAGGAGTGTGATGGGACTGTACGATTTCGCGTCCGATCGTGGTTTGTCCGTACCCTTGGGAATGACACGGAGGAGGCCCGCCTTCCAACTTGAGGGAAAGTGACCGTCGCTTATGCATTTCTGCATAAGCACAGTCACCTCCCATCTGGCGAACCCCCAGACGCGCTTCACAATGCCCGCCGTGATGAGGTCGATCCCCGGCGCCTTACGGTTCGACAGGGAACCGATGACCCTGTCGAGCTCCACCGCAGTAACGTCCGAAACGTCGGGTACGCGAGAGTCGACGGCTGTGGGCCGCCGAATCTGCAGATGATGTAAATCATCCCGAGCGGGCTGATCCGAGGGACAGAGCGAGTGCAGGAGCGCCAAAAGCGTCCCTTTGGTGTCTAGGGTGGCGGCGGCAGAGTCGCCGACCACGATGCTGGAGAGGAAGTCATCGGCGCTTTTGGCGTTTTTAAAAAGTACCTTTTTCATATCCCAAGGATTTGCGTTACCGACGTCGGTAACCCAGAGCCTCCAAGACTCCGTCTTAGCGCGCCTGATAGCAGCGTGGTAGACCCGACGAGCCGAAGCAAGGTTAGCTTTGAGAGCCACAACGCGCTCCGGGGGGGCCAAACCCCTGCGGGCCACCCTCATGTTCTCATAAGCACGTTTGTAACATTTCCTCAGCTCGGAGAGTTCGGAAGACCACCACGGGGCCGCAAAGCCACCTCGCGGTTTCTTCCGCCCTACAACGGCATCACTGGAAGAAACTATGGCCGCATTAAGTGCGGCACTCAGGGCCTCTGCGGTACTGATTGAGGGCGATGGAAAGCCCTTAAGTTTCTCGCGGAGGACTTCACCGAACCGGTCCCAATTGATGTCGCCGGTTCGGTAACGCCATTGCGAGTATGGCGTAGGAGGAACGCGTCGGCCGATGCCAAAAGTCACGAGTCTGTGGTCCGAAGAAGAGAGGTGCTCGTGAACGGTCCAATCGTTCATCCAACGGGCGAATCCCGGGGAGCACAAAGTGAGATCAACATTGCTGGACCCGCCCGGGCCACAGAAAGTACGGGGCTGACCAGGAGTGTTGATGATGTGCAGCCCGAAGGTCGCAATCAGCTCCTCGACAGCCTCGGCCCTGTCCTGCGCAATCCGCCCGAGACTGCTAAGGTCCCCGTCGTCGTGCCATGCCGGGAAGCGGGCATTAAAATCGCCCGCAACCAGCACCGGACGACCGCGGAGGGCGCGCAAGGCCCCGGCGAGGCCAGCAATGTGGGTCCCTACCTCCTCGCCGAACTGGAAGTAGCAGGAGATCAGGTAGCAATCCACGCCGTCAAGGACGATCGATGCACAGATGAGGTGCTCGTTCGAAAGGTGGTCCAAGAGCAGGGGGGGCGGGAGCTCTGAACTCACCGCAATCCCTGCCATCGGACGGGCCCCCTTCTCGAGCACAACGCACCTGCCATCTAAACCCCTGGTCTTGCCCAGGAACGAGTATTGCTCCTGGATGAATGCTATGCCAGTCCCCAACGTCTCGAGGGTCCGACCGAATTCGGCGGTGACTGCCCGACTTCTCTGCAGGTTGAGCTGCGCACAGCCAATCATGGGTTGGGGATTATGTCCCGCCATAGTTAGTGGCAGAAATTAACCGCTCGACAGCTCGCTGGTAAACCGGGCACTCCTGGAAGACGTTTGCATCCCTACGTAGCCGCGAGCACGACACACACACGGGAGGTGCCCCCTTGGAGGGACAAGAGGCGACACCATGCCCCTTAGCCGCACAGTGGCCGCAGACCTCTTCATCTTCACACCTCTTCTGAGTGTGCCCGAAGCCGTGGCACCTGAAGCAACGAACCGCCCCCGTAAAGTCGCGCACCCTGCACGAGTCCCAATCGAGATACGCTCGACCCTCCGAAACCAACACCGCCCTCACGGCGGGGTCCACCATCCAAACGGTTTGCGCCACAGGGCCATCCCGTCGGCCGAAGGTAAATAGCCTCCGGGTGGTCCTCTGAACCGTGGCCCTGTTCACCGCGCACTTGCCGCTGAGGTTTTGGCTCCAGAGGAGCTCGACAACCTCCGCGTCTTTCAGCTCCCGAGGGACGTCATGAATGACGACCCTGGGGAGCCGACCCTGGGGCTCCACGGCACGGAGACCCGCCCCGAGAAGGCGATCGGCCGCTGCCTTGACCCTCTCAAGGCCACCAGGGGTCGAGGTCTGCACCAGGACCCCAGCGCGTGCAACCTTACGCACCATCACGGGGCGGAAACCATCGTCCGTGGGGTTGAGAGTCTTAATCAACGCCTCCTTTGTCTTCTCGGAGGTGGCCGAAGCATCCTCCTTCGCCGAGTAGATGACCACCGTGGGGCGCTGCGGACGTACCTCCCGCTGCTTCCCCAAGACGGTGATCGGGACACCCCGACTCGCCACCTCCCCATAGGAGGGAGTGGCCCTAACAGGAACTGCCGAGGCCGGCCTGGCGGACAGCTCCCGCACAGAGGCCTCCACCGACCTCACACCACCCAACACCTCCTCGGCGAGCCCAAGTCTGCCGTGGGCCGCCCCCAAACTCCGTAGCCATCCTGGCGACGAGGCCGAGGACGGCAGTCGACTCCTTATATATACGGTTCTTCTGATCCATATTCAGGCGGGCAGTCTCCTCAAGCGTGACCGCCCGAATACGGGCCAAGGCCTCCTCCACCTCCGTGAGGAATCCGAACGCTGGTCCACACGCTGCGGCGACGGCACCGAGAGGCGATCCAGAGGCGGCGACGGGCGCGGGCGCAGAGGCCCCGGATACCGCGGCAGCGGAAACAGCAGGCGCAGCGGCAGGCGCAGCGGCAGGCCCAATCACGGCGGGAGTCACGGCGGTGTCCGTTCCCGTGTCGGTCTCGTCGTCCGTAGAGTTCTCATTCCGCCGCTTAGACTTCGGCGGCGACCTCCTCTTTGGCTTCCGCTTGACAGCAGCCCCGGCTGTGGCGCGGGCGGAAGCAGGGGCCACAGGGGCCGCCGGGGCAGCGGACGCCAGAGGCAGCGACGGCGAAGTCACGGCCGCACGGATATCTTCAACGACGACACAGGCGACACTGCTAGGGGGGCGGGGGGGGGGGCGAACTCTCGCCACCTCCCCCGGCCTTCCCCCTAGCCCATGGAGGCACCGGGAGGGGCGGGAACGCCCCCGCACTCCGCCCAGGTGACGTCTCACTCGGCCCCGCCTGAACCACCCCGGGCCGCGTCTGGCCGGGGGGCGGGGGGCGGGGGGCCGGCGGGGGGGACCGAGGGATGCGTGGCGACCTCCCGAAGGGATCGCCCCCCCCCCCCCGGGTCACTACTCGCCATTCGTTTTTTTCAGATTTCCGAAGTTTTTACAAGTCCGTGGTGGTCTTTCGCGACGCGAAAAAATTTCCGAAGTTTTTACAAGTCCGTGTTGGTCTTTCGCGACGCGAAGAAATCCTCGACGCGGATTTTAAACTTTGTCCGCCGCAGAATCAAGCAGTGGCAAGCGGAGCGGACCGCGCGAGGCGGTCTCCGCGGGCCTCCTCTGACGGGAGCTTCGTCGCTGCGCGCGGATGCCAATAGAGGAGGCAGTCACTCGACCGATGGACAGTGTGTAGGGGAAGTCGGATCAACAAAGGATTATTTCAAAGGTGGTTGGAAGGAAGGAGAGAAAGGTGATGATGATGAGGACTATGTGTAGGGGAAGTCGGGACAAAAAAGGAAAGTGGGTTTTTTACGAAGGTGGTTGAATGGATGGAGAGAAAGGTGATGATGATGTGGGAAGTGTAGGGAAGTGCGGACAAGATGAGAAATTGGGAAATTTGGGAATTTCCCAATTTTCAGGAGAAATGAAAGGGAAACAGGTCGGAAAGAAGAGGAAGATAACTGGAGTGTAGGGGAAGTCCGGACAAGATAGAAAATTGGGAAATTTGAGAATTTCCCAATTTTCGGGAGAATTGAAAAAGGAAACGGGTGAGAACGAAGAGGAAGATAAAAACTGGAGCTGTGACGTCATGGAACGTGACGTCACACACCGGAGATATGGAACCAGATCTGAGGACGCGTGACGTAGGGTAAACAAAGGACCTACTCGCGACCTCACAGGTAGGTGCAGAAAGTGCACACTACCCTCAAATATCCGAGACGAAAATGGAATCGGATTAACAAAACACTTAGGGAGAAAGGGATAGCAAGATGAAGGAATGGATAAGAGCCAGGGAGACAAAAAATCGCGGAGCAGAGCAGCGCGGAACGCGACTGTTCACGGCGGCAGCTCGGCCCGAAGTCTAAGTCAATAGAGAGACCAGAGTAATCTGGTCGCAATTGGGAGTTAGGGCGTGAGTGTAAGCCCGCTGGGTAACACACCTGGTTATCTCGCTATTAAGGCGTTGGCCTCTTACGGGCATGTGGCGGAGCTTGACGACGGTGGACTGTTTTATCCAAGTCTTCTGCGCTCACTTCACGGGAGATAGATTGACTATACGTTAAAACTTCCTGAGGTGACGGGCTCGCCCGTTGTAGTTGACAACTCTATTTGACCATTCGGCTACCCGATACCAGGAGATAGCCGGGCAAAGGATGCCATGGTCCGCGATAGATTCGGTATACACCGTTTCACTGCTTCGTAAGGGGAGAGGACCGCGCAAGCGACCTCGAACTCATAACCAATCGAGAGACCGGACTATTCTTCTAAGGTTGGTCAGATTATCAAAGATCCTCCTAAGCAGTATTTTGTTTTATTTTTCAGATATGTTGCGCGCTTGCCGTTCCACGTCCATGCAGCCCCCGTCTCGCTTTCGTCGCCGAGCACTATAAGGTCAGTACCTATTAATTTTATTTTGAATTTTATTTTGACTTTCATATCGACCTTACGGCGACTGCTCTTGAAACGACCATCGGCTACCCGATCGGACGACGACGGTGGACTGTTTTGTCCAAGTCTTCTGCGCTCACTTCACGGGAGATAGATTGACTATACGATAAAACTTCCTGAGGTGACGGGCTCGCCCGTTGTAGTTGACAACTCTATTTGACCATTCGGCTACCCGATACCAGGAGATAGCCGGGCAAAGGATGCCATGGTCCGCGATAGATTCGGTATACACCGTTTCACCGCTAAGTAAGGGAGAGGACAGCGCAAGCGACCTCAAAATCGTAACCAATAGAGAGACCAGAGTAATCTGGTCGCAATTGGGAGTTAGGGCGTGAGTGTAAGCCCGCTGGGTAACACACCTGGTTATCTCGCTATTAAGGCCTTGGCCTCTTACGGGCATGTGGCGGAGCTTGACGACGGTGGACTGTTTTATCCAAGTCTTCTGCGCTCACTTCACGAGAGATAGATTGACTATACGTTAAAACTTCCTGAGGTGACTGGCTCGCCCGTTGTAGTTGACAACTCTATTTGACCATTCGGCTACCCGATACCAGGAGATAGCCGGGCAAAGGATGCCATGGTCCGCGATAGATTCGGTATACACCGTTTCACTGCTTCGTAAGGGGAGAGGACCGCGCAAGCGACCTCGAACTCATAACCAATCGAGAGACCGGACTATTTTTCTAAGGTTGGTCAGATTATCAAAGATCCTCCTAAGCAGTATTTTGTTTTATTTTTCAGATATGTTGCGCGCTTGCCGTTCCACGTCCATGCAGCCCCCGTCTCGCTTTCGTCGCCGAGCACTATAAGGTCAGTACTTATTAATTTTATTTTGAATTTTATTTTGACTTTCATATCGACCTTACGGCGACTGCTCTTGAAACGACCATCGGCTACCCGATCGGACGACGACGGTGGACTGTTTTGTCCAAGTCTTCTGCGCTCACTTCACGGGAGATAGATTGACTATACGATAAAACTTCCTGAGGTGACGGGCTCGCCCGTTGTAGTTGACAACTCTATTTGACCATTCGGCTACCCGATACCAGGAGATAGCCGGGCAAAGGATGCCATGGTCCGCGATAGATTCGGTATACACCGTTTCACCGCTAAGTAAGGGAGAGGACAGCGCAAGCGACCTCAAAATCGTAACCAATAGAGAGACCAGAGTAATCTGGTCGCAATTGGGAGTTAGGGCGTGAGTGTAAGCCCGCTGGGTAACACACCTGGTTATCTCGCTATTAAGGCCTTGGCCTCTTACGGACATGTGGCGGAGCTTGACGACGGTGGACTGTTTTATCCAAGTCTTCTGCGCTCACTTCACGAGAGATAGATTGACTATACGTTAAAACTTCCTGAGGTGACGGGCTCGCCCGTTGTAGTTGACAACTCTATTTGACCATTCGGCTACCCGATACCAGGAGATAGCCGGGCAAAGGATGCCATGGTCCGCGATAGATTCGGTATACACCGTTTCACTGCTTCGTAAGGGGAGAGGACCGCGCAAGCGACCTCGAACTCATAACCAATCGAGAGACCGGACTATTTTTCTAAGGTTGGTCAGATTATCAAAGATCCTCCTAAGCAGTATTTTGTTTTATTTTTCAGATATGTTGCGCGCTTGCCGTTCCACGCCCATGCAGCCCCCGTCTCGCTTTCGTCGCCGAGCACTATAAGGTCAGTACTTATTAATTTTATTTTGAATTTTATTTTGACTTTCATATCGACCTTATGGCGACTGCTCTTAAAACGACCATCGGCTACCCGATCGGACGACGACGGTGGACTGTTTTGTCCAAGTCTTCTGCGCTCACTTCACGGGAGATAGAATGACTATACGTTAAAACTTCCTGAGGTGACGGGCTCGCCCGTTGTAGTTCACAACTCTATTTGATCATTCGGCTACCCGATACCAGGAGATAGCCGGGCAAAGGATGCCATGGTCCGCGATAGATTCTATACACACCGATCACCGCAACACTAGGGAGAGGATCACTCAAGCGACTTCGAACCTGTAACCAGTCGGGATACTGAATAAATCTGGCAGTAACAGGGCGCTTGGTCTGCCCGCTTAACTGCCCGGTGCGTCTTCTACTGCTGAGTCTTCTACGCTCATCCCGCGGTTTAAAGAACGATCACATATCGTTATACCAGCCTGGGGTGACGGGTTCGCCCGTTGTAGTCGACACCGTCCAACTATGCAGCTTTCCGGTAGCGAACGCTTTCGTTTAGCTCGGGCCAAAAGATCAATTGTAGGTAAACTCGCATCGCAGGTGAACAATTATTTTGACACGTCCAAGAGCAGCGGTTTTTAGCCGTCAATTGTACACGATGAAAATGTAATATAATGTATTCTTCAAATCTAAACTAACATAAAGATTGCTAAGATGAATAAATGAATTAATGAAAATCTCTTTATTGCACAATAAAAAATAAGGTACAATGGCGGACTTATTGCTACATTACAATATCTTCCAGTCAACCAACACAATATCTTCCAGTCAACCAACCCAATATCTTCCAGTCAACCAACTCAATATCTTCCAGTCAACCGACAGGTGACTTTTTTGATCATTTTAAAGAACTGACCAAATTTTTTGTCGCTTGGTTGCCGAAAACTGTAAATAATCAACAAAATATAAAATACCAAGCGACAACAAAAACTACCCCAGCAGTTTGAGAGTGGGACTAATCGACGACTAATCGACGCAGGATTTTTTTATGATTCTAGTGATATATATAACTCAATATCGCCCAAATTGTCGTTTAGTAAATTTTTCCTTTCCACCGTCGATGTATTTATTTTAACCTATTGATATTTGGACATTTAGACAACTACTTACTTAATATTTTTAGATTGAGGTACCCTATAACACTCGGGATGACATAACGATTCTAGTAATACCACAGATTTTTAAATTGATCTTAAGCGTTTAGAAGTTATGATGGAATAAAGAAACGGAAATTTGTGGTCAGGGGGAATTTTCGATCACTACAACAGAATTAGGTTTTTGAAATTGAATTGAAATTTAGACAGGACGTGAGAACTAATAATATTGTTTTAATTTTCAGACGACCTATAGCGGCGGCGGCGCGAGTAGCGGGCGGCGGACGCGGGAGATCCGGCGCGCGGCGTAGAGCGACGGGCGGCGTTTTGTTATTACTGTTTTATATAGAACTAGCGGAACCCGGCGAACTTCGTCTCGCCACGAATTTGTTCGCTTAGCAGCAGATGGCGTTAACATAGGTAATTTTCATCGACAGTTGTTTGAAATTTGCATTGTTTGTTTAAATTCTTCATTGAAAGCAGTCTGATTGTTTATTTTTTGTCTCACCAAAAGAGCAGTTTCATCAATTGCCATTTGTGGATTGCTAGTGCTCGCTGTGTCCTAAATGGAGGAGAAAAGTGTGTAAAAAGTACGATTTTGTTTGACAGAGAATGTTAGACATAAAATGCTTAGAATCTGGTGCATTTCCAGACACGAACGATCCTAATGGAACCAATGGTGTCATTCTCATTTTACCCCCTGCGCAACACAAAGCGAGTGGTTCGTGGCGGTACTTCAATGCATTGCAATATTGGCACAAATGGTCCATTTCTCCAATTTGCATGCATTTATAATCGCTGTATTGTTTCGTCAGGTCATAATAGATTGCCTCTCTGTATGTGTTTTGTCTCAAATTCAATCGTCTTCGCACTGCAACATTACGGATCCGTGCCGCTTTATTCAATTTTTGACGACGCTCATCGCTTTCAGTTGCTCGAACCTCTCTTCACGAGTTACACAAATTCATTTAATTCAGTTGATTTACCTTCAGAATCACGAAAACGCTATCAAGAAATCGTAAAATTCAACTTAACTGTCAAATGTTAACTGTACCGCCATCTTGATTGTCGAATTTTTATTCTTGTCAAGCAACGCCATCTATGATCAAGCTTAGTACTAAAATAATTTTCGGTTTTTCACATTTTTCTCACTTTTCCGATAGATTTTCCGGATTTTTTATTGCCTATAGTAAGACCGAAGTGATTATGAACAAAATAAAAAAAGAATCATCCAAATCGGGTTAGCCGATCGTGAGTTATTAGGTAACATACATAAAACCCGACTCATTTTTATTATATAGATAACGACGTTTCACTCGAAATTTTGTTGAATTACAAGGAATTTTGATGAAACTCCATTACTCGATTATATGTATCATTATATTTCAACGATGTAACGTGATGTGTGTTATGCACTTTTTTTTGTGATGCATTATAAGTTTTTATCAAATGTGGCAATTTTTAAACGTGCATGTACTATTTTGTACTGGAAATTTAGTACCAATAAAAAAAAATTAAAGCATAAGTCGCATAAAAAATAAATGATAAAATCCAATCTCGTCAACTTTTTTCACTTAGATTTTTTTTGTTATATTTTTCTATGTTTCTTTTGTATATAAAGAAACGAATAATTGTATACCTAATATACCAACTGATGAAAGTTTTTATTTTAGTCGGTACAATTGTTTTGTTTATTTTTATGACATGTTTGTTTTATTTTTATCAAATGACTTACTGTAAAATTTTGTACTGGAAATTTAGTAAAAAAAAAAAAAATTGGTTTGTTGAGTTTTCTTCTAGGAAATTTTAATAATAATAATTCTACAAAAGTGGTTAAAAAACGAATATACCGCGTGAAGTTTGTAGCACCCGACGTTTCGGCGATGTTGCAGCGGCCGCTGTCCAGTCTACTCTGGACAACGGCTGCTACAACGTCGCCGAAACGTCGGGTGCTACAAACTTCACGCGGTAAATTCGTTTTTTAACCACTTTGTATAATGCCTTTGCCATTATTATGAAATCAAAAACTTAACGCGTTTGTTTGACATTATAAATAGCTTCATAAACGAATTTACCGCGTGAAGTTTGTAGCACCCGACGTTTCGGCGATGTTGCAGCGGCCGCTGTCCAGTCTACCCTGGACAACGGCGGCTGCAACGTCGCCGAAACGTCGGGTGACACAAAGTTCACGCGGTAAATTCGTTTATAAAGCTATTTATAATGTCAAACAACCGCGATAATCTTTGATTTCATAATAATTGCAAAGGCATGATACAAATGTGGTTAAAAAACGAATTTACCACGTAAAGTTTGGACACCAACGTTTCGGCGACGTTGCAGCCGCCGCTGTCCAGTCTACCCTGGGCAACGTCGCCGAAACGTCGGGTGCTACACACTATATATATATATATATATATATATATATATATATATATATATATATATATATATATATATATATATATATATATATATATATATATATATATATATATATATATATATATATATATATATATATATATATATATATATATATTTTAATTTAAAATAAAATTAGTAAAAGCTACTTAAAAAGTAGCGAAGGAAATCCCAGCTTGTATTGGGAAATGCTTATATAATGAGATATACTTACGGATGCGCACGACTTTCGAGGGTGCAATTGACCTTTAAACTTACATTGCACCGTCGAAAGTCGTGCACATCCGTAAGTATATCTTATTCAAACATAAGCATTTCCCAATACAAGCTGGGATTTCCTTCGCTACTTTTTAAGTAGCTTTTACTAATTTTATTTTAAATAAAAACATCATCTTATAAACGGATTTCTTTACAAACCTTATCAAATATAACAATATATATATATATATATATATATATATATATATATATATATATATATATATATATATATATATATATATATATATATATATATATATATATATATATATATATATATATATATATATATATATATATATATATATATATATATATATATATATATATATATATATATATATATATATATATATATATATATATATATATATATATATATATATCTTATATATAAAAATGAATCGCCGTGCGTTAGTCTCGCAGGATCTCGGAAATGACTCGACCGATTTGAGTTATTTTTCTTTTATTTTGTTTAACTTGATTCAGGGGTGGTTTACAAAAAAAAAAATTATGAAAAACTCAAAGAAACAACTGAAAATCGAAATTGGTCATTTTGGGAACATTGGCCACTTTCTAGATGGCTATCGCGGCGATCGTATTTTTTGACAGCGCGTTATACATAAGTGTTATTCATTCCGTACAATGTGTAAAATTTAAGTCGAAAAAGTAAAAAAAGTCGAACAAAAAAGTCAAAAGTCAAAAAAGTAAATAAATTAAAAAAAAACGAAAAAGTCAAAAAGTTGAAAAAGTAAAAAAGTCAAAAAAGTCGAAAAAGTCGCAAAAGTGAAAAAAGTCTAAAAGTCTAAAAAGTAGAAAAAGTCAAAAAGGTCGTAAAAGTCAAAAAAGTCGGAAATGTCAAAAAAGTCAAAAAGTCGAAAAGTTAAAAAAGTCGAAATTGACAGAAAAGTTATAAAAGTTAAAAAAGGCCAAAAAGTAGAAAAAGTCGAAAAAGTCGAAAAAGCCGATAAAGTCGAAAAAGTCAAAGTCAAAAAAGTAAAAAAATCGAAAAAGTAGAAAAAGTCGGAAAAAACGAAAAGTCGGAAATCGAAGTCAAAGTCGATTTCGATTTCGATTTTCGAGTTTTAAAGGGTGTCGCTAGGTTGGGGGTGGGAGGGGGAGGGGGTTGTTGTTGTAGGATTAATGATATTAATATTCAGATGAATTACGTTCCTGGCTACTTTACAGGAAAGTCTTGGGGTGACACTGTAAAGACCTCATGGAAATTTCGATCGATTTGAGTGAGCGTGAAAACAGTTCCGTGTCGTTTTACAGTGTCCATTACAATGTCGAGAAGAAGAGATAACATAGGTCGACGAAGTCAGTCAAATGTGCGGCAAGCTACGTCAAGTGCAAACCGCACTGATGTGAGATGTTTCCATCATCTCGGCCGAAATACAAGAAGAAGCTGTTAATCCGAAATTGCTTGCAGTGGTGCTTAAGAATATGATATGGACTTCGCGAAGTTTATAACAACATCTCGCCCTGTATGCTCGATAGTAACTGTTCCAGGCGTTACCCTAGAGACCTGATTCCATCACAGGCAATGAAGGATACGCATTGTATCGTCGTCGATCAGTTGCGGACAATGGGCGATCTGCAGTTGTGAAGGTCAAAGGGCAAGATGTAAATATAGTCAATCGTTAGATTGTGCCTTATTGTCCAAGGCTTTTAAAACGCAAATCAAAGGTGGAATAGTACTGCAACTTCATCAACTCGATAAATTACATAATATGCATATACGTAAAATAAAGCGATATGGCTGTTTTCGCTGTGAGGAATTCAAATGAGGTGTATCTCAGTATCAGACGTGTCGCTATGTCAGCAGCAACAAGGCGATTTGGCGCATCTTTCCTTTGCGACATTCGAAAGACAATCTGCAGTTGTACACTTGGTACTTCTGGAAAGCGGAATTTAGATTCCCCGTGCGACTGGCATTCACGATGACAAATCACGCGTGTTGGAAGTTTGCGGAATTAACTTGGAATTTCCGTATTTCGCGCATGGACAACTGTATGTCCCGTGTTCGCCAAGCCATCGGTCGGAAAACCATCATTTTTGTTTATTTACGCGCCGGAAAACAAAACGAAAAACATATTTTACCAGAATGTTTTGTGTTGAATGTGAACTGCATTTATATATTATCATGTGAATTAAATACATTGAATTTATTTCAAACACAAACGACTTTCATTTAATCACCAAATGAAACTCAAACCGTACATGATTCGGCCATATTATAGATTTCAATGAATTAGATTTGGTAGGTTCATTAGGATTAATAAACGCTTATGAAGAGTTAAAATCAAATAAATTTTAGGTGGTACGAAGTTCACCGGGTCATCTAGTATATATATATATATATATATATATATATATATATATATATATATATATATATATATATATATATATATATATATATATATATATAGTTATATTTGATAAGGTTTGTATCGATTTATATTAGCGAGAGCAACTGAGACTCAGCATACAATGGACCCCTTTCAAGCAGGTACATCTTTATAAGTATTTTGAATGAATTTAAGTTGTATGCATTCTAATAACTCTCATTTACATTATTATAAAATTAAATTATTATGAAATTGATTATTAAATTATTAATAATTAAATTAACTATTATAAAATTAAATTATTATAAAATTATTAAAATAGTGGGTGAGGGATTCTGAAATACCTATATATGTTTATTTACACATTTTCCCTTGTTTTTATGGATACGTGTACAAAGTTTCACCGACCGTATAAAAACTGTGGATTTGTATGAAAAACATGCAAACAATTATACACATATCCATTTATATAGACAGTATTAGTTTATGTTTGTGAGCACCATACAAGTGGGTAATTCGTCACATAAAACAAAACCAAAATCATTTTTTTTTTTATTTTCATGACTAGTTCAATGTAGAGAATTTCCCATTTAACGGGTGCTCACAAAAAAAACTACCCATGAATAGCGGAAAACTGGGTTAAAAAGTTTCGCATCTCTAGAAATAATTCTGTAAATCAAACTAAGGAAAATTTATTTTTACTTTTGCCTGAAAAAACGTGCTTTTTCAAATTAGGAGGTTATTTTACATGGAGGACGTAGTTAAAAGTCATGCATAACTTTTTTGATTTAAACTTTTGTTACTGAAAAAAATCTGAATATTCGAAAGTTGAAGGTTTAATTATATTAAAAAAAGTTCATGATGTTCAACTCAGTTTTCCTGCAAATTTCAACTAAGTATGTAGAATAATCTATTGTTTAAAAGAATCTCTTAATATTGTTATATTTTTTCACAAATAAAGTCCATTTCATAAAAAGAACCTATTAATAATCTTGTTTAGTTTGATCACCCTAATAATGCGAAACTCGTTTACCCAGTTACCATGTAGGTATACATACTTGTCTCTGAAATATTTATGTACTAATTTGAATGGAATACATAATGTGGAATCCTAATGGAAATACATAATGTGGAAACTTAAAACCGGCCTATAGTCATATTTTATTTTTTGTAGTTTTGGATTTATGATCTGTAGAAAAAAATATGAAATTGAGACGCAGATTCTTACAGCTCAATGAATTCGTAGTTCTTGGGTAATTTTCGTAGATTTTCAATTCGGTTTTTTGTTTCGTGATTGCTAGTTTATTTATAACACATTCCTGTAAATGATCTCATCTTGTATTCTTAACTAGTTGTGTCCCGCGGTTTCATCCACCGTTTAATTTAAAAGAAATCGGATTATTAATATATAATTTTAATAACTTCGGCATGTACAGTATTTTTAGTCATATTTATGTGTGGTATCAACTAGGGTTGTCGACTGCAGCGGGCGAGCCTGTCACCTCAGGAAGTTTTAACGATTAGTCGTTCTATCTCCCTGGAGTAAGCGCAGAAGACTAGGACAAAACAGTCCACCGCCACAAACCCGCCACAAACCCGTAAGAAGATAGCCAGGAGTGTTACCCAGAGGGGTTACACTCACGCCCTTACTTCCAATTGCGACCAGATTACTCCAGTCTCTCGATTGGTTACGAGTTCGATGTCGCTTGCGCGGTCCTCTCCCTTACGAAGCGGTGAAACGGTGTATACCGAATCTATCGCGGACCACGTCATCCTTTGCCCGGCTGTTCACCCAGGATCGGTTAGCCTATGGTCGTTTCAAGAGCAGTCGCCGTAAGGTCCGTAACCACCCCCGCTCTATAGGAAACAGTACTGTTTCCAGACTCCCCCGACTGTTAGTCAGAGTGCGCAATCGAATGGCTTATGCCGCACGGTGCGCAGACCGTCCAGGAGCGCCAGAAGGACGCCTTGGTCCGCGATAGATTCGGTGTACTCCGTTTCACCGCTTCGTAAGGGAGAGGACCGCGCAAGCGACCTCGAACTCGGAACCAATCGAGAGACCGGAGAAATCTGGTCACAATTGGAAGTGAGGGCACGAGTATCTCGAGCCCGCCGGGTATATTCCTGCCTAACTCGCGGTAAGGCGTTGGACTCTTACGGGTTGTGGCGTAGCTAGACGTTGGATTGTTATTGTCCAAAGTCTTCTACGCTCACTGCAGTGCGATAGAACGACTAATCGTTTAAAACTTCCTGTGGTGACGGGCTTGCCCGTTGTAGTCGACACCGCAAGATGTTAGTCAGAGTGCACAATCGATTGGCTTGCACCGCACGGTGCGCAGACCGTCCAGGAGCGCCAGAGGTTTGATTCCCAGGGAAAACTGACCAGGGCCAGAGTCCTACCCAGGTTCGCACCTCGTGCGTGGAGGCAATCGGATGGGTGTTGACCCGTGAGTGTGACCGACCCTGAACAGAATAGGTCTTCGTGGCCAACCCAGCATGGGCCCATTAGCTCCCCATGTGTGGTATCAGTATATAGTGTATTCGCCGCAACCTGATCTAGATAAGGCATGCACAGTTCGGCTCTTCTCGTTAATGCTCGGTTCTCGTCGGGCGGCCGCCCTCGGCCTTGTCCTCTGACCCACCGTGTTGCACCGCTCGCCCGCTCTATTACTTCGTTTTCGCTTAGCTCTCTATTTGCTCGGGTCATAAGGGTTGCAATAAGATGTTAAATAGCCTATAACCTTCTTTTAGAATGGGCTATCAAATACAAAAATATTTTTTTCAAATCTGACCTGTAGTTCGATAGATTAGCATGTTCAAACAACAAACTCTTCAACTTTATTATTAGTATGGATTGTTTAATAATTATTAGAAATAACGTTTTAAATTTCATTGAAAAAAACAAACTAATTCTGCAGCTTTTTTATTATTATACATTTTTTATTGAAAACGCTGCATGTTTCCTAAATAATAATAAAACAAAAAATAAAATAAAATAACTTTAAATAACGTTATTAATTTCATTGATTTCAGATCCGAGGACAAAATGGCTGCCATTCTCGGGAAGTCCTTGGGCAATACTGCTAGTTATTTTCCTATATCTCAGTTTCATATATAAGTGGGGACCTAGATGGATGAAAAACCGGGAACCTTATAATTTAAGGAACGTTATGATTGCCTATAACATCATTCAAATCGCACTCAACTTATTCATATTCGTCGACGTGAGTATTATTCCATTTTAATAAATTATCTGGCGGTACGGTGGGCCTATCTGCACTACGGTGTTTCTGGTAAAACGCAACAACCCAGTCAATGTACATATATGCCCCGCTGGCGCAGTGCCTTTGCGGCCGCCCTCAGCGCCAGAAACCAGACGTTCCTTTATTTCTTGATACAAATGTTTGTCGGCTAAAATAATAAACGAGCAATATTGAAGCGCGAAATTTATTGCTAATTAAAAACGTATGCCTTTGTGGCGGGGCATTTTTTAAGTCGAATTTCTTGCTAATTGATGGAAAAATCATCGAATGGAACTATTTGTGTTTACTTCTTATTTTCCATTGTGGAAAATAAAAATGATGCTACAATAAAACAACCGCTAATTACACTGTTTATTAAACATATTATATTCCAAGTTTATCCATAACTGAATTTTTATAAAAAAAAAATTAACCGGTTTCGGTTAAACTGTCGATTATGTATAGACCGAAAATCCGAGTTAATAAATCTGTCGCAAAGCACAATTTCAAAAATTGACACCAAAAAACTATTTTTTTGTAAGATTACTAATACCCTATTTTTAATTTCCAAAAAAAGAAGCATTTTTTAAACATTTGGATATTTTGGATACTCCTATATATCGCCATAATATTTACTTCATAACAAAATCTTGTATTTTAGAGCTTTTAAAAGTACTATTATGACTTATCACATTGTACACTGTTAGATAGGAAATAAACACTGTTGTATAATTCACATCAACCTCAATTTTAATCGATGAAATCACTTATATCGATTAATTTATTATTTCGCTGCATATAAACAATATCAAAAATATGTAGATAGTTGACGTTTTACTAATATGAGGTTTCCATGAAAACTTCGCTATGATTTGCTTCGTATTGCTCACGTGTAATTAGACTTATAGGTTTTAGCGATTTAAATCAGATACTGTTTTATCACACAAGATAGTTCGACCGGCGTAACGAATACTGTAACGAGCGAATAGATTTTCGAGTGAAAAGCCATAATCTAGGAAATCCAAAATGTAGCAATATGTTTTAATGGACCTACAAATGTATGCCCATTACGGATTTAAACATTATGATTCTTTATAAGTAAAGCAAATGCAAGGTATTATATATGGCTTACTGCGATACATCCAATGCGGATTGTGGTAGACTTAAAATTATTACACGAAGCTAACTTTAATTTCCATTGTAAATTAGCCTTTCTTGAGTATGTCGCTAGTATATCTATTTATAATCTGTGAGTTCGAATATGTACTTGACTCAATTTCGCGACACACGTTTGACAAGCCAACTGATGAAATCTATATAAATAAAAAATAAATGCTCTTCGTTGGTAATCGCTTATTAGGTTAAACGGCTGAACCGATTTGGCTATTTTTTTTCTTAAAAATGTTCGTAATAAATAGTCCAAATAAGGTCCTAACGAAAAGGAAAATTGAAAATATTGTCTATAAAATTGGAAAACTGCTTTTTTTTCTTACCATTTTAACGATGGATATCCGTAATTCTTTTTTTAATAGGAACGACATATTAGGTTGATATTTTTTTAGTTTTGATAGCTATGCTCTCAGGATGGAAATATTTCAATCGAATGTATTTATTTTTTTTTAAAATCTGGATAGTCTTAAGAAAAATCTGGAAGAACACATTCCACCCTAAATCAAAATAAAATTACATTATTCTACATTTGTGCTATTTTGCGATCTGACCAGCAAATGTAGTTATTTTATTTATATTCTAATTTATTCATTTTAGTATCGATCTGTATTTTGAAATGTGCCAGAATGGTTACTTCGCCCAGACGCTGCTATATTTCGAAATGCCAAAACATATTACTTGGAATCAACTGTAAAAAAAAAATACGACTGAAGTAACGAAACCCAACTTCACGTTACCCACATGTATTTTCCAGCAAAGTATTAGTCTAATATTTACTCATGTGGTCCAACCAAGCAACCACAAGTTTGGGGGGGGGGGGGGGTTGGGGGTGGAGTTTTCTGTGGGAGGGGTGGGATGCAGGTGGGTGGAGTTGGGTGGGGGGGTAGAGGTGATATGGGGTTCAGTGGAATTAGGGTCAGTGAAGTTTTGAAGGAGCGGGGAGGGGTTGAGGGGGGTGGTAAAGGGTGGTGGAGTTTGAGCTGGAGGATGTGGGGATTAAGGGGTTGGGTGCGGGAGGGGGGAGGGGGGTGGAGGGGGTTGAGGGGGGGGGGGGGGGGGGGTTGTATGATTACCGGGAAAGTCTTGGAGAGACACAATAGATTTTCCTTTGCTTACATATTCTAATAGGTATTCACTAATTCACAAAACGATCACAAACAAATATTTTGAAATTTGGACAGGACAACGTCTGTCGTGTCAGCTAGTATAAAAATAAAACCATGATATGATTTTCAGAATATTTGTGTAACTTAAGTTTTTAACAATAACTTTAAAATATTGACAGCTAACACAACATCGCCCCTAAAAAACTATACTATTCTTCAACAGCATCGCAAACAAGTTGGAGGAATATCCTATTCACATCTCAGACCGCGTTACCTCACTGCGCCTCCATTTAAGCAATAAAAACTTCCTCAACGTGATTAGCTTGTACGCGCCAACTCTGGACAAGGACGACGATGTCAAGGAGAAGTTCTATGAAGAAGTAACTCAACATTTGTCTCAGATACGACCCAAAGTTTTACTTCTAGGTGACTTTAATGCGCGAGTTGGACAGGACTACGAAGCGTGGAATAAAGTCCTTGGAAGGCATGGAATCGGCAATATGAACAGCAATGGCCAGCTTTTGCTCAGTCTGTGCTCGTTATTTAGACTAGCAATAACTAACACTATGTTCAGACTACCACCGAAATATAAAACCACCTGGATGCATCCAAGATCCAAGCATTGGCATCTGATTGACTATGCTATAGTCCGCCAAAGTGACATCTCTCAGGTGCACGTCATTCGCGTCATGCGTGGGGCGGACTGCTGGACGGACCACAGACTCGTCATTACCAAACTGCAACTTCGCCTTTTTTTAGGGAGCTAATGGGCCCATGATGGGTTGGCCACGAAAACTCATGTGTTCAGGGTCGGTCACACTCACGGGTCAACACCCATCCGACGGCCTTCACGCACGGGGTGCGAACCTGGGTAGGACTCTGGCCCTGGTCAGTTTCCCCTGGGAATCAAACCTCTGGCGCTCCTGGACGGTCTGCACACCGTGCGGCGCAAGCCAATCGATTGTGCTCTCTGACTAACAGTCGGGGGAGTCTGGAAGCTGTATTGTTTCCTATAGAGCGGGGATGGTTGCGTACCTTACGGCGACTGCTCTTGAAATGACCATTGGCGATCCGATCCCAGGTAAGAGGCGGGCAAAGGACGCCATGGTCCGCAATAGATTCGGTATTCACCGTTTCACCGCTTCGTAAGGGAGAGGACTGCGCAAGCGACCTCGAACTCGGAACCAATCGAGAGACCCGAGAAATCTGGTCACAATTGGAAGTTAGGGCGCGAGAGTCGGGCCCGCTAGGTAGCATAACTGGTAAGGTAAGGCGTTGGTCTCTAACGGGTTGTGGCGTAGTTAGACGGTGGATTATTTTTGTCCAAAGTCTTCTACGCTCACTGCAGGTCGATAGAACGACTAATCGTTAAAACTTCCTGTGGTGACGGGCTCGCCCGTTGTAGTCGACAACCCAAGTTGCAACTTCGCCTACACCCACCGCGTAGGACCGAGAGAGTTAAAGGTGTTAGCCTAAACCATTGATTTTATAGAAAATCAATGCCTAAACCTACAACACCTGGACAATAAAGAAACGCAGCAACGATACGTCTCTGCAATGAACCTAGCGCTGAGTACACTTAACGTTTAAGACGGCGATTATCAAGCCAACTGGAACCTTCTCTCTTCTCATGTACTAGAAACAGGTACTCAGATTCTGGGCATTAAAACTCGGAGAAACGAGGACTGGTTCGACGAAAATGAAGAGATACTATCAGAGGCAATTAAAAATCACCGAGAACTACTACGTCGGCAAAATCACGGACGCCAGCACCATAACATTACAGACGAGCTAAAAAGAAGTGGAACTGAGCTACGTAGACTGACTAGGCAAACTAAGGATATTTGGTGGCAAGAAAAGAGCCAACACATGCAGTGGTTAGCCAATACTAACCAAATCGGCGACTTCTACTCAGAACTGCGGAAGCTGATTGGTAGTACCCAGCGATGTAGCGTTCCCCTTAAATCCTCTGATGGTTCACATCTGCTGAAAAGCAAGGAAGATGTGCTGAAGAGATGGCCCGATCACTTTAACACCTTGCTCAACGTGGATCGATCTGTGGACATGCAGCACATCGGCTTAATTCCTTCGCTGCCTAGTGCTGTTGAGCTAGACGACCCACTCTCTTTGAAAGATGTAGTTACAACCCTAAAAGAACAGAAGAATAAGAAGGCGACTGGCATTGACAACTTACCAGGAGAGCTACTGAAATATGGAGGCGATGAACTGTACACGAAGCTATGGGCATTGTTCGGACGAATGTGGGTCGAAGAACGTGTACCAGCAGACTTTAAAGTCTCTCGCATCTGCTCGCTGTACAAGAACAAATGCGATCGTTCTGACTGCAACTCGTACCGCGGAATATCACTTCTCTCTGCTCCTGGTAAAGTGTTCGCCCAAATACTTTTAAACCGACTGATGACCCTGTCGGAGAGGATTCTACCAGAAACCCAGTTCGGATTCCGTCCAGATCGAGGAACCTGTGAAGCTATCTTCTCCGTTCGTCAAATACAGGAAAAAAGCAGAGAACAGGGTCAAAATCTGTATCTATGTTTTTTTGACCTAGAGAAGGCATTTGACAGCGTATCACTTTAAGCCCTGTGGAAGATTCTGGAAAAGGTTGGATGCACTGAGAGACATGGAATGCTGTGTGTCAGTCAACGGTGCAAACAGGGTTCTTTCCTGTAAGCTGTGGCGTGAAACAAGGCTGCGTGCTTGCGTCTACCCTGTTTGCCTTATATTTCGCAGTTGTAGTCCGTGATGCTCTGCAACACATCACAGAAAGTGTTAAAATCCGTTTTCGCACAGATGGCTCTCTTTTTAATCTGGCAAGACTTAAAGCCCACACAAAAGTATCATACGCCACGATAACGGATATAATGTATGCCGATGATCTATGCTTCGTAGCCGAAAGCCCAGATGGCCTGCAAAGGTTAATGACTAACCTCGACGTATCATGTTAGAACTTCGGCCTAAAAATCAGTGTGAAGAAAACCGAAGTGATGGCCAACACACTAAATGAAGAACCTATATCTATTAAGCTCGGAGGGACTGCTCTGAAGCAAGTGGACAAATTCAAATACCTTGGTAGCACTATAACAGCAAAATGTGACCTTGACTCTGAACTGAACGGGAGGATAGGAGCTGCTTCTGCAGTATTCGGTAAACTTCGTAGCGAAGTCTTCAGCTCACACGACATCAAGCTGGGAACAAAAGTGTCTCTCTACATAGCGATCGTCCTCCTAAACCTCCTCAACTCGTCAGAGACATGGTGCCCATACCGAAAGCACATTCGCTCACTTGACAAATTCCACCTTCGATGCCTACGCGACTTAATGAACATCAAATGGTCGGACCGTGTGAGGACCACGGAAGTTCTTCGACGCGCTAAAGTCAGCGGAATAAAAGCATACATGATGCGACGACAGCTGAGATGGTGCGGACATGTCTCCCGTATGCCTGATGAGAGAGTGGCAAAGCGTATCTTTTACGCTGAACTAAAGAACGGCAAGCGGAAACAAGGCGGCCAGCTCCTCAGATACAAGGATGCTCAGAAGAGGCATATGAAAAGGTGCAACATTGAACCCTCTCAGTAAGAGAGTAAAGCGAAAGATCGCCCAGGATGGAGACTGCTAGTGCAGGGCAATGTAGATGATTTTGAAAAGAAGAGGCTGCTCGACTTAGATGCCAAGCGCGACGACCTAAAGGCCCGACCACCGGCGGCCATAAAGTATAATTACGTCGATGGTGTCTTGACTTGCGCCAAATGTGCACGCACATTTAAAGCCAAGATCGGCTACATCAGTCACCTGAGGGCTCACCAGCAAAACCCCCAACGATAAAAAGAATCTAGAATGCAATCGCAATGGCCGAATACGGCTAGAAGGATATATATACTATTCCAATCGTCATTTTTTTTTAATTTTACAGGGAGCAATAAAAACGGAAATTATTCGAAAGGAACCGCTTACAATACTTTCTCTATGCATGGCATTGTAACTGTGGTGCCTGCAACAATAAATAAACCATCGAAGGTGACTTACAGTAGCACAGTCATTGTATACATTGTATCGACCTCGATAAAGGTCATGTAGTTGTAAATTTACTTCCTGGCCCACCAAGCGACAAGGAGAAGTGTTGTGATCAAGCTAATATTTTTATTCGAGGTGAAGACGGAAATATCAATTTTGAGCCCGATTAAGACCGATTAAGACAGACGATTAAGAACATTTCCAGGTTGAAGGTGATTTCTCTAACTGTGTCTGTTTGTCTGTGTGTATTCCTCCACGATAGCGCCCAAACGCTTAATTCGATTGAGCTGAAATTCGGCAAGCAGGTATCATTTGATGATGGAAATTGTTGAAAAGGTTGTGGTTAAAATCGGTCCACAAAAGGGAGAGCACTAGTCATATTTCAATCTCGAAATATTGGTACACAAATACCTTGTTGGGCCGAAATCACATTGTGAAAATTTGGTTTGGAATATCTCATATTTTATATGAGATATTCATATGCTACAAAAATAATATTTAAATTCCGTTATACATTTTAATCAAATATTAACGCCTCGTGCGGCGCGGTTTGTTTCTTGGCTAAGGGCCTCTAATGGAAACCCAACCAAGTTCGTTCGCCGTTCGAGAAAGAGCGCTAATCGATTTTATTTATCAAATTAATACTCATATAAAATCAGTTTTTGGCTACTTGCCGGGAAAGTCTTTGGGTGGCACAACCAATTTTTCGCTCTTACATAAGTCATAAGCATTCTAAACATTTGTCTCGGTCTTCTAAAATATGCGTCATGCAAACAAAGTTTTCCTTTCCTTTTGATACGTACCTACGCCAAATTTCCTACAGTTTAGGGATTTTTTTCATGTTTCAAACAGTTTTTCCCATGTTTCGAGACACAAGATTAGAATAAATTATATTTAAATCAATGGGCATCCCCATTATAGCTTTTGTTATTTTGTAACGTAGCCTTTGTCAAGGTCGTATTTTAAAAAATAACGCATTGTAATATGATTTGTACTATATGATACAATCAATGAAATAAAAAATACGTGTGGCACTCGGGGACTGCCGCGGTAAAGCTATTGCATAGCATTTTTAACAACTTATGCAATTATAATTATTTATTTATTTTATTTTTTCTGATATCAGATAACAGCGCTCTATCGGAAAACGTTGAAATGATTCCGAATCATTTGCGGCTGCGAAAGCAAATGATTCGGAATAATTTAAACGTCTTCCGATAGAGGGCCGCGCACGAATTTTTTATTCGATAAAGCAAACAAACCGGATTATTCGAAAAAAATCGTAGATAAAAAGATAGATAATTAAATTATCTTTAAAATGGTGCAGGTTTCATAATAATACGCCAGATAGTATTTGCGTAGTAGTCGTTTTTGTGTTCGGTTAGACCTAATTTCACAAATTAATTACACTATGTAATATAAACAAAATCTAAAATATTCAAAGCTAAGAATATTAGGAAAATGTTATTGTTTAACATATATTTTTTTCGAATCGTAAGCAGTACTCGTTTACACGTAATTATCGGTTAAAAATCATTAATTTTCGTTAAGAAATTTCTTCATTCGGTCGCCGCGCTGGCCTAGGCCCGCGATAAAAGCTATGCAATAGCTTAATAAATAAATCCTCTAATTCTACAATCTCCTAAGAATTTGCTTGTTATTTGTTATTATTTTTTTTTTTCGCTTAAATAAAAAAAATACGTGTGGCACTCGGGGACTGCCGCGGTAAAGCTATTGCATAGCATTTTTAACAACTTATGCAATTATAATTATTTATTTATTTTATTTTTCTGATATCAGATAACTGCGCTCTATCGGAAAACGTTGAAATTGTTCCGAATCATTTGCGGCTGCGGAAGCAAATGATTCGGAATAATTTAAACGTCTTCCGTCTTCGAATTTTTTATTCGATAAAGCAAAAAAACCGTATTATTCGAAAAAATTCGTAGATAAAAAGATAGATAATTAAATTATCTTTAAAATCGTGCAGGTTTCATAATAATACGCCAGATAGTATTTGCGTAGTAGTCGTTTTTGTGTTCGGTTAGACCTAATTTCACAAATTAATTACCCTATGTAATATAAACAAACTTGAAAATATTCAACGCTATGAATATTAGGAAAATGTTCTTGTTTAACATATATTTTTTTCGAATCGTAAGCAGTACTCGTTTAGACGTAATTATCAGTTTAAAATCATTAATTTTCGTTAAGAAATTTCTTCATTCGGTCGCCGCGCTGGCCTAGGCCCGCGATAAAAGCTATGCAATAGCTTAAAACATTGGTATTTTATAACAGCCGTATCACCGAAGCTTCTAGATATAGTATAATCAGATTAGGCTTAAATTCAGTAAATTTACCGACTTGGAAGAAAGACCGATGACGCATAAGCAATATTGAACAATACCCGAAAAAAGAGCAAGCTGCTTTTTGACCATTGCGCAGCTCGCACAGGTTTTCCGAAGCGGCAAACTTCGTGTCTTGCTATTGGAATAGATCCTAACAACATGTAAAAAATTATAAATACATGACTTTTTGTAAGGTCGAGGTCCGTTTACACATTGACTCGCCAACTGATAAAACGGAATTAAAATGTGTGGTGGTTGACCTAATATTTAACATGATAGTTGCAACATTTTGCATAGCTATGCATATCTCGCGTTCAAGCAGTTTGATTGAAAATAATGATTTTTATAATAAGGGTCGCTTGCAATAATCTGGCTTAATTTTTCAGTAGATTTTCAAAAAATGCTTCCTGCCAAAATATATTTTTATATGCTTTACACTTAACAGGGTATACGGCTTTTTAGAATGGCAAAATATAGCATAATATGCCAGCCAGTGTCATACGAAGATACATCTATAGAAAGGACGATTATAACAAGAATATGGTTATACTACATGGTAAAAGTTCTGGATCTATTCGATACGGTGAGTACATAATGACAGATATACGTATGGTATTATTCTAGTTATATAAAATTTAACGTATTTTTGCGACAATTTGTAATATGCTTGCATACCTAATTGCTTGTAAAAATAGCGATTATAAGTAGCTAATAGTTTTTTTTGTATCGTGGGCATTTTTTGCATTTTACCTCGAATATATTCTAATGCCTAATTCGATTGTAATTAACCGCATTTCGGCGTAATTCTTAGTCTAAATTAATATTAAAATTTAGAGCTGTCAACCTTGTTCTTCTTCTTTTTGAAGTGCCTCTCCATTGCTGGAGGTTGGCCGTTAGCTCTGAATACTTTTGCCGGTCTTACGTCATCCGGAAAATCTGTTCCGTACTGGTGATCCCGGTCCACCCTCTGACATTGCACAGCCACGACTTTTTCCTCCTTCCACGGCGCCGTTTACCCTTAATTTTGCCCTGATATATCAGTTGGAGCAGCTGATATCTGTCATGCCGCAGCACGCCAAACTTGTCAACCTTGTAGCAAGTCGTAATATACGAGTGCTTAGTTGCACGGAACTGCGACATAACTACTAAAATTCCCACCGACTGTGTTCCACTTATCCATAAATTTTGTAACGAGATCATTTCTGTTACGTTTGAAAATGGTTATATAGTAATTGGTAGATGTACGAGTACAACATAAACACGCCTATTTCATTTGAATATTTTTTATTAAGCTATTGCCGACCGAATGAAGAAATTTCTTAACGAAAATTAATTATTTTAAACTGATAATTACGTCTAAACGAGTACTGCTTACGATTCGAAAAAAATATATGTTAAACAAAAACATTTTCCTAATATTCGTAGCTTTGAATATTTTATATTTTGTTTATATTACATAGTGTCATTAATTTGTGAAATTAGGTCTAACGGAACACAAAAACGACTACTACGCAAATACTATATGGCGTATTATTATCAAACCTGCACCATTTTAAAGATAATTTAATTATCTATCTTTTTATCTACGATTTTTTTTGAATAATCCCTTATTTTGCTTTATCGAATAAAAAAATCGTGTTCGGCGCTCTATCGGAAGCCGTTTAAATTATTCCGAAGCCGCAGATGATTCGGAATAATTTCAACGTTTTCCGATAGAGCGCAGTTATCTGATATCAGAAAAAATAAAAAAATAAAATATATAAATAATTATAATTGCATAAGTTGTTAAAAATGCTATTCAATAGCTTTACCGCGGCAGTCCCCGAGTGCCACACGTATTTTTTATTATTCAAACGCTACAGAACCCGTATGTTTAGTTTATATTTCGATACCGTAGTTGTAAGATTGATAATAAGTTTTATACTTTGTCGTTGATTTATGTAATGATATTGCCATGCGAAAACGCGGGAAAATCTGGTACTTTAATGTCAGTGTCCTTAATTTACCATTATGTTGTTGCTCTATGTGCGCCCGCGACTGACCTATTCATTGCAGGCATAATAAATATCATTCAGCAAAACAGCGTCATCTGCATAGCAGAAGGGTGGGGGGGGGGGCGATTTTTAACAATCAGTATAAGAAGAGCCGCGCCGCATGTGAAAATTTTAGACGACACAAGTGTAATGATTTTTTTTCGTTTTTAGGTTTTTGGCATTCGCCAAATTTATAAGAATTATAGGATATAAAAAGAACCTAGTATTATATAGTTTTCCAAATATTGTATTGATGAAGCGACAAAGAATGCGCCGCTTTTGTAGGTATTGGCAATAATAAAAGCGATAATATAGATATGGTACTTATTTATTAGAAGTGTAATATTTGCAACTATTTCACTTTCAAATCCATTACATAAATGCACTTTCTCAAATTCCGTCTTGATGAAGCTACCAAGAATGCATCGTTATTATAGTTATCGGCTTTAATAATCACGATTTTCAGGTTCGATTTTCAAAGTCTTCATTTTAACCCAACATTTTATGCTTTATAATATTTAAATGCTAAACCACTAAAAATATTTAAAAATCACACATAACAAAGTATCAATTATTATTTTAATGATTCTAAGACACTTTTTTTGCATTTCAGCATTATTAATAACGGAGTTAAGAAGTATTCAAATTTCAGATTATAACATTTTTTATTCAAATCCCCGCTATAAATATCGGAAAATGGGGCACGTGCTGTACGCAATGCAATGCTCTAAGAATTCGAAATCATATTTTTTTCTCAGTCCAATATTAATGATTTTAGGATCATAGAAATATTTGTATACACCGCCATTTTGAAACAAAAAAGCGGATATCTGTCATAAGAGTTTAAAATTTCGGCATTAGGATGTTTTTTTTAAAAAACTAGTTTAGTAATAACGGCTGGTCGTGTAGTTTCTGAGATGCAGCAGGTACAGCAACACATAAAGACGCGCATACACACATGTACACATACATTTTCCAGAAATCACTCTCTTAGATTTCCAGGATCCGGTACACGAATTCTAAATTTTGGTCGAAATCCAGACGTACTCTATTTACATACTTCGTATAACACGATGCATTTTTTTGGAATGTTAAAACTGCTCTATTTGTCGGGACACTCTTCACTGCTACGAAATTCACACAGTGAAACAAAATATAAATTACCTTTTACAACAGCTGCTTGAAGAAACAATATTGAAATCTCTGAAGATATGAATAAAGTGTTAATATAATATTATTGCAAAGATAATACGGCTGTATTTTCTTCTTCTTTTAATTGTTGGATGCAAGCTTTATTGACGAATATGTCCATATTTTTTAAGTTACGTTAGTATACTTTGGTATAACTGCAGTATAGGAACCACTCCTGGATTGTTGATTTTTAAACGTTACCGGACTATAGTCACCACACAGATTCCGAATCTGCAATAATCTTATGTCGCTCTCAATAAATAAGTGAGATATAGGCATTCAAAGTTTGCATACTAAACGTCAACAAATCGGCCATATTGTTTCAGGAGTAGTGTCTTTAAAATAGTCGATATATCGAGAGTTCTCTAATATCGATAGCAATTCGCGATTTTACAAAAATGATTGCATGCTCGTGAAGAAACATGTCTACATTATTTTTAAAAATTAGACTATTTTCGAGGTTTTTTTCAATGACCTTGCGTTTTGATAACAAAAGGTATCCTGAAACAATAGAAAATTCCTAAATATGGAAATATCACCGCAACCAAAAATTTTTTTTCGAATTTCGCGCGAAATTCGAAAAAAATATTTGCTTGCTATTAAATATTGTTGTTAACATGACAATGTGTTAACGATAATTCGGATTTTTTTCGAGGTTTTTACAAAATGACTTTGGTGATGATGACAAAAGGTAACCTGAAACAAACGAAACTTCTTCAAAATCAAATTAACACAGCACGCAAAAAGTTATTTTCAAATTTCTAGCGCAATTCGAAAAAAAAAAATTTGTCTGAGGCGCTGATAATATTGCCATGTGTTAGCGATCATCTAAAACAATTGGATAATTTTCGAAGTTTTTACGAAATGACTTTGTGTATTGGTGACTAATGGTAACCTGAAACAAACGACATTTCAGGATATATTCTGTCATGGCAAAGTCATTAAAAAACATCGAAAATAGTGCCCTTTTTTAAATGTTTCGCGAAAATATGTATTTTTCCGATAATTTTTTCAAAATAAGTCGTTTAATCTATAAAATCAGCAAATTGTCGTAATTTATGTAATATCGCTAATTGTTATCGGTATTACAATATACTCGAATGTGTCCCCACACGGTATGTACAAACAAAATGGCCACAACTTTCTTGACATTAGAATGAAAATTTTGAACTTATTTATTGAGATCGAATAAAGTATTCAGTATTCAGTATTCAATTTATTTATTCAGAATATACAATAAAAGCATGAATTATGAATTAAAGCTAATTATCGCATATTAGAATTCGTCAGTTTAAATGTAGATATAAAACGATTAAAGCATAAATATTAATTCGACAATAGCGTTGACTAAAGTCGGCTTTACACGGCAGACAAATAAAATAATAATAAAAAAAAAATAATAATATAATAAAATAAAAAAATAGATTATTATAAGAATATTAATAGTCATCAAGCACTTTATACAAAAAATAATCACACAATAGGAAGTATCTAAACAAAATTGGAAAAAACAACGTATGTATATGATCAGGTATGTTACATTACACATTGTAATCTACATATTAAATATTAAATTCATAATATTATTATTAAACAATAAGAACTAAAATGAGGTACCTGAAAGTTACATATTAATGTTATTCCCATTTGAAGGAATTGGCATGCTCAAAAAAATCACCCAGCTTATAGAAAGCATGTGTGGATTGTAGCTTTTGTTTAATAAATCTTTTAAACGCCTTTGTTTCCATCTTTCTTGTGGAGAGTGGTAGCTGGTTAAAGAGCTTATAGCTCAAATATCCAAAGGACTTTTGTGTCTGCGTAAGGCGTACTTTAGGCAGGATAACGTCATCACGTCTGCGTGTATTGTGGGAGTGCATATTCCCGTTTACCTCTTGTTCGTTAATATTTGATTTAGCATAGAGTAGACATTGTAAAATATATTGAGACGTAAAAGTCAGTATTTTGTACTTAAGAAAATATGGTTCGCAGTGCGTGTCACGGGATACTCCTGCAATTGCTCTTAGTGCACTTTTCTGTAAAATAAAAACCATAGAACTGTCTGTGGCATTCCCCCATATCAGTATACCATAAGTCATTTAGAATGGCAACAGGCATGGTACACAGTTGATGCAGCGATTTCACCAGCTAAGAATTTAATATTTTTTATCGCATATATTGCCGAAGAAAGCGCACTACACAGTTCATTAATATGGATGTTCCAGCTAAGATGATGATCGATCATGATACCTAGGAACTTTGTCGATTTGCTTAATTCTAGAGTACTGTTGTCTAGAGTTATATTAAATGGTATAGCAGACGATTTATATTTTGAGGAGAAGTGCATAGTTACGGTTTTTTTTTGCATTAAGCAAGAGATTATTCTCTGTGAACCATGAACTTGCTAGGTTTAACGCATGATTGGCATTGGTCATTAGGTCGTTAAGATTGTTATCGTGAAACAGGAAACTTGTATCATCCGCATAGAGTAACGTTTTGGTGTAGGCTGGCAAGCAATTGCCTATATCATTAATAAAAAATAAAAATAATAATGGACCAAGAATCGATCCCTGGGGAATCCGCAGGATATCGGTTGCGGTGTAGATCTAAATCCATCTATTTCTACTACCTGTGACCGGTCTGTTAAGTAGGACTTCATCATATTATTGGCTTTGCCCCGAATCCCATAACTGTTTAATTTATTGAGCAGTATTTCGTGGTCAACCGAATCAAACGCTTTGGATAGGTCACAAAAAACTGCCACGGGTTGGGAAGAATTTTCAAAAGTGTCGATAATGAAATTTACCATCTCCGAAATCGCCGAGGTGGTGGACATATTTTTCCTAAAACCATATTGATATTTATTTAGTATATCGAATTTATTTGCGAATAGATATAGCCTGTTATATAAAATGTTTTCGAAAATTTTAGAGAAAGCTGGAAGCAGTGAAATTGGCCTGTAATTTTCAGGATCAGTTTTGTTCCCTTTTTTAAAAACTGGTACTATCTTTGCTATTTTCATTAGATTTGGGAACACACCTTGTTTCATACAATTATTAAAAATAGACCTCAAGGTGTTGGAAATCGTTGGTGCTATATTCTTTATTAATTTAATCGAGTGTGCCCAGATATCCATTGAGGTTTTTGTTTTGATGCCATTCAAGGCCTTATCAAATTCAATGGAAGTTATAGGATGCAACAGTATTGATGCTGGTATCTCACCTACAATTGTTGAAGAGGATAAACTAGGAGAATTTGTCATGCGTTTAACAGCGTTTATAAAATATTCATTGAGTATATTTGCCGTTTTTGTAGGATCAGAGACTTTAGAACCATTGTGAAGTAATTGAATAGGTTCATTTGCCTTACTTGAAATATTTCTCCCCTCTCTATTATGGAAGATTCGGAATCAGCGTGGTGAATTTAGAGTGGTGAATTTTATTTCTTGTTTTGGCCTCTTTGTTTACATATAACATTTAAATTTTGAATGCCTGTATCTCGCTTATTTATAGTGACCGACACAATTTTCTTCCAGATTTAGCATTAAAATGAAACACTATTAGTCAATATTTTTTTGTTTTGGAGAGAGGTTCCTATACTGCAGTTATTCCTATACTTTTATAAATAACTAGTAGTTTGCACGCGCCTTCAGTACATGCCCTACCTAGTGCTCGGGCCTGCGGTCTTCGCAGTGCCCTCTATTCTGCGATAATTTGCCACCACTCGGGCTATTTTTATCTTGCACTCAGCTGCTCTGAGCATAGATCGTGTACTCTTGCCATTCCATTGACCTAAATTGGCCAGCGAGAATATGCAACTTTTTTCTTAAAGTTGTCTTATCTTTGAATTTGCCTAGGACTATAAATTGCAGTAGACCATAGTTTTCGTTGCGCGTTATGTGTCCAAAATACGCTAATTTCCATATCTTTTCCATGTTTATTAGCACTGGCATCGATCGAAGCCTCGCAAGGACAGTGTGGTTTCGAACTCAACTAAACCAGGATGTCATAAACATTCTACACATGTTCTGTGTGAGCGTCCATAATTTAGTGACAATCAAAAGGACGCAGAAGACTTAGTAATGGATAATGCCTACATGGAGTTCCTCCAAGCTTCAGTTCCTGGCACATATCAGTTTAATCAGTTTGTAGAAGGCTTGCCGTGCTTGTTCAACTCTGCAACTGAATTCCAAGCTGTGGTGAAATTCATTATTCACGTTACTTAAAATGTATTTATATATTTCAGCTCCTTGTATAGGGTTAGAAATTTGTAGATATTCGTTGCGACTAATTATTATGCGCAAACTTCAATTTTCACCTCCATCATTCAGAGACTTCAAATACTCATTCAAAGCCTCGGATGCTGCGGATCGTTGAACGTGGTGATACGCTAGACCGTGTCGTCGGCGTAACGACGGTTATTTACCAGGACTCGGTTAATTTTAAATTCCTCTTTACGACTTCTAAAACGCCTCAAAAAATCGTTAATAATCAGTTTCTGTAGCACCAATTATAAAAAAAATATGAATTTGGATATCTCGAAATTTAAGTGACAAGCTAGATATTTCTTCAATTTATATTTGAAAATTGAAATCAGAGAACCAAATGAAAATGGTTACACAATTTATACGTTTAACAGTTCTAAAGTTAATGGTTTTATAGTTTATAAGCGCAACAAAATTAAAGGGCTACTTTGTTCGCATTACGGAAAATAATCAGTACCGATGTAGTTGAGTTGTAACTTTGCGATTGAAAGTCTATGCACATCCCCATATTTTTTTTTTGAACCACTATACGCCTCTACCCTCCATTATACGCCAAGGTTATATCCAGCACCGAGGAGGGAGGAGCTCGGTCCCTGAGCATTACGTCGGCAGACTCCCTACCTCTCCACCGTAATATCGTTTGCTTCTTTATTAACTTGCCAATTTCTCCATTGTTTAATTTCCCAATCAATTAAACATATACGTTAAAAAATGACAGTACGATTGTTTTGTGAAACAAAACACTCCCGTTTTACAACTATTTCGGCTATCTTTTTTTTGAGCAATTACAATTAATCTTAAAACTAAAAATAGTACATATTAGTCATTTTAGATAAGGACTACTTAAAAAGATTGACCGATTCATCTTTTATTCGGGGAATTCAGCAGTAGACATGTTTTTTTAATGTTAAATATATATATAATCGTGACATAATAACTATGATTCATAGATAGCCTTTCGTCATTATTTTGTTGTTTATTTGAATGTTGGTATTAGAGAACGTATCTATGTGTATAACCTCTTTTTTTGGTGAAATAGGAGAAAACACATTTTGAATGGGAATGGCTAAAATTTCAAAGCATTAACCGGCGGTAACCTGTAGTAGTAGGCAGTTAAAATCGGAAAAGCGGATCCCGGGGACCACCTCGGGTGGAACTGGGCGGTTTGCGCACCGGGCTGCGCCAGCCAATCGCTTGCGCAATCCGGCGAATAACTTGGGGAGTCTAGACGCCTGAGACGTATGTTTCCTAAGAACAGGGGGGTCGCTGTTGTAATGGTGTCACCTTGTAATGGTGGCTTGTCGGGCAATCGACTTATTATAAATTCGATTTATGAATTACCGCTAACGTCACGTGCCTCGCGAGCGACCTCGTATCAGTAACCAAACTGGAAGATGGAGAAATCCGTCCAAATCTGGGCTAGTTAGGGCACGAGGAAACCGATGCGTACCTCACGGTACGGTGTCGACCTCTTACGAGCTACTAGCGTAGTTGCACTTCGGTTTATTTTGGCAATTAATACTGTGAGAGAGAATAATAATTGGTCGCTATAACTTCCTGGGGTGGCGGGTTCGCCCGTAGCAATTGACACCTCTCAATGTATATAGACGCAAAGGATTAAAAATGAGGAGAACGGGAAGGGAAAAGGAATTTATGTGCAAGATTTCAAATGTTCTGTGAGTCTGTTTTTAAAACTTGTTATGCTTGGCGCGGTTCTTACATTTTCGGCATTACAAAGACGGTATGTTGTTATGTTGTTAAGTTATGTTGAGTAATTTAGCTTAAGTACAATTTTAATAAGAATAAAAAATGAAGATTAGACCACTAAGATCCCACGGTCTAGTACTTCGGTCAGCCTTTGACAGTTTACTAAAAAATCCGAGTCATAATAGTGATTTCTATTCCTATTCTTTCTGTGTCCATGGTGCAAGACTCTGGAACGATCTCCCAGCAAACATACGAAACTCGCCTTCTTTATCGTCGTTTAAGACTCACCTTAAGGATTACTACCTTTCTAAGAAGTAACCAATTCTTCCCTTTCTCTCATCTTCCTCTCCCAATTTCCTATCCCCGGGCATTATTAGTTTTAAATTCTTTCAGTTGTCTGTATTTTATGCAGATGGTCTGTATATTATGTATCTTATGTATATTATGTGTCTTAACGTATATATTAATAATCTTTATTTTCACTACTATGTTTAGGTTAGTTGTAAGACATTGCCATGTGGCAATACGTTCGCCTTTTTGTATAACAATTAAGTGCAAATAGAGAGTTTATTATTATTATCATTAAGATGAGAAAGAATGATAAAAAGAATGAATATCAATGAAAGGAAGAATGATGAGGTAATTATAGTAAACTATATATATATATATAATGTCGTATTGTGTATTCATTAAATCAAAATTACCGAATAAATATCAAAAAAAAAATATACTGACTGAAATAGTAACGAGAACGGCAACGTAAGATGCGGTTAGTTAACAATTCTCGATGTTACAAGTGATAACGAGTGTCGATGATACACGGGGAGCCGTTTAGTAGTCACAATGCAAAACAAACGGGTTTCGTGTTATCTATAGGGAAACGCTGTGAGGACATCCGATTTTTTGTGTAAACAACAATGAAATCGAAAGTATTCGAAACTAGTGTGGGATTTGGTTGAAGCGTCTATAAATAAGTCAACCTGCTGTGCGGGTGAATCATTTTACGAACCCCACCTTCATTTAGGTTAATATACAAATATTTATACATCTTCTCACATTTTTTATTAATTTACTGGTTTTAGATATTCTTCGTTCTGAGGAAAAAGTATGCCCAAAGGTCAGCTCTTCACACATATCACCATACGAGCATAGTATTACTATGCTACTTTGAGATAAAGTACTATGCAGGTTTGAAAATATTTCTTTTAATTACCATTATCTAATTACCTACGGTATTTACATCAAGCATGGTATAAATAGGAAAGGTGGGGTCTAATTGTGTTGTTAAATATTGTATAAAAACATAATAACAAAACCTACAAACATCTTATTTGTATTACTATAAAATAGAAGGAATGAAATTTTTATTACTTAAAAGTAATGTTACCTAAGTGTCAAAATTGGCTACTCGATATACTTGAAGTCCGACTTACAGATTATGGAAAACTTTACACGTTGATTTCGAATGTTTCCCATCAGCTAGGTAAAGTGATCAGATCATTTTCATAGACCCACAGAAAATAATCGTTTGGAACGAGATTATGGGTCCTTGGCGGACACTCAATATCTGTTTTTGAGGAGTCTTTCAAGGAACAATCATTGAACAGGTATCTGAGCATTGGGGTTGTGTGGGAGGTGGTACGATCATGCTGGAACCAGGTCCTCGAATGATGTCCTTCAATTTCACATAAATATGGTACTAAAAACTCCCTTATGCCTTTAGATGCGAGTCGCCTGTTTAGGTCCTTTGTATTTTCCTCATCTGGCTTCGACCGCGGTGGATTTCCTAACCGGTTTATTTCCTTGGTCTACGTAGTCCTCGCTGATGTCGGCCGGACTTCATTAATTGCAATCTGGCCCCCTCTTCCATCCCCTCCCCAAGCTCGCCGATCGCACGAGACGACTGATGTGGTTATAATGTCGAACCAAATTTTGGTGGAATTTCTTGTCAAAATTTTGCATTCTCTAATTAAGGAATACATACGCACCAATGTATTCGTTAACTTATTACAGATGTATTTGTGTATCAAAATTGGCAATAGTCCAATAATTTCATAGATTTTCCAGTGGATGTGTTATAAAATTAAATTTCTCTATATTGGCTGACCTCCTGGTGCCGTAAATATTCCGGAATCTTTTTTCATATTGTACAAAAAAGACCAAGATTCCAAGTAGTCATTTAATTGTTCAAATCTTATAATCAGTAAAATTAAGGTAGTGTCGAAAAGACAGTTGAAAAATTCAATTTCAAATTTCTTTTCTGGAGATGTAATAGGCTCATCGCGGGCAGTTTCACCAGCTTGGCGTTTAATACGTCGAATTCTTTATGTGACTCTAAATTCAGGTTTATTTTCTAGTTTTTCAGCCAACTCCTTCGCAAATAAAATGGCACTTTTATAGCCTATATTTCTATATTCTTCCAAAAAAGAGCAGCGTTTTTTTCAACGTGTCTGTGCATTTACCGAATCCATATATATTCATTGTAGAGATTTACTGACGATATTGACGAAGTATGTCATACCAAACAACCAATGAAACTATTAAGCTGAAATATTTTAACTGTTCGGCTAGAGTAGTAGCCTCATGAGAGACTTGAACATCAGTATTCTGAGTTTCAATAGCCAAAGTGTTCGGTCGGAGCACTGCGTTCCATTATAGTGTTGTCCCCATAACGATTAACTCGCTCAATAAGCGTGAAAATAAAAAGGGGTGCCTGTGGCGTACCTTTATACCTGGCACCCTGGGCGGTCGCCCAACCGCGCCCTACCCTAACGCCGCTACTGGTAGTTGTACAGAGACGTTATTATTTTCCTTTTTAAGTATATTAAATTTACTACAATTTAAGCTTTAACTGAGTACAGTATGTCTAGAAATTATCAAAAACAGCGATTCGAAAATTGACAATATTTAGAAGATATAGAGCAAACAAAAACTACAAACTTGGTCTCTTACTATTGGCAAAGGTCTTATCAACTTAAAAAAATACAAGTATATATAAGACCGAATGTATAAATTGACTCGGCTAAAACGTATCCATGCGAATAATTATTATACGAATTGGAGGCTTGGAAATTCAAGGAGACCAAGTAAGGTTTCCTATATTTTTGGGATTAGGTCATATTATTATATCCTTTTTATTGAGAACCTGTTGAGATAAAAATAGAATTAGCGTTAATTTCGCCCTCTTTAAGTTATAATAATTAAAACAAATGCCAAATGCATTTATGCTTAGAATGCTTATTTGCAAGTAAATGTCTGCTTGTATTTCTAAACCTTTAAATATGAGTGGGGTCTGAAGATTATTCAGTTTTACACCTCCATCAAGAAATTGTACCTACTTTTAATAAAATTAAATTTCCTGTTAACTTATTTCCTGAACGTAAAAAATAGTTCACTATAAAATACAAAATGAATAAATCCTCTACAAGTCCTGTTCTACATATATTTTACATGCTACTTATATTTTCAGATGAAAAATCGCCCAATCTTACATATTTTGTTCTGTCAAAACCCCGTTGTGACTGGCAAAATAAAAAAAAAAGCAAAAATATCTCCACTCCATAATATTGGTGTATTTATTAATTGGTCGCTAAAGGTGGCACGATCTTTATTTCTGGCACATCGTGATATTTTTTATATATAATTGCAGGTGGTCATAGCGCGATGGTAGGACTTCTCAGTAGCCTCGTGCACGTGTTTATGTTCACATACTATCTCTTGACAGTTTTGGACAGTAAAAAGTTCAGTAGCGTATGGTGGAAGAAATATTTAACCCAGATGCAGATTGTAAGTATCTTATTGATAATAGGCCCGTGGTTTCCAATCTTTTTAATGTCAGAAACTCTCAGTAAACCGCTTAAGTTTGGCGGAACCTTTCTGTCGGACATGGGAAAGGCGTTTTAAAAAAGCTCACTTTTTGAAGTAATTTTACCGAATTGGGGCTTTTGAATCAAAATTAGCATACTGTCAAGCCACATCAAGTCCCCTATATTGTTAAATGTTTTTTAATATAAAAGGAATGATAGGTAGGAACGTATTTGAATACAAGCACATGCATTCCAAAAATATTTCGAGGCAATTATCAACCAAAGAAAGAAACAATTTTGGTTATATTTTTTTCCAATTAGTTGTAATGGAAACCATATATTTTAGAGTCCACTACTGCACTATAAGTCCCACTACTATATACATTTTTGTAGACTACATTTTCCTTTTCTATATTTGCATTTTAACCCTACGTCTTCGTGACACTTCACTACACGCATTTCGATTATTTTATACTTATGTGTTTACCGTTTATGAATTTAAAACGTATTCAGGGTTTACAGTCGTTTTTATCAATTTCAGGTTCAGTTCGTGCTGCTCAACATTCATTCACGCACATAGCGTTCTGGTCGTCTTGTGATTACCCAAAATGGCTTTGCTTGCTTAACGCTTTTCAGACCAACGTCATCACCTATCTCTTTGTCAAATTTTACATTAGGACTTACATTAGGAAGGAAAAAAAGGCTTAGATTTAAATTTATTCTTGATATCAGAATTATTATATTTTTATGTGTAACTATAGAAATACTATTATGGAATAAACAATTTTCCTTTTTTCCTTTAAATAATTATTTTACGATATGTCACTATTAAAGAAATGAGACACGAGTTCTACTGTAGAAATACCTTTTTTAAATTCGTAATGGTAACATATCTTTCAGTTTCTAAATTCATAAACATTGGTTGACATTTCACGGAGCAGCCTACTTTATTTAAGGTTACGATTTCAGCTTTTCTATTAGCCATGAAGATGGAACTTGAGCATGTTCAAGAAAAGATTTTGTGTGATTTTAAAGTCAAAGGCAACTTCTATCAGCATTTAAAAATCTGAAATTTGAAAATCCTGCATCAATATCTCCGCGTCAGGAAGCTTGGCTTTCGTTGGGCACCTAATTCGCTCAGATCAAAAATAGGCTCGTTTACATGAGGGGCCGCGAAAAAAAAACCGCAATTTGATGTCGTTGCGGTTTATCTATATGACCCATTAACCAAGCTGCAGTCGACAGTTTGGGTGGTTTTAAACGAGCATGGTAACAAACGAATACGTGCAGCTTAGGCCACATGATCCATTGTGTTCTCGGATCGGTACCCTTTCCTTCCTTCCTCCTTTCTTTCCTTTGCGTCTTTATTTAATTCTAGTAATTTGTGTACAACTCAAGATTCAACTCCTATTCAGTAGCCTCCGTGTCTAAACGGCTACCCTGGGTAAAGCTCTCGCGTCTCTGGTCTCACGGCTGGTGGATCGGTTTCTCCTGGGGGATTGCCTTCCGGCGCTACTGGATGGCTTGCGCAACGTCCGGCGACGCCAATCGGTTGTGCACTCTGACTAATTGCTGAAGGAGTCTGGGGACTATAGAAATATTTAATTATGGTCTCCTAAACAGCGGGGGAGGATGTTGACCTGTCGTCAACCACTCCTGAAATGACGAATGGCTACCTGATGCTGAATTTAGAGCCGGGCAAAAGATGCCATTAGTCTGCGATAGATTCAAACTGAATCACCGCTGAATATACGGCAGGTAGAGGTTGCGCAAGCGACTTCGGACCCCTAAAGCAGTCAGGAGGTTGGTTGATCCTGATGGTTAATTCCTCAGGCATCCTGATGGTTAATTCCAGACGGAGATATCCCTCCAAAACTGGTAGACAGGGGGCGAGGCTGCCCGCTGGATACCTTGCCCTGTGCCTCGCCGTAAGGCGTTGGCCTCTGTCGGGCATGTTTGCTTAGCTAGATGGTAGATTTGTATTGTCTCACCGGACGCTGAAGGTAGTTGAGTATGCAAAACATGAGGACCAGCAACTATGATCGGATTCTTATACCTGAGATCCCAAACAATAAAAAAATACATCTTGCCGCCAGCTGTGATGGTCCATTTCCGCTTTCTTCCCACCTCCTCTTCGCTCCTCTGGTAAGCATAGCGCGCTCGGCTGTTTAGTGTGCTTCTGCGTCTATCGACGTAAAAACGTTGCGTTATAAAGCAGTGTTTGTTGTATACGCATAAAATAATTCGTTTTTCGTTATTTTTAAGTGTCTGCTTAAAACGTGTTTTGTTGGAAAACGTTAGAAATGTCGTTAGCAGATTTTTTTAAAGAAAAGGCCAAACGAACGGGTGTGTTTATTTTGTGATAAAGTCTAGCACGCTGCTTAGTTTAAAAAAAGGTGCAGACAGAAGACATGACCCAATTAGTGAAAAGATTCAAAACTGTATAATCCTGACTGAAACATTTTCATGGCACCAAGCTTACTTAGCCTCATACATATTTGAGGTGAAATTAAGGCATCGAGAAATTTCGTTGTGTAAAGAAAGAGAAGAGTCTGTTTTAACTTCCGAAGCAAGTTTCTTAGGTTCTCGAAGATTTCGTTCATCATCATGAACGAAAGTGATGAATAAACAGTTGAAATACTTATTGTGGAAAGTTACACATTTTAATTACTGCCCGCTACTGCGTGCAGTAATTAAATCCTTAGTAGAAAGATCATGTTGCACCCAACTTAGTACTTGACAACGGCCTGAAGATGTATTTGTTATCGAAGTGAGGTATCACAAACATTGTTACCGTGATTATTTAAAATTGCCGAGAAATTCTACGATACCAGCAGGTCTACCTTCAAATCAGATCCCTAGAGAAATACTTCACGATGCATTTTACAAATTCATAGATGAAATTAAACATCACTTTTCAACTCATTCTTTTGAAGTGCTCTTCTTAGCTCAGCGACTAGCTGTACTTACAAATTATATAGAGGATGCAATGATCGAGAATCGTGTAGTGAAATCACTACTTGTTGATAGATTTGGTGAAAACATAATATATTTGCTTATAGATGAAAAACTTAATTAGTGTTTATGGGAAATATACCATTGGCGAAAAAATAATAATAGAACGTGTTCGTAGTATTAATTCGGAAGACGGATAATACCGCTATAGGCCTGTAATTATTCACTTTTCTCTTGTCGCCACTTTTGTGAACGGGTCTACTTGTCAGCTTTGCACTCTATTTGTATTATACCAATATTTCATATTGTCAGGTAGCGATAAGCTCGCCTCTTAGTTAAAAATTTACGCAAATTTACGCAATTTATCCCTTTGTCCCTATTCAGGTGTCTCTTAATAGTTAAGAAGCCAGCGACAGAAAAGTGCAAGAGTTTTGTAAAAGCTGATACTTACAGATCAGGCAGTATGTTGACCATAGAATGCCGGAGTAGAGCCAGCAGGTCAGATTCCGGAACACCTGGCGTTGGCAAATTAGGAAAGTTTTAATTTTAATTAGTATCCCCAAAGTGTTTTGGAAATCTAAAATTATTTATTCCTGTTGACAGTGGACACTGTTATCAGTAGACAGTGGATGAAATAAAGAGCTCGAAACAAGTGGTCAAACTGCCTAACAATAGAACGCGTGGCATCAACATTACTCCATATGGAAAGTGTACTGCAAAAATGAAGTCCTCGTAAATAAGCCAGTTCGTATTTGTCGGTAAATATTACGCATCGGTCTAATGTGCCGCGCAATTTAATGGACTTCATTTTAGTGGCATGTATGGAGTATTCCTGGCGCCACGCATTCTATTGTTAAGCAGTCTGACCATTTGTTTTGAGTTCTCTATTGCATTCACGGTCTACCGATGAATTTTCAGCTTTTCCAAAACATTTCCTAGTACGCCAGAGCCAGGTGTCCCGGAGTCTGGCCTGCTGACTCTACCCCAGCATTCTATGGCCAAAATACTGTCTGATCTGCAAGTATCAGCTTTTACAAAACTCTTACATTTTTTGTCGCTTCCTCGTATACTATAACCCCCTTGCGTCTCCATTAACCCCGTTTCGAGGGTAAATAGGAACACAATAAAAAATCACTATAAAATCACTTTCACACAAACGAAATAGGCGGTATAAAAACGTGTAAAGGAAGTATTCAGTATTCATTGGAAGAACCATTAATTGGTTTGTAGTACTAATATTATGACGAAGGCAGAATTTTAAACAAAAAAACTTGTCCCTATTCACTACTCTTCGGTATTGATTTAGTACGCAACAATGAAATGTTACGCGTGCGTCATGTGAATAAATTGTTTAAAACTGATGTTTTTATAAATAACGTTGTAAAAGAATTCTTTTTTTTTAAGGTTGTTTTTTTATCAATATAACTCTTGGAGGGCGTGCATTTATTAACCTTTGCCGCTATTCCTTATTAGTATCGTGACAGACTATGTATAATATATTAAAAATAACACATTTGCATATATAGGTTAAATGTGTATAATAATTAATTTAGGTTTTATCCCGATACTGCTCCAATCTATTTGAAATATTCAGAGCATATTATTATCTAAACAATTTCCTCAAAAGGAGTGCCTATGGCTGTTTGATTGATATATTAACTGCTAGGGCGATTTCCATGCGGTCTACACTGTTCGTTATAGGGTATCGCATTTACATATTATGATGACATGAGTCGATACAATAAGGAGAACCGATCTTAAGACGTCAGATGCCAAATCCCACCTAGAAGTCATCACATTTAACTCTCTTGGGTTCCGGAACGATATCATTAAAGCGCTAAGAGACTATATTAATTATTGTATAGCCCACATAAAGACATTGTGTGGATGCTGGTATGTCTGGTAACCCTTAGCCCATCTTGTTATGTGATGATCTGATCCTAAAGAACAGCTACCTACAATCCAAGGCGAAATCAGTATCCAAGGAATCTGATATTAAAGACGTTTAGGTTAATTTAAGGCAGGTAATTATGAGGAGAGGCTATGGCCACAAGTCATATATTGTGAATCGAATACAATACATTGCATACAATGTACATTCGAATAAAAATTCGAATGTAGATTTCTTTCTTGGGACCTCTTTCAGGTCAACTAATTGCTTTTTCCGCTTATCAGCTTTGGGCTATCCCAAAAGAAGCGGATTTTACCTACCTACTTATATTTATAAATGACAATCCTCAAAGAAACCGAAAAACTGTACTAATTTTTATACTGTGCATGGTTATTGGTTAATTTAATTGTTTTGAGAATTAAATATTTATGTAGGTATTGGATATTTTTATTATATACAAGATGACCCGGTGAACTTCGTACCACCTAAAATTTATTTGATTGTAACTCTTCATAAGCGTTTATTTATCCTAATGAACTTTCCAAATCTAATTCATTGAAATCTATAATATGGCTGAATCATGTACGGTTTGAGTTTCGTTTGGTGATTAACTGAAAGTCGTTTGTGATTGAAATAAATTGAATGTATTTAATTTACATGATAATATATAAATGCAGTTCACATTCAACACAAATCATTCTGGTAAAATATGTTTTTCGTTTTGTTTTCCGGAGCGTAAATAAACAAAAATGATGGTTTTCCGACCGATGGCTTGGCGAACACGGGACATACAGTTGTTCATGCGCGAAATAAGGAAATTCCAAGTTAATTCCGCAAACTTCCAACACGCGTGATTTGTCATCGTGAAGGCCAGACGCACGGGGATTCTAAATTCCGCTTTCCAGAATTACCAAGTGTACAACTGTAGATTGTCTTGATATAGATTGTCGCAAAGGAAAAGATGCGCCAAATCGCTTCGTTTCTGCTGACATAGCGACACGTCTGATACTAAGATACATCTCTATTGAATTCCTCACAGCGAAAACAGCCATATCGCTTTATTTTACCGAGTATATGTAATTTATCGAGTTGATGAAGTTGCAGTATTCCACATTGATTTGCGCTTTAAAAGCCTTGGACAATAAGGCACAATCTAACAATTGACCACATTTACATCTTGCCCTTTGACCTTCACAACTGCAGATCGCCCATTGTCCGCAACTGATCGACGAGGATACAATGGCTATCCGTCATTGCCTGTGATGGTGTTAGCAATCAGGTCTCTCGGGTAACGCCTGGAACAGTTACTATCGAGCATACAGGGCGAGATGTTGTTATAAACTTCTCGAAGTCCATATATCATATTCTTAGGCACCACTGCAAGCAATTTCGGATTAATAGCTTCATCTTGTATTTCGGCCGAGATGATGGCATCATCTCACATCAGTGCGGTTTGCACTTGAAGTAGCTTGCCGCACATTGGACTGACTTCGTCGACCTATTTTAGCTCTTCTTCTCGACATTGTAATGAACACTGTAAAACGACAATGAATTGTTTCCACGCTCACTCAAATCGATCGAAATTTCAATGAGGTCTTTACAGTATTGAAATCCCCAAACTAAGTCCAAATTCGTGGTAATGTCATTGAAAAAAACGGTTGTGTCACCACAAGACATTCCTTTCAAGTAGCCAGGAACGTAATTCATCTGAATATTAATATAATTAATCCTACAACAACCCCCCCTCCCCCCACCCTCAACCTAGCGACACCCTTTAAAACTCGAAAATCGAAATCGAAATCGACTTTGACTTCGACTTTTCGACTTTTTCGACTTTTTTACTTTTTTGACTTTTTAGACATTTGCGACTTTTTAGACTTTTTTGGCTTTTTCGACTTTTTTGACTTTTTTAACTTTTGCGACTATCCCGACATTTTTGACTTTTTTACTTATCCGACTTTTTCGACTTTTTAGAATTTTTAAATTTTTTTGACTTTTGCGATTTTTTGACTTTTTTGTTTTTTTTTTTTACTTTTTTGACTTTTGATTTTATTGACTTTTTTGCCTTGTTTGACTTTTTGACCTTTTCGACTTTTTCGACTTTATCGACTTTTGTTTTACTTTTTCGACTTTTTTTACTTGACTTTCTTGACTTTTTCGCCTTCTTCGACTTTTTTGACTTTTTCGGCTTTTCCGACTTTTTCGACTTTTCCGACTTTTCCGAATTTACGACTTTTCCAACTTTTCCGAATTTACGACTTTTTCGACTTTTTTCGACTTTTTTGACTTTATCGACGTCTTTGACAAAAATTTTACACATTGTACGGAATGAATACAGTTATGGATAAGCTGTCAAACAATACGATCGACGCGATAGCCATCTAGAAAGTGGTCAATGTTCCCAAAATGAACAATTTCGATTTTTTCGATTTTTCAGTTGTTTCTTTGAGTTTCTCCTAGATATTTTTTTTTTGTAAACCACCCCTGTATCAAGGCAAATAAAATAAAAGAAAAATAATTCAAATCGGTCGAGTCATTTCCGAGATCCTGCGAGACTAACGCACGGCGATTCATTTTTATATATAAGATTAAGCACTTAATTTGTCTCTTTTTATGATCTATACACAATCTGTCTGTGTAAGATCCCAATGCTATATAAATCAAGCTTAATATGCTGTCTATGTTCACAACAACTCGTTGTTTACTCTATCCGCATGTATTCAATGGTTTTTTCCAAAAATATTTACGTTTTAACTGCGTAGGTACAGCCGTCCAATGACCCTGTTTAATGTTTCGTTATATTTTATTAAAAGATTATTATGGTTTTGTTATTTTTCAATGGTATAAAAAGTATAAATCTAAAACCACATTGCCAATGGTAATGAATAATAATTGAAGCGAAATATGCAATTAAAACTAATACTTAGTATAAAACAACACAATCGCTGACCAATCAGTGGTTTTGGTTATATTAGAATGGCGTTTAAGAAATTAGAATAGACTTCGGCTCAGTTGATTTATTACCGTTCTTGAAACTGGACAGCATTTTCAGCTAGAACACCGTTAATAAAGTTACTGAAATGTTTACACAAATCACATCACAATGGCAGTCTAAGCCAACACAACTACAAAACAAAGCTTATACGACTCGAGCGAAGAGTGAGACAGTCTTAGCCTGGGGGGCTATTCTTGAAAAAAATACCATGCCATATTTGGTTATGGTTCGTTTGATTTACATGGGCCATAAAGAAATTTCATGACACATACGAATTTATGAAACATACGTAGTTCACATTCGCGAATTTCCAAATTGTCATCCAACAAAGAAGTTTTCCTTGACATTCTTAGTGATTACACTTTGGGTCAGGAACAGTGATTTTGGGATTTATTTGAGGATAAATACCTAATAATTGTCATCGAGGCTTTATCTATTTGCTGATAATATGTTTGGTTTTTTATTGGGTCCTTACCAATGTAATTGCTTTTTTTTTTGGAACTTGGATAACTTGGGTTTAAGTTGGAATTTCAAATTCAAATAAATTTTAATACAAGGCCATGTTATTCTTTTTTAAGAACCAGCTGTTTATTTGTCTTTCCATTGTTTGTTTTTGCGTAAATATTTTTGTTTGTCCAACCATGGTACAGTTAAAAATTCGCATTATTTTCGGATATGAGATCCTGTGCCGGTGTTTTCTGTTACAGCTTTTTGCAGTCTGGATATACAGCTACCGTAAATGTGTACTGTTAAGAACTGCAAATAATGATGGAGAAGTTCGTGACTAAATAGACGAGCCTTGTAAATCGCTCATAGTCACTACTTCTGCATGACAACATATAAACACAGATTTCACTGCAAACAGTGGCAAAGTTGCAGGAGTTGCGGCTGGAGACTCTCGGTCATTTACCATACTTGCCAGATCTTGCTCCAGAAGAGTATATTTTTTTCAGAATTTAATTAACCTTTTACAATGGAAAAATCAACATTGAATAGTAGGTAAAAAACGCTTTTAAAGAATTAATTGATTTCTTTCCACGAGAGCTATACAGCAGAGGAATTAAGCAAGTTCCATTGAAATGACAAATCTGCATAGATAATAGAGGTCCATATTTCTATTAATTAAATATATATGTTTCATACAAAATTTTCGGCCTTAAATTTCCTTAATAGAACAACAACATAGGCAAGGACCCAATATGTACCAATATGTATGTCTTGATTTCCATTGTTAGCGAATAAGTATGAGAACCCGGAGAGATAAAGTCTAGGGCAGAACGGCCTAGTTCTCATAGTACTCATTTAACAAAGCGTTCTAAAATTAATGGTTATGAATAATTTGTGGGGAGCGAAGAAATAATAAAAGTAATTTTTTGAAAAAGTCTGTGAGAGCATTACATTTTAAACGTTAAAACCCTCTTCTGGAGGGATTTAATTATTGAAATATAATGGGAAATTCCAAATAAAATCGTACTGTCGAAAATAACTCAATTTACTTTTACACTTACATTTTAAATTGGTCTGATATAAAAATGCTGTCTACCTTGAAATAGGCGTTGCCCAGTTAAGAGTGACGCAGAACCCTAGTGTTTAATTATATCTTAGTGTATTTTCTTGAAAAATAAATAAATAAACGAAACAACGACTGAAATAGTTGTGCTTCGCTGCGAAACGAAGAAATTAAATCATAGTTTCAATTTGTCGAATTATAATTACCGATATTTATTTTAGCCGAAAGATAATAAGTAAATAACGAAAAGATCGCTTCCTCAGCTGTGAAACAGGTTCAACGGCAATGCTGAACATGATCTTAAACCCGCTGAGCTGCCTAGTCCATTTAAATCTGACTCCAGTGCGCATTTGAACAGCTCGTGAAACAGTCGACGAATTGGGCTGAATCATAAGTGATTTACATTTTTACATGATCGCTATAGGTGATAACATTGTAACGATAGTATGTCTTTGACGTGGAAGAAAATTGTCAATTACTATGACTATATATTTGATGACCTTTCAGGTAAGCATCTTTATTTTTCTTATCTTTCCAACTCCGCTTTCAGCCAAGGGCTAGTTTAACTCTGAAGCATAAGTTTTTATTCTGTATCATGTGTTTCATTTTGTTCGAGATTTCATTGACAGATAAGTTTGGCGAAAATTTATATAAACGCAATATTTCGTCAGTCCCCGATTTCAAGTGAATTATTGAAAACAAGTTTACAGTAATTTGTACTTCCCGTCCTTTCATTAAAATAGACGCAAAAACAAGACCTTACAGAGATTCTAGGTAAACTGATTTGTATAAAAATATTCTTATTCAATAGCAGAAAGAACAAATTGTTCTTACCGTTATTGCAATACCAGTTATATTTATAGTATTATTTATTTTAAGAGAAAGTATTTAATCTACTTATGTATCCAACCGGCTACCTAGAAGTTTTGAAGAGATGAAATATAATATATTTTTAAAAAATCCAAACAATATTTTGATTACTGAATTATGAACTATTTCCAAAAAAAAAGAATTTTGATATTTGGTATAAGTATGTGTAATTTAGGACTCTTAATTTTTATAAATTTATCACCAATATATTTTCCAACCGTCGTTTTTTTATTAGGTAATATTTTAGTTTTCTAACAAATCTGTTAGTAATTAGCAACCTTATCTCCATTTTCTTAGTATTATTCTTTAACATGTCGTGACTATTTTGACTATTGAATTATTAGACATCATTTTATTATTATAGCTTTTCCTGACTTTGTAAAATAATTATTGTTTGTAATTGCAATAAATAAAATACAAACGGAGCTGCCATGGAATTCACCGACCGGAGTCGGGCCCATCATAATACTAATTTTTTTTTACACTTCTGGGGGGTGAGCAGTGGATTCCGGACTTACGAACCGGCTGTGGTAGGTTTAGGACAGCTGTCTTGCTACATGTGAGCGTTCACCACATGTGGTAAGACAGCTGGTGCGTAATTATTATATTGTATTGTAATACAACATTATATTGTAATACACCTTAATATCTAAAAGAACTGCTCGAAATTAATATCTAAACAATTTAAAGTGACACCGTAAATGTAAAGAGAATATTTTTTTTAAAATGTTAATTTTGTTTGAGAGATGATATCGTGTGTTCCTGTATTTTTTGATTTATTTGCACTTTAACTTAGTTTTTATAAATGCAGATTTTTCAATTATCTGTTATTCTATTTTTTTAGATGAATGAACTATGAACCATAAAATATTACTTATAGAAGCGAACTATAAACTATCACATGCCGAAATGATGAGGAGTATGAAAAACGCCGAACAGAAAATTATATATTTTTTTTTAAACTACTCTTTTTAAAAACTAATGTATTTTTGCAGTCGCAAGAATTAACTGTTGAAACTCTAATTTCAAACCAAAGTTTGTTACAATGCCCGTTTTAAAGCTATATCAGCTTCTTCAGGGTTTTAATGATCATGTCACTTATACAACTTGATTTCCCAGAATGTAAAATAATCATCCGGACTTAGATCAGGGCTATGCGGAGGATGGTCAATCAACGTGATATCTTCTTACTCCAAAAACACCTGTCTTCCGAGCTGTGTGAGGACTTACATTATGGTGGCTGCGGTTATGCAATGATTCGGGTTACTCCTACGAAGGCCAGCTATCATTTCTGATAAGCACATTTGTATACCAATCTGAGGTAACTGTTCTCCGTTTGTGTAAAAGAATTGAGAATTCCCAGATTCCAGAGTTTCCTTCGATGCGCTGCAAGAATGAACAACTTGTGTACGCTAAAGTTGACTTTCGATGACTCAAACAGCAGCTTGACAATTTCTTTCAAACTCAGATGGGTATATCCACTATTTACTACCTAAGACGATGCTAATAATCGCATTCTATTTTAATACGTAAAGCGTTGTAATGTAAACCGGCACCAATTAACACGAGCTGACTTTTGCTGTTTAGTCAAATAATCCCATATCTAACTGAAAACTAGGTTTCTGACGCCATAGCCACCATGCTCAATTATTTGGATCGCAGTCATAATAATGTCTAAACATGTTAGAATCTGCTCATGAATCACATTTTTCCTGTATTAACTGGCGTACAGAGGCGGCATATTCTTTTGTTACAGCTGTTTTGATCGACCTATGAATTGAAAGGTGTTAAGCTCCCAATCCACGTCTTCTACTCATTCTGATTGTTGCCAAACTATGTCTATATTTTTCTGTTTTTAGTAAACAGTATAGGGTTAATTAAAGAGTAATATTCGCGTAGCAGTATAATTTGAGGTATTAGTTTATTACGAAGTAGTAGATTTACGACCATTTTGGTGCGCCCTATCGTATAAGTACGTTGTAGAACGCGGTCGCCTTGCGTCCCCTTTTTATATAAAAAAAAATAAAATAATAATCTTTAGTTTCTACTATTTTAAACAGCAAACTGCTTACTAAATCCAAGGGAAGGCGACCATGACTGCGATTTCCTTCTACCTGCGTTTTAAGGCCTGTTATGGCATTCTACCATGGCATCACCGCAATGGCATCTACATACAATCTACCATCTGAATCAGTACGCATCCAGATAACTGAATACTTAATTTGTTACGTATCTCAAGTGGTGTCATAATTCGTTCAACATTACAGTTTTATTTAGGAAAAACCAAATCAAAAATTGTTTTAAAGTCTGCAACAACCGGTTGACTGAATTTAAACAAGGTCGAACTAACATGAATTCCGGCAAAAAAAATAATATTGTCATCCAACCTGACTTATGTATGTAATATCTAAAACTTAATGATGATGGTTATTGGTTTTATTCAAATTCACAAACAGATGTATCATTTAGTGACAAGTATTACAACATCTATAATTATATATTATGACAGTGAATTTTATTTATTTTATGACCGAGGCGCAAAAACGAACAACTTCGACGCTACGACGCTTTTATACGCCACAGATTATTATCAATAATTTTACGGTTTCATATACCCTTGCTCAAAATAATGATTATAAGAAATAGCAACCCACAATATTTCGTAAATTTTTTCACTTAGAGCTCTGTATGAAATTATTAGTGATGCGCCGAGTAGTGAAAATGTAAAACCGAATATCCTATTAAACCGAATAGTTCATTTCTTTGAAGTGATTTCTATCACACGCTGTGATTAGATTGCCTGACATTGTAAGGTTTCGGACATTGTCGTCTGTCGTCAACCATTTTCCGTTGGGATGAAATTAAAGGCGAGTCCATTGGACTCGCATTAAAATTCTGTCGATCGAATTTTATAACAAGATATCACTTATACGCTTATATACTTATAAACAAATCATATCAGGATTGGTTGTGTATGATAGAGATTGTGTATGATAATATTCTTTTTCGTTTTATAATACGAGTACATACGAAATATTTCTATGGCTAGGCCAGCGCGGCGACCGAATGAAGAAATTTCCTAACGAAAATTAATGATTTTAAACTGTTAATTACGTCTAAACCAGTACTGCTTACAACTCGAAAAAAATATATGTTAAACAAGAACATTTTCCTAATATTCTTAGCTTTGAATATTTTAGATTTTGTTTATATTACATAGTGTAATTAATTTGTGAAATTAGGTCTAACCGAACACAAAAACGACTACTACGCAAATACTATCTGGCGTATTATTATGAAACCTGCACCATTTTAAAGATAATTTAATTATCTATCTTTTTATCTACGAATTTTATCGAATAATCCGTTTTTTTTGCTTTATCGAATAAAAAATTCGTGTGTGGCGCTCTATCGGAAGACGTTTAAATTATTTCGAATTATTTGCTTCCGCAGCCGCAAATGATTCGGAATAATTTCAACGTTTTCCGATAGAGCGCAGTTATCTGATAACAGAAAAAATAAAATAAATAAATCATTATAATTGCATAAGTTGTTAAAAATGCTATGCAATAGCTTTACCGCGGCAGTCCCCGAGTGCCACACGTATTTTTTTTTCTTACACGAATCCTCTTGTGCACTAGTTCACTATAAATATTTAGATAATTTTATAAATTACTTAGTATTTATAAAATTATCTAAATATTTACTAAGTAATACTACTAGTAAATTACTTAGTAGTATTACTTAGTATTAATCCGCTCATTGTGAAATTACACAGTAACAAATCGCAGTAGGAGGCCGAAGGGAAAAAAGTCATAGTGGGAAATTAGCGAAGGAATTTGTAGCTGTCACCCTTTGCTTTCAGTATTCAGTATTCAATTTATTCGTTCAGAATAATAATATGCAACAAAAGCATGAATTATCAGTTAAAGCTAATTATCGCATATTAGAATTCGTCAGTTGCTAGTAATATATTAATATAAGTAGATATAAAACTCTTAAAGCAGAAATATTAATTTGACAATAGCGTTGACTAAAGTCGGCTTTACACGGCAGACAAATAAAATAAAAAAAGAGCTGAATCCATGTACATGAGTATATATATAATATAAATAATTATTATAAAAAAAATAATAGTCATCTTAGGCACTCTATACAAAAAATAATCACACAATAGAAAGTATCAAAACAACAGTGTACTATGTACCAAATATAACACTGGTATGATAACAAATATAAGACTAGTTTGTAACAAATATAACACTGGTAATACAGGTAGTTATGTTACGTTAAACATTGTAATCTACATATTAAATATTAAATTCATAATATTATTATTAATTGCTATTACGAGTACTAGGTAGTAAATCTGATAATATATATTTTTTAAATCTGTTAAGTCACCCCAATACTTTCCCGGCAAGTAGAACCCCCTCACATGTCAACCCAACCTCCACCACTGCTCTAATTTGTAATATATTTATAGTATTAAAATGGTATGGTATTAAAATGGTATTTTTCCAAAAAGTATAGAGTATTTTCTTAAAAATGGCGGATTTTAAATATTATTATTTGGTATGTGGTATTATTAACTAATTGGAATTCGGCTCCCCCTAATTATTATTTATCAATATTCATGTAAACGCTTTATGATATGGCCGCCGATCGAAATGTCAGGAGGTGCCATCATGATGGCTGCAAAAACGTCACAATTTTAAAGAAATTATTACCTTCTTGAGGTAAATGTTCTAGCTGCGATTGAAAAGTCTGGGAAGTATCCCAGACCTTTAGTACATATCAGTAGATTACAAAACGATTTTTTTCAGTAATCTTGTTTAATATGAAAGAGAAACCATAAAAAAACATATGTATAATGAAACTGACACACGTTGCCCTTCTAAGTTTAGCAAATCACTTAATTTTGATACTAAAAATATAATTAAAAAAATGTCTTTCCAAATGGCAAAAAAATCGTAAATACGAAGAGCCATTTATTGAGAGAAAAATCCCAGAATATTCAGGGATATAATTCTACAATCTACAATCTAATGTGTAAAATTCTACAAACTATGCAATGCTATTAAAATAAATATAAATTATCAAGTTAAAGTTCTTGAGCGAGTTTTTGATTGAAAACGTTTTTTACACAATAGAAAAAATACAGTTTAATGCAAACAGGTTTTAAAAAAAAATTAGAAATAAATAACATTTTTTATTGTAATTCTTACATTCATTATTTATTTTACATTTATAATACTTTAATTTTACATTATTATTGATTTTAATAATTACGTTGTATTTGATTGCTTGTACGATTTAAAAAAAATGTTTTACACGTTTTACACTTATATAATATATATAATGGGTTCGATTGTGTTTCTTCGTGAAATAAAATCGGAAATTAATTCGTTTGTACGAGACAGGGCAATAAGCTAGAGCGGAACTTGAAATGGACTGCTGTCACTTTTTCGCATTAAAACTACCCACTAAAAATAAAGTATCTGAATCTAACATCGCACAAAATGTCTTAAAATTTATTCGGACGAGTATACGTTCGACAGGTAGTTTTTATCGACGACCGTTCGTTTCATATTCCGCTCTAACTTATTGCTCTATCTCTTGAACTAACTTCAAATTTAGTTCACAATGAAACGCAATCGGGCCCAATATATACGTTATAATTCTTATCATTTACATAATTTATATTGTCCATTTCATGATTACGACAAATCGGTGAATATGTCATAGAGATCTTAGCTGACAGAAAACTATTACCCTGCCAAATTATATTCTCTTTCGGGCAGAGATATATAAGAGTATATTATTGACCTTGACAAGGGACAGTGACAGTATCCCGACCTTGGCGAAAACCGGACTTGAATTACGGCTGGTGAGATGGTATAAAAAAAAATATGAAGCAGGAAAAGTGAGAATACGCATACCGACCGGTTCTGATAAAAGCATTGCCATGCATCGGCTTTACTTTTTAAGTTAATCGTCAGATGCAGGTTAGTATTGCAACGGATAGAGAATAACAGGTGTCAAATCAAAATCAAAACGTTTTTGTTCAGCGTAAATACATTGAGTAGATGCACACGCTGAACAGCAAAAAAATAACTATAGTAAATTATATTTTATACTTTTTCCAACGGCTTCTACGAGTTTCTCTACTGGAATAAACTGCCAAAGAAATTAAGATTTCTGGGTTCCCCTTCTTTGCGGTACTATTTTAGTCGATTTAAAATTAATAACGATTTCTGGGTTCTTCCTCTGTTGTTTCTTTCCGGGGACTCTTGGCTGTGAATGTCCAGGGCGTTCCCGTGAAATGAGTACATAAATAAAAAATAAAAAGATACGTCTGGCACTCGGGGACTGCCGCGGTAAAGCTATTGCATAGCATTTTTAACGACTTATGCAATTATAATTATTTATTTATTTTATTTATTTTATTTTTTCTGATATCAGATAACTGCGCTCTATCGGAAATTGAAATTATTCCGAATCATTTGCGGCTGCGGTAGCAAATGATTCGGAATAATTTAAACGTCTTCCGATAGAGCGCCGGGCACGAATTTTTTATTCGATAAAGCAAAAAAACCGGATTATTCGAAAAAAAATCGTAGATAAAAAGATAGATAATTAAATTATCTTTAAAATGGTGTAGGTTTCATAATAATACGCCAGATAATATTAGCGTAGTAGTCGTTTTTGTGTTCGGTTAGACCTAATTTCACAAATTAATTACACTATGTAATATAAACAAAATCTAAAATATTCAAAGCTAAGAATATTAGGAAAATATTCTTGTTTAACATATATTTTTTTCGAATCGTAAGCAGTACTCGTTTAGACGTAATTATCGGTTTAAAATCATTAATTTTCGTTAAGAAATTTCTTCATTCGGTCGCCGCGCTGGCCTAAGCCTGCGATAAAAGCTATGCAATAGCTTAAAAGTATGGCAGTAAGGCATAGAAAATTAAGTAAATCAACAATAAATCCTCTATGTATTGATTTGAACCTATTAAAATATAACCCAAAAATAGAAATCCTATATTTCGTCGTAGGGAATTGCCTTAAATCATAATTTTCAATAAATAAAAATATAGTCTGTACTTGTTGGAAACACATCAAGCAAAAATATCGTTTGATTAACACCATAGGCCGCTATTTCACTGACGAATATCTGGCTAAGGTTTCGATACATGTAAATGGAAGAAAACTGCACGAAATCAAAAACACTAAATCTTCATAAAAGTCGTTGCAACCCTAACTATACCGAAAATGATTTACTGGTGACTTTTCTCGATTCAAGATTTAAAACGAATATCGTTGCAAAATTAGAGGCACAAGAACCTACCTAAAATTCAGATGAAAGGATTGAATTTAATTCGTTTTAAGAGGCTTCTAGTATACACCCCCAATTACTGAGGAATAATCATCAAGGAACCTGTTGGGCCATCATAAATAAAAGTTTGATTGTTTGGAAAAAACGTTCGGGCTGCGAAGAGACTGAGCGATTGACGTCCCGTTTTTTGTGTTATTGTCTTACTCTAAATTTAAGAATAAACGTATAAGATTAAAGTTATACCAATAAAGGAATGAAGAACATTGCTGAGATGCTAAGCGACAAAACTGGGAATCGAGGTTAGGTGGAAGACAATGCCCAGCGCCAATTACATTTATTGAAGTATTAGTGTCCGAATCGCTTGTGGAGTCGTCAGAGGGCTTGTAGTCATCGTTGAAGACATTTTCATCTTGTTCTTAAGTAAATTGTAATTGCTGGACACAGGATCTACCAGGATTGCTTGACATTATCTTGCCTCGAGCAATTCGTGAACAATAACTAAGGGCAAACACAGAGCGATGGCTCTCCCACGCGCTCTATCGGTGGAATCATGAAACCGGCTCTAGATAATCATAGTTCTTAATTTTCCCCACCAGAATTCGCCACCAGCTCGATTTCTTGCATAAATGGCGCTTGGCACTATGGATCTGTGCTCCGATGCAATCATATCAACTGTACAGGGTAGCTAATATATTTGTCAACCTACCAATAGAAAACGGTTGACGTAGAAACCGTTACGATACCGTTGACGTAGAAGCTATTAAACATATTAAATAAATTGCAAATGCCTTTTAGATTATGTAATATTTTACATTTTCTAATCATTTTTAACCTCCAATAAGTATGGATTTTTGATTTTTAATGTAATATTTCGTTTGAATATTTTTTAAAAATGTTGTGTGAATTCAATATACAAGATATTACGTTTTTACATACACGATCATCGTGTATTGTACTTTGGAAGAGTCTGATTTAAATATTTTAATACTCGTAGGTTATTAAAACAATAAAAAAATGTCGGTTGATAAAAACCATTTTTTTTCCTATCCTGATCGTAAAAAATGCAATATCGAAGCATTGTAATTCGAAGTATTTTGATTTCAAAACTGCATATTGTCGAAACTGTCGTTTGTTTGTTTCTACTTTTTATTGTGAAATTTCACAATGTCCGGGTTTATTGTCATATGACAATCTCTTACAACCAACACTATTATGACGTGGCTACATGTATGTGTACGTGTAACATGTGTGTAAGTGTGTTTCTTGTTATTGCATTCGATCGACAGTTTCGAAAATGCAAGCAAGTTAATTTGATTCTAACGTCAAATGGTGTTCCAGCCGGGAATCGAACCCGGGACCTTACAATGTAAGATGAGGTCAACTAACCACTATGTCATCGTGCCATAAATGAAATCGTTATTTCAGTAAGAAATGTTGCCTTATCTAGTGGTTAAATTATAGCTTATTGAAACTCCATTTATTAAAGTTTTGCAGTTTTTACTACTAAGATATGAAAAAGTTAGTTCGATACTAGTCAGACTATTTATTTCCTATGCGCGTTACATTTGTACCTCGTCAATTGTACTTTTCTTTTATCACGATGTCAAAAGATAAGAACATATTCACAAGTGTGACAATTCAGTTATTACTGGTCAAATTCTGATGAATGTGCTACGCATAATGGATGAAAAAAAAAGCCTAATGAAAGAGATAATCCAATTATGTTAGAAACATGACACTAAATTAGGAACACGGTAGTGTTACATGAGCTATGTACCTGCTATGTACCCTATACTTTATAAAAGGCAACGCCTGCCTGTCTTTATCTTTTAATAATGTATTACCACAAAAAACAAAATTAGCGGATGTGGGATGACTGTATATCCTCAGGCTCTATCCTCCGCGGACTATGGATCGTTACCAAGGTCGTCCGGTCTCCGCGTTGCGTCCCGCATTTCACGCACGATGTATTTATTGGTTTACAAATTTTTCATTTTTCATTTAACGTCCTACCGGTGGTAAAGAATTGTGATCGCGCAAAAAAAAATATTCACGATGAAGACAGATATATGCATACATTTCGACCTACCCCCCCGAGATGATTAGGAACATTTCCTGAGACTGAAGTCTGCCCGTGTGTGTCTGTCTGTCTCCACGATTGCACACAAGCGTTTCATTCGATTGAGCTGAAATTTGGCATGTGTTTATCATTTGGTCATCGCAAGAGTTTAAAGGATTGTGGTTGAAATCGGTGTATCAGAGAGCGCGCTAGTTATACTTGAATCTTGAAATATTGGACGACTTGAAATTCGGTACACAGAAGCCTTGTTGGGCCGAAATCACATTGTGAAATTACAAATAATATTTATAGTCCATTAAAGAAGAGGGTCCTTAAAAGCGCCGAAGCTTGCTATGCGTGGATTGTTCAAAATTCGATTTCAAAGGCTTACGTCGACCTGCGTTTGCAATTAGATTTTTAAATTGAATGACATGCGTCGCATATTAATAGGAATTATCGTCAACTGCTTTTTGACTTTATTTATGAAATGAATATTCAGATGAATTGAGTTCCTGGCTAATTGCCGGGAAAGTATTGGGGGTATCACAGCCGATTTTTTTCTACCGTTATGAGAAGACCGATGCACTGGTTGCTCTCTGTCGCAAAGCGATACGTCTCGCGGCAACCTCCGATTCTCTCCGCTGAAATGCATTTGCTCGCATTGAACTACTACAATATGCCGTTAGATGTAGTTTTTATAAATAGTTCTACTAGTTGTGTCTAGGTAGTGTTTTCGTGCAAATTCAGATTTATTCGAATAATCAAGATATGCTAAAATGTTATCTTTATTTTAGTTAGACCAGCAATCAAAAGCCGTGTGGGCTCCCTAGCACTGTGGGCCCTGGTGCACTGCACCACCTCGCACCTTAGTAGCTACGCCAATGCGTGGATGTTTAGTCTTAAGGAGGCTTGCGTCCACATTAAGGAAACACTTCGTCAATGCTATTTTGCACACGTACATTTCATCCTTTCCTGCAGAGTCGAGCTATGGACAAGTGTTGCTAATCGCCAAAAACACGTCACGTCATGTATCAATCAATTACGTCTAATATACGTGACTCCCTGGTCACGTTAATTAAACGTAATTAACTACGCAATTAGACATTTTTGATGAATATCAATAAAAAAAAATATTTGCATATTTCCTGCGGTTTACGATCCCCTCCCAGCCCGCAACGCGAAGCTTGACAGGCATGCTTGATCGTCTAAAGAGCCCCTTACCCTCATGATTCACATCCTCAGGTGAAAAAGGAATGAAGAGGATTAAGGAGGATTGAAGACAAATTACAACAAGAAGAAAAAATATATTTTATTAGAATTTCATATAAAATCGCGCCTATGCCATTTCCAACTGTGCCATGCCCATTTAGTTGATTTATAATCCATGGTCATAGCGGTGCAATAAGATATAAAAAAATAAGCGCAATTGATGATTTATAGTTAGAAAAACCCTTGCCTGTACAAAATCATACGAAAATATTGCATACGAATATAATATTTGTAATCTTAACGTAAACAGGAAATATGATACCGACCGACCAAGAATAGCCTGTTTTTAAATTTAGGTAACGAAATTGACTAAAGCGCAATGAATAAAAATGACCTAAAATGTATTTGTTTTAAGGTAGGAGAAGGCGGCGCCTTGTTTGACAAGTATTGAGAGCGCCGCGCCATCTGGCAGTAGGTAAAATATCATGAATAAACAATATTCGCGATATTTTATCTACTGCGAGATAGGGAGCTATAACGGGGCCGTGATGAGGTGGCCACGATGACCCATGTGTTCAGGGTCGGTCACACTCACGGGTCAACACCCATCCGACGGCCTCCACGCACGGGGTGCGAACCTGGGTAGGGCACTGGGTCAACCAGTCTCCCCTGGGAATCAAACCTCTGGCGCTCCTGGACGGTCTGCGCACCGAGCGGCGCAAGCCAATCGATTGTGCTCTCCGACTAACAGTCGGGGGAGTCTGGGAACTGTATTGTTTCCTATAGAGCGGGGGTGGTTGCCTACCTTACGGCGACTGCTCTTGAAATGACCATTGGCCATCCGATCCTGGGTGAACAGCCGGGCAAAGGACGCCTTGGTCCGCGATAGATTCGGTATACTCCGTTTCACCGCTTCGTAAGGGAGAAGACCGCGCAAGCGACCTCGAACTCGGAACCAATCGAGAGACCGGAGAAATCTGGTCACAATTGGTAGTTAGGGCACGAGTGCCGCCCGCCAGGTAACATACCTGGCTACTCGCGGTAAGGCGTTGGTCTCTAACGAGTTGTGGCGTAGCTAGACGTCGGATTTGTTATGTCTAAAGTCTTCTACGCTCACTGCACGGTCGATAGAACGATGAATCGTTAAAACGTCCTGCGGTGACGGGGTCGCCCGTTGTGGTTGACATCTCAATATACTGCGAGATAGCGCAGCGCACTAAACGCTTTTCGTACTATTTTAAAAAGAAAAACGAATTAAAAAAAAAACAAATACTTTTTCCCACATTTTTTTACCAAAAGTTGCTTGTTTGCTTGTACTGAGTCACCCTCTTCAAGGATGCCGGTTAATTAGAACTCACCCTGTATGTATCCCAACATACAACACAAAAGCCACCACAATATCTTAATAAAAAGAAAATTGTCACAACGTCCTCATCAAGGTCAAATTTTTAGAGGGCGTCAACGCTAAAAAAGTTGTAAATATTAATAACTTTTACTTAATCGCCAAAATTCCAACTTTTGGTTATATTATGGTTTTCATTTGGTGTGTTTTTGTTTAGTGTTAGTATATTATTCCGTCAAAGACAAGTCATCGTGATCGTATTCTTTTTTTGGATTATGAGTAAAAGTGTAAAGCGCATTATGAGTAAAATACGATAATTATGGGTCGGGAATTATTACCTAAAAAAAACTACATATATGCCATGCTTATAAAATACTAGCTGTATAGCCCGTCGCTTGTGGGTTGTGTACATAAAACAACCCTCCCTTCCCTTTCCACGCCCCCCCTATTCACGTTCAAAAGTTTCTTCGAGATCGGATGAAAACAGTGGTTTTTGCTTAATAGGGTCCGAAATAATAGTGGGTGAGGGATTCTGAAATACCTATATATATATTTACACATTTTCCCTTATTTCTATGGACACGTGTACAAAGTTTCACCGACCGTATAAAAACTGTGGATTTGTATAAAAAACATGCAAACAATTATACACATATCCATTTATATAGACAGTATTAGTATATGTTGGTGAGCACCATACAAGTGGGTAATTCGTCACATAAAACAACACCAAAAACATATTGTTTCTGTAATTTTCTTGACTAGTTCAATGTAGAGAATTTCCCATTTAACTGGTGCTCAATAAAAAACTACCCAATAATAGCGGAAGACTGGGTTAAAAAAATGTCGCATCTCTAGAAATAATTCTGTAAATCAAACTAAGCAAAATTTATTTTTACTTTTGCCTAAAAAAAATAGATTTTGATATTAGGAGTTTTATATTAGGATGTTATTCTACATGGAAGACGTAGTTGAGTCATGCATAACTTTTATGATTTACATTTTGTTACTGATAAAAAACTGAATATTCGAAAGTTGAAGGTTTAATTTACATTATAAAAAGTTCATGATCTTCAACTCAGTTTTTTCTGCAAATTTCAACTAAGTATGTAGAATAATCTACTGTTCAAAAGAATCTCCAAATATTATTATATTTTTTCACACATAAAGTCCATTTCATAATAAGAACCTATTAATAATCTTGTTTAGTTTGACTACCCCTAATAATGCAAAACTCGTTTACCCAGTTACCATGTAGGTATACATACTTGTCTCTGAATTATTTATGTACTAATTTGAAATATTGTTGAAGCTTAAAACCGGCCTATAGTCATATTTTATTTTTAATAGTTTTGGTTTAATGATCTGTAGAAAAAAATATGAAATTGAGACCCAGATTCTTACAGCTCAATGAATTCGTAAGTTCTTGGGTAATTTTCGTAGATTTTCAATTCTGTTTTTTGTTCCGTGATTGTCAGTTTATTTATAACACATTCCTGAAAATGATCTCATCTTGTATTCTTAACTAGTTGTGTCCCGCGGTTTCACCCACCGTTTAATTTAAAAGAAATCGGATTATTTATGTATAATTTTGATTACTTCGACATATACACTATTTTTAGTCATATTTATGTATGGTATCAGTATATAGTGGTTTTCGCCGCGACCTGATAAGGCATGCACAGTTCAGCTCTTCTCGGTAATGCTCGGTTCTCGTCGGTCGGCCGCCCTCGGCCTTGTCCTCTGACATACTAGGCATGCACAGTTCAGCTCTTCTCGGTAATGCTCGGTTCTCGTCGGTCGGCCGCCCTCGGCCTTGTCCTCTGACATACTGGGTTGCACCGCCCGCCCGCGCTATTACTTCGTTTTTGCTTAGCTCTCTATTTGCTCGGGTCATGGGGGTTGCAATAGGATTTTAAATAGCCTACAACCTTCTTCAAGAATGAGCTATCAAATACAAAAATGAATTCTTCAAATCTAACCTGTAGTTCGATAGATTAGCATGTTCAAACAACAAACTCTTCAGCTTTATTATTAGTATGGATTGTTTAATAATTATTAAAAATAACATTTTAAATTTCATTGCAAAAAACAAACTAACTCTTCAGCTTTATTACTATTTTACATTGTTTATTGAAATAGCTGCATGTTTTCTAAATAATAATAAAACAAAATAACGTTATTAATTTCATTGATTTCAGATCCGAGGACAAAATGGCTGCCATTCTCGGGAAGTCCTTGGGCGATACTGCTAGTTCTTTTCCTATATCTCAGTTTCATATATAAGTGGGGACCGAGCTGGATGAAAAACCGGGAACCATATAATTTAAGGAACGTTATGATTGCCTATAACATAATTCAAATCGCACTCAACTTATTTATATTCGTCGACGTGAGTATTATTCCATTTTAATAAATTATCTGGCGGTACGGTGGGCCTACCTGCACTTCGGTGTTTCTGGTAAAACGCAATAACCCAGTCAATGTACATATGTACAAGCCAATGTACAAGGCAATGCCCCGCTGGCGCAGTGCCTTTGCGGCCGCGCCCAGCGCCATTATATCCGATCTTGAAAAGGTCATGTGTCATAATTCTATTTTTAACTCTAGTTTTTTTTAGGACCGGTTATGACCGGCGAAATAATAGGACTACCAAAAAATTGCCATTTTTCACCAAACTGTATCTCGGAAGTTTTTGGATATACTGCACTCGGTTTAGAATTGATTTATAGCAAATTAAAAGTACTTAAAAACACATTTTTTACTGGACGCACATTAAAAAGATATTCGAAAAAACTAAAACACGTGCAAACATTTCGCTGTTTTTCGGGCATTGCGCAGCTCGCACAGTGATTGTAATATTATTTATCTTCCATTCTTTGGAAACCAGATATTCCTTTATTTATTGACACAAATATATGTTGGCTAAAATGAGAAACGAGCAATATTGAAGCGCGAAATTTTATTGCTAATTAAAAACGTACGGCTGTGTGGCGGCATTTTTTTAAAGTCGAATTTCTTGCTAGTCTATGGAAAAATCAACCAGTGGAGCTACTTGTACTGACTTTTCATTTTCCATTGTGGAAAATAAAAAGGATGCCACAATAAAAACAACCGCTAATTACACTGGTTATCAAATCTGTTGTATTCCAAATTTATCCATAACTGTTTTTTTTTTGGCCGGTTTCAGTAGAACTATCGGTTTTGGATAGACCGAAAATCCGAGTTAATAAATCTGTCGCAAAGTACGGTTTCAAAAATGGACAGCAAAAAACTATTTTTTTGTATGATTACTATTAAATTATTTTTAATTTCTAAAAAAATAAGCATTTTTAAACCTATGGATATTTTGGATACTCCTATGCAACGCCATAATACTTACTTCATAACAAAATCTTGTATTTTAGAGCATTTTAAATTACTTTTATTATACTCATCACATTGTATAATTCACATCAAACTTAATTTTAATCGATGAAATCACTTATATCGATTAATTGATTAATTCGCTGCATATAAACAATATCAAAAATATGTAGATAGCAGTCGTTTTACTAATATGAGGTTTCCATGGAAACTTCGCTATGATTTGTTTCGCATTACTCACGTGTAATTAGACAGGTTTTAGCGATTTAAATCAGATACTGTTTTATCACACGAGAGAATTCGACCGGCGTAACGAACACTGTAACGAGCGAATAGATTTTCGAGTGAAAAACCATAATTCAGGAAATCCAAAAATGCAGCAATATGTTTTTAACCCGACAAATGACAGGCGTCCTTTTGGGGATGCAAATTTTAATACACTGGAATGACAGGCGTCCACTTGGTCCAGTGATGACGACACGATGGAGGCCGCTTGCGTTTTGTAATTTGTCGCCATTATTATCTTAATTGATTTACGAGATAAGGTTATAATGTTTTATATGTCAAATTTCAATACGATCATTTTACAGTTCTTCTTTTTATGATCCGTATAGTGGTTTACAAGTTATGGTCGTTTTTATCAAGGTCGTCGATTTTGCGCGCGAAAAGGTCGCGCGCGAATGGGACAGCTGAATTTTTACTCCGCGAGGAGAGGGGTTAATGGACTTACAAATGTATGCCCATTACGGATTTAAACATTATGATTCTTTATAAGTAGGTAAAGTAAATGCAATATATTATATATGGCTTACTACTGTATATCCAACGCGGATAGTGGTAGTCTTACAATTATTACAAGAAGCCAACTTTAATTTCCATTGGATATTAGCCTTTCTTGAGCATGTCGCTAGTATATTTATAATCTGTGAGTTCGAATATGTACTTGACTAATATTCACTACACACGTTTGACAAGCCTAACTGATGAAATCTATATAAATAAAAATTAAATGCTGTTCGTTGGTAATCGCGTATTAGGTTAAACGGCAAAACCGATTTGGCTATTTTTTCTTAAAAATGTTCGTAATAGTCCAAATAAGTCCCTAACGGAAAGGAAAATTGGAAACATTGCCTGGAAAATTGGAAAACTCGGGAAAAACTGAAAGCGCTTTTTTTCTACTCACGATTTTAACGATGGATATCCGTAATTCTTTTTTGTTTAATAGGAACGACATATTATGTTGATATTTTTTTAGTTTTGATAGCTATGCTCTCAGGATGGAAATATTTCAATCGAATGCATTTTTTTTTTTTTTAAATCTGGATAGTCTTAAGAAAAATCTGGAAGAACGCATTCCAGCCTAAATCAAAATAAAATTACATTGTTCTACTTTTTTGTGTTGTTTTGCGATCTGACCAGCAAATATAGTTATTTTATTTATATTCCAATTTCATCATTTTGGTATTGATCTGTATTTTGAAATGTGTCAGAATGGTTACTTCGCCCAGACGCTGCTATATTTCGAAATGCCAAAACATCTGTAAAAGGTAAAACATCGGAATCAACTATAAAGAAAAAATACGACTGAAATAACGAAACCCAACTTCACGTTACCCACATGTATTTTCCAGCGATGTATTAGGTCGTTTTTTTTTCAGTCCAATATTTACTCATGTGGTCCAACCAAGCAACCACAAGTTTGGGGGGGGGGGGGGGGGGTGGAGGTTTCTGTGGGATTGTGGGGGTTAGGGGAAGAGTTTATAGGTGGGTGGAGCTAGGTGGGGGGTAGAGGTGATGTGGGGTTCGGGGGAATTTGGGTCAGTGAAGTTTTGAAAGGGGTGAGGGTTTGAGGGGGTGGTAAAGGGTGATGGAGTTTGAGCAGGAGGGGGTGGGGATTAAAGGGGTTGGGCGGGAGGGGGGGGGGGGGGGGTTGTATGATTATCGGGAAAGTCTTGGGGGGAAACAATTGATCCTTTGTTTACATATTCTAATAGGTATTCACAAATTCACAAAACGATCACAAACAAATTTTTTGAAATTTGGATAGGACAACGTCTGTCGTGTCAGCTAGTATAAAAATAAAAGCATGATATGATTTTTAGAATATTTGTGTAACTTAAGTTTTTAACAATAACTTTAAAATATTGACGGCTAACACAACATCGCCCCTAAAAAACTATATTATTGCAATCGACATTTTTTTTTAATTTTACAGGGAGCAATAAAAACGGAAATTATTCGAAAGGAACCGCTTACAATACTTTCTCTAGGCATGGCAATGTAACTGTGGTGCTTGCAACAAAAAATAAACAGTCAAAGGTGGCAGTAGCACAGTTATTTTATACATTGTATCGACCTCGATAAAAGTCATGTAGTTGTAATTTTACTTTCCTGCCACACCAAGCGACGAGCAGAAGTGTTGTGAACACGCAAACATTTTTTTTTCGAGGTGAAGACGAATATATAATTTTAGAGCCCGATTAAGACCGATTGAGACAGACTATTAAGACCATGTCCAGATTGAAGGTGATTTCTCTATGTGTCTGTTTGTCCTGTGTGTATTCCTCCACGATAGCGCCCAAACGCTTAATTCGATTGAGCTGAAATTCGACAAGCAGGCATCATTTGATGATGGAAATTGTTGAAAAGGTTGTGGTTAAAATCGGTCCACAAAAGGGAGAGCACTAGTCATATATCAATCTCGAAATATTGGACTTAGGGACTGAAATTTGGTAAACAAATGCCTTGTTGGGTCGAAGTCACATTGTGGAAATTTGGTTTGGAATATCTCATATACAAGCTACAAAAATAATATTTAAATTCCGTTATACATTTTAATAAAATATTAACGCCTCGTGCGGCGCGGTTTGTTTCTCGGCTAAGGGCCTCTAACGGAACCCAACCGGGTTCGTCCGCCGACCGAGAGAAGGCGCTAATCGATTTTCTTTATCACATTAATATTCAGATAAAGTCAGTTTTTGGCTTCTTGCCTGGATAGTCTTTGGGTGACACAACCAATTTTTGCTTTGTCAACCAATTTTTCGCTTTGTCAACCAATTTTTCGTAAGTCATTCTATACATATAAGCATTCTAAACATTTGTCTCGGTCTTCTACAATTGCGTCATGCAAACAAAGTTTTCTTTTCCTTCTGATACGTACGCCAAATTTCCTACAGTTTAGGGATTATTTTCATGTTTTAAACAGTTTTTCCCATGTTTCGAGACAAAAGATTAGAATAAATTATATTTAAATCAATGGGCATCCCCATTACAGAGTTTGTTATTTTATAACGTAACCTTTGTCAAGGTCGTATTTTTAAAAATAATGTATTATAATATTGTATACGGTTTGTACTATATAATAAAAGCAATGAAATAAATATGAATTTGTTTGTTATTTGTTATTATTTTTATTCGCTTAAAGGCAAACAATGTTATTTTCGAACAGCCGTATCACGGAAGCTTCTAGATATATTATAATCAGATTGGCTTAAATTTAGTAAATTTACCGACTTGGAAAAAAGACCGATGACGCATAAGCAATATTGAGCAATACCCGAAAAAAGAGCAAGCTGCTTTTTTGACCATTGCGCAGCTTCCACAGGTTTTCCGAAGTGGCAAACTTCGTGTCTTTCTATTGGAATAGATCTTAACAACATGTAAAAAATTAGAAATACATGACTTTTTGCAAGGTCGAGGTCTGTTTACAGTAGTTTACACATTGACTGGCCAACTGATAAAACGAAATTAAAATGTGTGGTGGTTGACCTAATATTTAACATGATAGTTGCAATATTTTGCCTAGCTATGGATATCCCGCATTCAAGCAGTTTGATTGAAAAAAATGATTATCATAATGCTTCCTGCCAAAAAATATTTTTATATGCTTTACAGGGTATACGGCTTTTTCGAATGGCAAAATATAGCATAATATGCCAGCCAGTGTCATACGAAGATACACCTATAGAAAGGACGATTATAACAAGAATATGGTTATACTACATGGTAAAAGTTCTGGATCTATTCGATACGGTGAGTACATAATGACAGATATACGTATGATATTATTCTAGTTATATAAAACTTAACGCATTTTTGCGACAATTTGTAATATGCTTGCATACCTAATTGCTTGTCAAAATAGCGATTACACGTAGCTAATAGTTTTTTTTTGTATCGTGGGCTTTATTTGCATTTTAACTGGATTATATTCTAATGCCTAATTCGATTGTAATTAACCACATTTCAGCGTAATTCTTAGTCTAAATAAGGAGAAAATGAAAATTGAGAGCTGTCAACATTGTTCTTCTTCTTCCTGAAGTGCTGGAGGTTCGCCGTTAGCTCTGAATACTTTTGCCGGTCTTGCACCATCCGGAAAATCTGTTCCGTACTGGTGATCCCGGTCCACCCTCTGACATTGCACAGCCACGACTTTTTCCTTCTTCCATGGCGCCATTTACCCTTAATTTTGCCCTGATTTATCAGTTGGAGCAGCTGATATCTGTCATGCCGCAGCACGTCAACCTTGTCAACCTTGTAGCAAGTCGTAATATACGAGTGCTTAGTTGCACGGAACTGCGACATAACTACTAAAATTCCCACCGACTGTGACCCACTTATTCATAAATTTTGTAAAGAGATCATTTCTGTTACGTTTGAAAATGGTTATATAGTAATTGGTAGATGTACGAGTACAACATAAACACGCCTATTTCATTTGAATATTTTTTATTTATTATTCAAACGCTACAGAACCAGTATGTTTAGTTTATATTTCGATGCCGTAGTTGTAAGATTGATAATAAGTTTTATACTTTGTCGTTGATTTATAAATGATATTGCCAAGCGAAAACGCGGGAAAATCTGGTACTTTAATGTCAGTGTCCTTAATTTACCATTATGTTGTTGCTCTATGTGCGCCCGCGACTGACCTATTCATTGCAGGCATAATAAATATCATTCAGCAAAACAGCGTCATCTGCATAGCAGAAGGGGGGGGGGGGCGATTTTTAACAATCAGTATAAGAGCCGCGCCGCATGCGAAAATTTTAGACGACACAAGTGTAATGATTTTTTTTCGTTTTTAGGTTTTTGGCATTCGCCAAATTTATAAGAATAATAGGATATAAAAAGAACCTGGTATTATATAGTTTTCCAAATTTTGTATTGATGAAGCGACAAACAATGCGCCGCTTTTGTAGGTATTGGCAATAATAAAAGCGATAATATAGATATGGTACTTTTTTATTAGACGTGTAATATTTGCAACTATTTCACTTTCAAATCCATTAAATGCACTTTCTCAAATTCCGTCTTTATGAAGCTACAAAGAATGCGTCGTTATTATAGTTATCGGCTTTAACAATCACCATTTTCAGGTTCGATTGTCAAAGTCTTCATTTTAACCCAACATTTTATGCTTTATAATATTTAAATGGTAAACCACTAAAGATATTTAAAAATGACTCACAACAAAGCATCAATTGTTATTTTAATGATTCTAAGACACTTTTCTTTTCTATTTTAGCATTATTAATAGCGGAGTTAAGAAGTATCCAATTTTCAGACTATAACATTTTTAATTCAAATCCCGCTGATAATATCGGAAAATGGAGCACGAGCTGTACGCAATGCAATGCTCTCAGAATTCTAAATCATATTTTTTTTCTCGGACCAATATTAATGATTTGAGGATCATAGTAATATTTGTATACACCGCCATTTTGAAACAAAAAAAGCGAATATCTCTCATAAGAGTTTAAAATTTCGGCATTAGGATGATAATTTTTTGTAAGTAGTTTGGTAATAACGGCTGGTCGTGTAGTTTCTAAGATGCAGCAGGTACAGCATACACATAAAGACGCGCATACACACACATACACAGACATTTTTCAGAAATCATTCTCTAAGATTTCCAGGATCCGGTACACGAATTCTAAATTTTGGTCGAAATCCAGACGTACCTGGACGTACGTATTTACATACTTCGTGTAACAGGATGTATTTTTTTGGAATGTTAAAACTGCTCTATTTGTCGGGACACTCTTCACTGGTACAAAATTCACACGGTGAAACAAAATATAAATTACCTTTTACTACAGCTTTTTGAAGAAATAACATTGAAATCTCAGAAGTTATGGATAAAGTGTTTATATAATATTATTGCAAAGATAATACCGTTGTATTTTATTCTTCTTTTAATTGTTGGATGCAAGCGTTATTGGCGAATAAGTGTTTTTTTTCAGTTACGTTAGTATATTATAAATAACTAGTAGTTTGCACGCGCCTTCAGTACATGCTCTGCCTAGTGCTCGGGCCTGCGGTCTTCGCAGACCGACCTTCAACCCTCAAAACACCTTCTTCTTCGTGTGCCCTCTATTCTGCGATTATTTGCCACCACTCGGGCTATTTGACATAGATCATGTACTCTTCCCATTCCATTAACATACATTTTTCCAGCCAGAATATGCATCTTTTTTTCTTTAAGTTTTCCTACCTTTGATTTTGCCTAGGACCATAAGTTGCAGTAGGCCATAGTTTTCATTGCGCGTTATTTGTCCAAAACACGCTAATTTCCATATCTTTTCTATGTTTATTAGCACTGGCATCGTTTGAAGCCCCGCAAGCACAGTGTGGTTTCGAACTCAACCAAACCAGGATGTCATAAGCATTCTACATAATATGTTCTGTTTGAGCGTGCATAATTTAGTGACAAGGACGTAGAAGACTTAGTAATGGATAATGCCTAAATGGAGTTCCAGGCTTCAGTTCCTGGCACATATCAGTTTAATCAGTTTGTAGAAGGCTTGCATTGCTTGTTCAACTCTGCAACTAAACTTTAAGCTGTGGTGAAATTCATCATTCACATTACTTAAAATGTATTTATATATTTCAGCTCCTTGTATAGGGTTAGAAGTTTGTATATATTCGTTGCGATTAATTATTATGCGCAAACTTCAATTTTCCCTCCATCATTTAGAGGCTTCAAATACTCATTCAAAGCCTCGGATGCTTCGGATCGTTGAAAGTGGTGACGCGCTAGACCGTATCGTCGGCGTAACGACGGTTATTTACCAGGACTCGGTTAATTTTAAATCCCATTTTACGACTTACTTACGAATCAGTTTCTGTAGCACCAATTATAAAAAAATATGAACTTGGATATCTCGAAATTTAAGTGACAAGCTGGATATTTCTTCAATTTATATTTGGAAATTGAAATCAGAGACACAAATGGCAATGGTTATACAATTTATACGTTTAACAGTTCTAAAGTTTTAGGCTTTATAGTTTCAACTCAAAAACTACTGAACCCGGCCCGAGAACTTGGCGCAATATTAATAAGGAAAAATATCATCAAAATCCACCTAATTGGTTTCAGAGATTGGTGCAAACTCGCTTTAATGCAACGGTCCGACAGACCAGATCCAAAACAGACATACCTATACGAGTAGCTACGTTATATTATCGATAAAATAGACTTGTGGAATTTCTGGTTTATTTATACAAACCTGCCCCTCTGTTAAAATATCGGCCAGTTGATCATTTCCTTGAACAACATACCATACTTCTGGTAATATATTTTTTAATCACGATTTTATGGTACTTAACTATCATTATGATAAAATGTAAATTAATTAATTTAGATCAAGACGTAGTAGATATGTTCGTTTAAGAACATGTATCAGGAAATTATCGAGTTGTTTTAATTGTCCTCGAAATTTAATACCGCATCTCATTTCGTGTAATTAACAGGTACATTATATTGTTTCATAGCATATTAATTTTAATTAATCTCCGGCGATTAAAATTAGAATGTTCTTAAGGCTCTTTTTTTCCAAAGAGAGACATTACTGTCATGGCCTCTGGATACATTATTCACAATGATAGTATGGGGGCCCGTTGTTGTTTTGGGTTTTTATTTTAGAATGTGTATTCTTTGGGAAAACTGATCTTATCAAGTTTTATAAATATCTGTCAGCTATAAAAAAAATAATGCATGCTCAATTTTGTTCAAAAAATTTTAAAACATCTTTGTTTTCGCAGTAATCTAAAAAATAAGCAATATTTTCAAGAGATACAATTTGGTTGTTGTCGTTTGTACATCAAAAACTATGGTGGTTAAAAATGTTAATTGCTAATTTTTTTTAACAAAATGAGGAGACTTATCTAATTTTTCATTATAAGAGAATTGTACTCGTTTTCAGTTTTTTTCTTAATTATTAAAATACAGTTAATATAATAAAATGCAGTCCTAACCCTATCATTGGGGACACCGTGCATTTCAGTACTGATTTACACTTTTCAATATACATAAGCCTTTATTTTCAGTGGGTATCGTAATTCATTGAATTAAAAGTTTTAATTCAATGAATCCTTTTAATTCATTGAATTAAAAGGATATTGAAAAGTGTAAATGAGTATTGAATTTCTGTGGCTTCTAATAATATCGTAAGAGATAGTCTTTCATATATTTCATTTACACTGAATCGAAAAGAATAAGAATGGTTGTATTTTTTTAATTTTAGTTTCAACTAAGATAAGGTCTGCGAAAAAGGGGTATACAGGATCATTCTGGGAAAAAGCATGAAAGCAGAATGGTTTCGTTATGAATGGTATTATTAGTTACATAGAAAAAAAAGTTGCATTCGCAATAATAAAATATTCAATTCGCTGAACCAAAGGAGATTTTTTTTTGCCAAAATTTAGAAGTAATTGCGATGTCCGAAATGTTTCCAACAAAAATAGTTCTATGCCAATTTATGTGGTAAGACATAACAGCATGGGGGATTGACCATTAAGAAGTGCTAGATACGGTACAGAAGGCTCAAAGACTACAACCTCGCATTATACCTAAGACATACAGGTAATATATGTCGGAGCTTCTGTTTACTGCTTCTAAGCTTCATTAGCACACGTTCTTCATATATGAAGAACGTATCGTTATATTTCAATGCAACCATACAGTCTGAACATACATAGAAGCTAACTATCGTGTAGCACAAAAATGCAGAAAATCAAAATTACCTTATCCCAATTGTGAAAATGACATGACATCAACAATTATTTTTTTTATAACCCACATTTTTTATACACAATTCCATAGATTAAAATTTAAATAAAAAACATTAAAATAGTGAATATTAGGTTTAAATATAAAATCAATTACTGGTTATTAGAATTTTCCTATTATTATTTTATAAAACGACCATTATAATTTATTTATATGTGTGGTTTGAAAATTATTTATATTACGGAAATTAAAATTAGATAGATATACTTAAGAAATTTACTTATATAAACTTCTATATTGGTTTGATCATCAATTAAGATTATTCTTTGATACATTTTGATATTTTGTCATGTTTTTTTTTCTTTATTTTTTGGTTGTCTTTAAAATAACTTTTTTTTTTCCTTAGTTTTTTTTCCATTTTAAGTCTATGGCGATTTTGTAATGCAATATGATTTTTTTGACGGACCACATTTTAAGGCAATTTAATTTTAAGCGAACATTTTACAACACCGTTTAAAAAAGTATTGTATTATTTAAGCCCTGTCCACCAAAGAATGGGCTAGTCCCAGTTGGATGACTTTTGCTATTCGGTCCCAGATATGTTTGTAATGAAAATCAATGTTATAAATAAAATATTTTAAAATAAAAATTAACCGTAATATCGTTTGCTTCTTTATATACTTGACAATTTCGCCATTGCTTAATTGCCCAATCAGTCAAACATATTCTTTAAAAAATGATAGTACGATTGTTTTGTGAAACAATACACTCCCGTTCTACAACTATTTCGTAATTTTTTTTTTTGAGCAATTACAATTAATCTTAAAAATAAAAATAGTACATATTAGTCATTTTAGACAAGGACTACTTAAAAAGACTGACCGATTCATCTTTTATTCGGGGAATTCAGCAGTAGACTTGTTTTTTCAATGTTAAATATAATCGTGACATAATAACTACGATTCATAGATAGCCTTTCGTCATTATTTTGTTGTTTCTTTGATGTTGGTAGTAGAATGCGTATCTCTGTGTATTTTTTGTTAAAATAAGAGAAAACACATTTTGATTGGGAATGACTAAAATTTCAAAACATTAACTGGCGGTAACCTGTAGTAGTAGGCAGTTAGAATTGGAAGTGTGGATCCCGGGGACCACCTCGGGCGGAACTGGGCGGTTTGCGCACCGGGCTGCGCCAGCCAATCGCTTGTTCAATCCGACGAATAACTTGGGGAGTCCAGAAGCCAGAGACGTATGTTGCCTAAGAACAGGTGGGTCGCTGTTGTAATGGTGTCACCTTGTAATGGTGGCTTGTCGGACAAAGGACTTATTATAAATTCGATTTATGAATTACCGCTAACGTCACGTGCATCGCGAGCGACCTCGTATCTATGACGAGACTGGAAGATGGAAAAATCCGTCCAAATCTGGGTGTAGTAAGGGCACGATGAAGCCCGCTGGGTGCCTCACGGTACGGTATCGAACTCTTACGAGCTGCTAGCGTAATGGACTTCGGTTTAGTTTGGCAATTAATACTGTGAGAGAGAATAACAATTGGTCGCTATAACTTCCTGGGGTGGCGGGTTCGCCCGTAGCAATTGACACCTCTCAATGTATATAGACGCAAAGGTTTAAAAATGAGGAGAATGGGAAGGGAAAAGGAATTTATGTGTAAGATTTCAAATGTTCTCTGAGTCTGTTTTAAAACTTGTTATGCTTGGCGCGGTTCTTACATTTTCGGCAAAGCATTACAAAGACAGTAAGTTGTTAAGTTATGTTGAGTAATTTAGCTTTAAGTACAATTTTAATAAGAATAAAAAATGAAGATTAGACCCTAAGTTCCCACGGTCTCGTACTTCGGTCAGCCTCTGACAGTTTAATAAAAATTCCGAGTCATAATAGTAATTTCTATTACTATTCTTTCTGTGTCCATGGTGCAAGACTCTGGAACGATCTCCCAGCAAACATACAAAACTCGCCTTCTTTACCATCGTTTAAGACTCACCGGATTACTACCTTTCTAAGAAGTAACCAGTTCTTCCCTTTCTCTCCTCCTCCTCTTCCAATTCCCTCTCCTCGGACATTATTAGTTTTAAATTCTTCCAGTTGTCTGTATGTTATGCAGATGGTCTGTATATTATGTAACAATCTTTACTTTCACAATGCGCGCATATACTACTATGTTTAGGTTAGTTGTAAGACATTGCCATGTGGCAATAAGTTCGCCTTTTTGTATAACAATTAAGTGCAAATAAAGAGTTTATTATTAATATTATTATTATTAAGATGAGAAAGAATGATAAAAAGAATGAATATCAATGAAAGAAAGAATGATGAGGTAATTATAGTAAACTATGTATATAATGTCGTATTGTGTATTTATTAAATAAAAATTACCGAGTAAATGTCAAAAAAATATACTGAATGAAATAGTAACGAGAAAGGCGACGTAAGATGCGGTTAGTTAACAATTCTCGATGTTACAAGTGATAACAAGTGTCGATTATATAAACTCTACACGGGGAGCCGTTTAGTAGTCACAAGGCAAAACAAACGGGTTTCGTGTTATCTGCTAAGAAAGGGAAACGCTGTGAACAACATTGAAATCGAAAGTATTCGAAACTGGTGTGTGATTTGGTTGCAGCATCTGTAAATAAGTCAACCTGCTGTGCGGGTGAATCATTTTACGAACCCTACCTTCATTCAGGTTAATATACAAATATTTATAAATCTTCTCACATTTTTTATTAATTTATTGGTTTTAGACTTTCTTCGTTCTGAGGAAGAAGTATGCCCAAAGATCAGCTCTTCACACATATCACCATACGAGCATAGTATTACTATGCTACTTTGGAATGAAGTACTATGCAGGTTTGAAAATATTTCTTCTAATTACCATTATCTAATTACGGTATTTACATCAAGCATGGTATAAATAGGAAAGGTGGGGTCTAATTGTGTTGTTAAATATTGTATAAAAATATAATAACAAAACATACAAACATCTTATTTGTATTATTATAAAATAGAAGTAATGAATTTTTTATTACTTAAAAGTAATGTTACCTAAGTGTCAAAATTGGCTACTCGACATACTTGAAGTCCGACTTTCAGATTCTTGAAAACTTTACACGTTGATCTCGAATGTTTCCCATCAGCTAGCTAAAGTGGTCAGATCATTTTCATAGACCCACAGAAAATAATCGTTTGGAGCGAGATTATGGGTCCTTGGCGGACACTCAATATCTGTTTTTGAGGAGTCTTTCAAGGAACAATCATTGAACAGGTATCTGAGCATTGTGGTTGTATGGGAGGTGGTACGATCATGCTGGAACCAGGTCCTCGAATGATGTCCTTCAATTTCACATAAATATGGTACTAAAAACTCCCTTATGCCTTTAGATGCGAGTCGCCTTTTTAGGTCCTTTGTATTTTCCTCTCAATGTTTAAAATCTGGCTTCGATCGCGGTGGATTTCGACTAACCGATTTATTCCCTCGGTCTCCGTAGTCCTCGCTGATGTCGGCCGGACTTCATTAATTGCAAGCTGGCCACCTCTCCCATCCCCTCCCCAAGCTCGCCGATCGCACGAGACGACTTTTAAATTTATTGTTTGGGATGTGGTAACAATGTCGAACAAATTTTTGGTGGAATTCCTTGTCAAAACTTTGCATTCTCTAATTGAGGTATACGCACCAATGTAATTGTTACGATACGATACGATACGATACGCAATGTATTCGGTCGGAGCACTGCGTTCCATTATAGTGTTATCACCATAACGATTGACTCGCATAATAAGCGAGAAAATAAAAAAGGGTCGCCTGTGGCGCCCCTTTATGCCTGGCGCCCTGGGCGGTCGCCCAACAGCGCCCTACCATAACGCCGCTACTGGTAGTTATACAGAGAATTTATTATTTTCCTTTTTAAGTATATTAAATGTACTACAATTTAAGCCTTAACTGAGTACAGTATGTCTTGAAATTATCAAAAACAGCGATTCAAAAATTGGCAATATTTAGAAGATATAGAGCAAACAAAACTACACACTTGGTCTCTTACTATTGGGAAAGGTCTTATCAACTTAAAAAAATACAAGTATATACAAGACCGAATGTATAAATTGACTCGGCTAAAACGTTGCGAATAATTATTATACGAATTGGAGGCTTGAAAATTCAAGGAGACCAAGTAAGGTTTCCTATATTTTTGGGATTAGGTCATATTATTATATCCTTTTTCTTGAGAACCTGTTGGGATAAAAATAGAATAAGTGTTAATTTCGCCCTCTTTAAATTATAATTATTAAAACAAATGCCAAATGCATTTATGCTTAGAATGCTTATTTGCAAATAAATGTCTCCCTGTATTTTTAAACCTTTGAATATGAGTAGGGTCTGACGATTATTCAGTTTTACACCTCCATCAAGAAATTATACTTTTCATAAAATTAAATTTCCTGTTAACTTCGTTAAAAATAGTTTACTATGATATACAAAATGAATAAATTATCTACAAGTCCTGTTCTACATACATTTTATATGCTACTTATATTTTCAGAGGAAAAATCGCCCAATCTTACATATTTTGTTCTGTCAAAACCCTTTTATGACTAGGAAAATAGAATAAAAGCAAAAATTGGTGTATCTATTCATAGTGATATATTGGTGTATCTATTCATAGTGATATTTTTTATATATAATTGCAGGTGGTCATAGCGTGATGATAGGACTTCTCAATAGCCTCGTGCACGTGTTTATGTTCACATACTATCTTTTGACAGTTTTGGACAGTAAAAAGTTCAGTAGCGTATGGTGGAAGAAATATTTAACCCAGATGCAGATTGTAAGTATCTTATTGATAATAGGCCCGTTTTCCCCAATCTTGGTAATGTCAGAAACTCTCAGTAAAACGCTTAAGTTTGGCGGAACCTTTCTGTCGGACATGGGAAAGGCGTTTTAAAAAAGCTCGCTTTTTGAAGTAATTTTACCGATATTGTAGCTCTTTTATCGAAATTATCATAATGTCAATCCACGTCCCCTATATTGTTAAATGTTTTAATTATAAAAGTAAGGATAGGTAGGAACGTATTTGAATACAAGCACATGCATTCCAAAAATATTTCGAGGCAATTATCAACCAAAGAAAAACAATTTGGGTTATATTTTTTTCCAATTAGTTGTAATGGAAACCATATATTTTAGAGTCCACTACTGCACTGTAAATCACACTGCTATATAAAATTTTGTAGACTACATTTTCCTTTTCTATATTTGCATTTTAACCCTACGTCTTCGTGACACTTCACTACACGCATTGTATACTTAGTGTTTACCGTTTATGAATTTAAAACGTATTCAGGGTTTACAGTCGTTTTTATCAATTTCAGGTTCAGTTCGTGCTGCTCAACATTCACTTCACGCACATAGCGTTCTGGTCGTCTTGTGATTACCCAAAATGGCTTTGCTTGCTTAACGCTTTTCAGAACAACCTCATCACCTATCTCTTTGTCAAATTTTACATTCGGACTTACATTAGGAAGGAAAAAAAGGCTTAGATTCAAATTTATTCTTGATATCAGAATAATTATATTTTTATATGTAACTATAGAAATCTATTATGGAATAAACAATTTTCCTCTTTTCCTTTAAATAATTATTTTACGATATGCCACTATTAAAGAAATGAGACACGAGTCCTACTGTAAAAATACCTTTTTAAATTCGTAATGGTAACATATCTTTCAGTTTCTAAATTCATAAACGTTGGTTGACATTTGACGGAGCAGCCTACTTTATTTAAGGTTACGATTTTAGCTTTTCTATTAGCTAGTATAACTGCAGTATGGGAACCTCTCCTGGATTGTTGATTTTTAAACGTCACCGTCTGCAATAATCTTATGTCGCTCTCAATAAATAAGCGAGATATAGGCATTTAAAATTTGCATACTAAACGTCAAAAAATCGGCCATATTGTTTCAAGAGTAGTGTCGAAAGTAGTCGATATATCACGAGTTCTCTAATATCGATAACAATTGGCGATATTACGAAAATGATGGCATGCTCGGGAAAAAAACATGTCTGCGATATTTGAAAAGATGACACGAAAAAAACATATCTTGCCGCCAGCTGTGATGGTCCATTCCCGCTTTCTTCCCACCTCCTCTTCGCTGCTCTGGTAAGCATAGCGCGCTCGGATGTTTAATGTGCTTCTGCATATATCGACGTAAAAACGTTGCGTTATAAAGCCGTGTTTGTTGTATACGCAAAAAATAATTCGTTTTTCGTTATTTTTAACTGTCTGTTTAAAACCTGTTTTGTTGAAAAAGGTTAGAAATGTCGTTAGCAGTTTTTTTTAAAGAAAAGGCCAAACGAACGGGTGTGTTTATTTTGTGATAAAGTCCAGCACGCTGCTTAATTTAAAAAAAAGGTGCAGACAGAAGACATGACACAATTAGTGAAAAGATTCAAAACTGTATAATCCTGACTGAAACATTTTCATGGCACCAAGCCTGTTTAGCCTCATACATATTTGAGGTGAAATTAAGGCATCGAGAAATTGCGTTGTGTAAAGAAAGAGAAGAGTCTGTTTTAACTTCCGAAGCAAGTTTGTTAGGTTCTCGAAGATTTGGTTCATCACCATGGGCACCTGCAGTAATGAATAAACAGTTGAAATACCTTTTATGGAAAGTTACCGAGAAACAAACAGCTGTTTTTGTGCACAGAAATTTCAGTAGCGGAACACATTTTAATTACTGCCCGCTACTGCGTGCAGTAATTAAATCCTTACTAGGAAGACCATGTTTTACCCAACTTAGTACTTGGCAATGGTCTGAAGATGTATTTGCTATCGAAGTGAGGTATCACAGACATTGTTACCGTGACTATTTAAAATTGCTGGGAAATTTTACAAAACCAGCAGGTCGACCTTCAAATGAGATCCCTAGAGAAATACTTCACGATGCATTTGACAAATTCATAGATGAAATTAAAGATCAGTTTTCAACTCATTCGTTTGAAGTGCATTTCTTAGCTCAGCGACTAGCTGTACTTACAAATATAGAGGATGCGATGATCGAGAATCGTATAGTGAAATCACTACTTGTTGATAGATTTGGTGAAAACATATTATTTTTGCTTATAGATGAAAAACTTCATTAGTGTTTATGGGAAATATACCATTGGCGGAAAAAATAAAACTAGAACGTGTTCGCAGTATTAATTCGGAAGATGGATAATATCGCTATAGGGCTGTAATTATTCACTTTTCTTTTGTCGCCACTTTTGTGAACGGGTGCGACTCTAGAAATCTTCCATGGACCAGGGTATGTGGCAGTATCCAAGGACTGGTTAAACATATGCGTGAGAGGCTTTATAAAATAATCAGCACACGCTTTGACAACGTAGGTACGGTGGAACTCGGCCGATAGTACGCAAAGACTTCATTTTTTTAATGCCAAATTAAATATCGTTGTGCGATATTATGCGGACACTCACGCAGGAAGTGAAAGCATCGCGCGGCTCTATACCGGATTCAACGCGAGCGGCATCTAAGGTCGCAGCGTTTTAAATAAAAACAGTCAAGAAATAATCCGCGAAAGCGTCAGCGGCATTTGCACCAGCGTATTCAGCCCCATCGTATGTCTTTTTCAGGGGCACTGCAGAGGTCACAAGCTGACTGCGAATGTACTCCCAGAATCGAGAACTGCCCTCTGTAATAGAACCCTCAATGAAGCGAATATAATTATTATAGGCCGTTTTAATACTATATTTGATGCTATACCGCAATTAAACAAACTTCTCTCTATGAGAACGCGAATAGTCCTATTTCTAGCATTCATGGTTGTAAGATTTAATTTTAATGTCGCGGATAATATCAGCAGTGAAACAAAGAGGATATGAATACTTCCCTGTTACTACTTTCCGCTTGTACATGGGAATGCAGCTATTGCACATGTCGTAGATTGCATTGTAAAAATAAGCAACTAATGCGGTATAAGACGCTCCAATCAAAATGAGAAACTAATTCGTATAATAAATAAAAATCGCCATGTTTTTGACATTCCAATTGTTTCCCATCAATGTGTAGGTATACGATGAGTAATAGGAGATATATCGCGCGGGTGCAACTAAGCACGCCTACGACGGACAGCCACGCACAAATCTAGTCTAGCACACACCTTGTCCCTAAAACTTCCCCGGAAAGTAGCCAAGAACTTATGGAAGGATTTTGAGTCCATTCGAAAAGGAGGTTGGCCTGATTAAAAGGGATGGTCGCCTATAGTGAGAATTCAACGCATTGAACACGGTCGTTTCAATCATTCAGGTAGGTATGCAAATATACTGACCGGTGATAATTTAATCTGATTTCGGCGTATCAAGGCATCTGTGTACCGAATTTCAAGTCCCTAAGTCTAATATTTCGAGATGGAAATATGACTATTGCGCCCCCTGGTGGACTGATTTCTACCACAACGTTTTCAACTCTTGCCTTGACCAAATGATGCCTGCATGCCAAATTTCAGCTGAGTTGGATTAAGCGTTTGAGCGCTATCGTGGAGGAATACCCACAGATACAAACAGACAGACAGACTTCCATCTGGAAATGTTCTTAATCGTCTCAGGGGGCTCAAATAGATATTTACAAACATCATTTTTAAAAAAAATTATTTCATTTTATTTTGTAAACAAACAGCGTTACTACAAATGTATTTATTTACAGAGATAAAAAAGAAAACTATCACTAATTACGTACAAGTTTACGCTATCGATCGCTAACTATTGTGTAGAGTATCTCTGTTAATATACATACATTTCTTTAACAATGGTTTTAGTATTAGAGAAAAAGGGATATCAGAAATAATATAAATGAAATTTTACACTGAAATTAAAAGCATTATTTG
>OX155980.1:63653652-63666152 GCA_944548615.1 Micropterix aruncella | reverse complement strand
ACTAAAGTATACAATTCTTGCTGTATCTACATCAGTCAGCCGCCTTATTGTTTTAACTGCGTATGCCGCAGAGCTAAGTTTTCCTGACATTTTCTCAATTTGTGGGCCCCATTGTAATTTGGAGTCAATTGTTATCCCTAGAAACACAGTTGAAGCAACAGGCTCCAGTCTAGTTCCATTTATTTCTACATTGGTTTGTACCTGCTTAACATTAGGTGTAGAAAATTTAATCACTTTGGTTTTTCTTTCATTTAATAGTAGGTTATTTACATTAAACCAATGGACAACTTTTGAGAGTGCATTGTTAACTTCGTCATAATTGTACAATTTTCGACTAATTTTAAACGTCAAAGAAGTATCATCAGCAAACAATACAATTTCGTGATTATTCCTTATGTGAAAGGGTAAATCATTTATGTATATTAGGAAGAGAAATGGGCCAAGAATGGAGCCTTGTGGGACACCCATGGTGACCATTGATCCTGGTGATCTTTTACCGTTTACATCAACCTTCTGAATTCTATTTCCCAAGTAAGAAGTAAGAAGATCAAGAGCCTTGTTCCTAATGCCATAGTGATGTAATTTCCTAACTAGTGTATCATGGTGTACACAATCAAATGCCTTAGACAAGTCACAGAAGATGCCTAATGCGTCTTGTGACTCTTCCCAGGCATTCAATATACCTGTCAATAGTTCGGTTCCCGCATCTATGGTTGAGCAACCCTTTGTAAATCCAAACTGTTTCTTATGAAGTAAATTATATTTGTTAAAATGAGTGTGCAATTGTCTAAGAATTAATTTTTCGAAAATTTTACTCAAAGTGGGAAGTACGGAAACTGGTCGAAAATTCGAGGGATCAGAAGTATCGCCAGATTTAAATAATGGTATAACTTTACTATGTTTCATCAGATCAGGAAACACTCCAGAAGTAACACAACAATTGAATATATAGGCTAGATAAGGTGCGATTATTTCTATGATGTATGAAATTGTTTTTACAGAATATCCCCAAAGGTCCATAGTTTTCTTTATCTCAATTGTTTTAAAGGCATTTATTATATCATTGCAGTTAACAATAGTGAAAGCGAAGTCGGTAACACATGCGGAAACGCTTTCTTTAAGTAGCATCTCAGCTGAAATGGAAGACGACTTGAGGGCGTTAGTCGTTATTAACGGTATATTCGTAAAAAATCGCTCAAACTCAGTCGCAACTTCCATATCCGCTTTAATTAATGTCTAAATTATTTATCTTTAAATGAAAGTCCCTTGTGCGAGCTATAACCCTATTTGTTTCATTATTAATAATATTCCATGTAGCTTTAATTTTGTTTGTAGAGTTTTTGATCTTATTCTTCAAATAAATTGACTTCGCAGTGGAACAGGCTCGTTTGAATATTTTGGAATAGTTATTTACATACTTCTTAAAAGTCGCACTATGATTATAAGTTTTTTCATTATACAGTTCATACAATTTATTACGACTTTTGTAAATACCAACAGTTGCCCAATCACTAAAGCATAAGCGATCACTGATCGATTTCGTTTTAGGTATGAAGATTCTATTAAATTCAACTCTAATTAATTCAAAGAATGAGTCATAAAGTTGGTCAGGATTGTCATGAATTGGCAACCTTTGTAATTTGCTAATTAACCCCTTGAGTATGATACGACCAAATCTGGTTCTGAAACAATTATCCGTTGAGTATGATACGACCAGATCTGGTTCCGCGTTTTTTTCACTTCTTTGACGATCTCATATTTATTCATAATTATCTAATTGTTTTACAAAATGATATTTCAATATTCTATATTCGAAATTTCAATGCAATCATTGTGCAGTTGTTCTTGTTATGATTGGTATAGTAGTTTCGTAGTTATAGTACTTTAAGGTCGATGTCGCCGAAAATCCTGCAAAAGAGACAGATGCATCCATGAAAATACCCATTTACTCCAAGGGTTAAGCTAGATTTAAATTCCCCTAGACGGCACTCAGTAATTGGAATAAAACTAATATTTTTTCTTAGAACCCTAGTGCTTTTCTTAGGAAATGATACTAACTGACCGCAGTGATCAGAGTGCAAAATATTAATTAGTGATTTATAATTGGGTTGTATGTTTGTGAATATATTATCTATACAAGTAGCACTTGAGGCAGTTATCCTCGTAGGTTCAAGAAAAACATTATATAAGTTAAATGATCTAAATAAATTTAAAAAGTTAGATGTCAAGGATTTTTTTTCTAATATATTGATGTTAAAGTCTCCACAAATAACAATTGTTTTAGGACTATTGGTTATTTTGAATAAGGCATCTTCCATAATTTTATAAAAAGCTTCATAAGGCGCACATGGTGGTTTGTATACACTCATAACAATGGTTTCCTCCAATTCTATACATGCAATCTCTAAAACTCGTTCGACAGAGAGGCTCACAATATCACGTCTTTCTTTAAATTTCAAGCATTTCTTAATAATTATTAAAGAGCCACCACGTATCAACCGAACTCTGTTAAATGAGCTGGCAATCTGATGGTTATTGGAACTGAAAATGATCTGATGGCTTTTGAGCCATGATTCTGATATACATAGAATGTCGATATGATTACAGTTCAAGAACAATTCTAATTCTAGCTCTTTGCCTATTATCCCCTGAATATTCTGATGCACCAGATTTATACAATTTTTTGGCATATTTTCTTGAGTAATAACCACTGATGGGGATATCAGATTATTTATATTATTAATTTTCTCTGAAGACAATTGTATTAAATTACCATTATTGCTACTTAAGTTTTCATTTTCATTAATTACATAGCCAGAGTTTCGCTCTATTGTCTTAAAGAAATGTTTTTCTGTTATTCTTGTTTCAAGAAATAACTCGACCTCTAGTTCTTTGCGTAGAAAGCCCTGTATGTTCTGATGAACTAGATGTAATAGCTTTCCATTTGTCTTAGACTTTAGTTTAAATGAGGTGCATTCATGAGTATAAGGTCTTCAGAATTTGTTTCTGATGCGTCGCATGGTATCAGCGCAGTGGTGTCACTTTTACTAAGTGCGCTTGCCGACTCTGCAATATCGGCAGTATATTTTACCACAATAATAGGGGAATACTTTTGATAAGATTTATGGTTTTTATTTTGAGTAATATGGCTATTTATATCATCTGCTATCAGTTTAGCATATATTGTCTGATATTTTTTTAAAACATATCTATTTTTTAAGTTAGGTCTCATTGATTTAAGTTTATTTATGTCGCAAAATAGTACAATGTCATTTTGAGTGGCTAGATTGTATAAACTAGTATTTAGCATGTGAGTGTGTCTATTTTCCTGTGTTGTTATCTTTTCATTGTAAGGAAAAGCACAATGGAAAACTCTTTTCAACCCCAAGTTTCCAAAATATTCTATTAGGCTTACTAAGTCGGATTTTTTAACCGAACTACTAGCTCCTACCATTATTAGTATATTATTTTTGCTATCTAGCTTAGTTTTTTTAATATTTTTTACAATTTGGTGATAGGTTGCACCCGGATAGCAGTAGTTTATAATTGAGTCACTTACATAGTTCTTCAAAATACTACCCATGTTTATTCCTATGTCATCCGAAAAAATTATAGTTTTAGGAGTTAATTGTACGGCACCGACACACTGTTGCAATTTGTTATATTCAGTAATAGCTAATGTGGTGCTCTGTGGCGAAATCACCCGCCTCGCTGGAGAGTAGTGATGCATTTCATCCGATACGAGACGTGTGACCGGTGTTAAATCGGCTCCCGCATACTCATCATTGCATTCACTCATCTTAAGGCTTACAGTTTCATTGTACTCGCAAAATTTTTGTTGTGCCATATTATGCTTGCTAGTAATGTTCTGAAGGGACATTCTTAAATTATGCATTTCAGCTTGCAAGTTTTGAATGTCGATCTCGTACGCTTTTCTACAATGGGTTAGGTCATCATTACATAAATTTAAGTTATTTAATAGAGCATGACGCTCTTTTCTTAGCCGACGACATGTTTTATATGATTTTATCAATCTAGACAATTTGTGTGACGTTTTAAAAATAAATTTGTTTAATTTATTTATTTTTTTCTTTCTATTGCGGCTTAAGAGTACATCTGAGGTGCGTACCGGGACATTACAATCTACTAACTCACTGTACAGAGTTTTATTTTGTTTTTTAAGTTGGACTTGCTTCTCTTCCTGTAGTCGTTGGATGATGGTTTCGGCGTCGCCTAGTTTACGCTCCAGACTTGTGATACGGTGGAGTGCATCCTCGTAGTTCTCCTGGCACTTGTTAAAATCTTCAACTTGACATTTCAGTAGTTCACAGCATTTCAGTAGATCTTTGTTTTCTGTGTGCAGATTAGCCAAGTCACTTTTCAAGCTCGTATGTTTGTCAATTATTTTAATAATCTCACTTTCATTTTCTTCACGTTCCTCCAATAGTTTATCACATAATTCGTTTTTATTTTTCAATTCTAATAGAGTGAGATTTAATTGTGACTCTAACTCTCTTACTTTGGTGAGGGCACGGGTAGTCATGGCTGTTTATGTACAGAATGTAATATAGCTGTATATTAGCTCGTGGATCATGAAGGATTCACAGCTGTTTTAATTTTCACACACAATTTATATAGACTTGGTGGTTTGTGGCTATCTGGCAACGCCGTTCTGTCTGCTGCTGGGCGCTTGAGTGCGATCGCGGGGCGCAATTTATTTTCTCTGACACATACGTGTGACATTTCTCTGACACCGATAGATGGCGCTCGTGTCACTATTTTAGATAGTTTTTTCCTTTCAGTAGGTATCAATTAAAAAAGGATTCGCACACTTTATCACTCTTAGATTCGTAAAAACGATGTAGCTTATAATAACACGTCTGTAACTCTCTACTGGTAATCGCCTATAATGTTATCAAAATAGGGTAAACCTATATAAAATTGTATAATATTAAAAAATTGTAAAGAAATATTGTAGAAAACAGTATAATATTGTTATATTTGATAGGTTTGTAAAGAAATCCGTTTATAGGATGATGTTTTTATTTAACATGAACATCTTACCCGCAGTTACACGCAACAGACGCGAAAAAAACGAGCTCCAAAGAAAATTAAAATAAGTGAGAAAAAACCAATGTTAGTGTATAGTGCCAGTGTCTCGTCGTTCATAAAGTCCCCGTGCATCGACTCCTCAAGTTTTTACTCCGAAAGTCCTTACTTTCGCGGAGATAAGGGACTTTTTTGCTCAACGGAAAGTGACATCGCATAACTAAAACAACGGTAACAACATTGAACAATAGTACACAACTAAATAGAGCATTTTCGAATTCTCAGATAAACATATACAGCATACATTTTACCACAATATTACCAAGGAAGTGTTTAATATTTATTACATACTTATTCGGCTAGTATTTAATTTCTCGTATTTTTATTAATCGCGCTGTGCACTCCGCTGGCCTTTCACCAGGCGACGATAGCCATCGAAGCTGCAACAGACTTTCCTTTGAATCTCCAGTATGAATAAGGGACATAATAATATTGACTGTTCTCGAGCGAATTGCGATGCACTTCTCTTAAATGAAGATGCTATTAAGTGTTCGCGTTGCTCCAATTATTACCACTTCTTTTGCGTCGGGATGAAGGAAGCCACTTTTAACAAAACGAAGAATCATATTAAAACCAAAGATAGTTGGGTGTGTTCTTCGTGTCGCGGGACTAGATCCGCGTCGTCATCATCCTCCGAGCGAGTCAGGGACGTCGCTTGCAATTCACCGAGGACTACAAGCAATGAAACTCTTCTTTTGGAATTACGAGCCATCCGGGAGGAAATGAAGGAGCTTCGCGGTTTACGAGAAGACTTTCACGATCTCAAAGCTATCAGCAATGACATCCGTGAAATGAAAACCAAAGTGACCGCTCTTGAACCGACTCTGGATTTTTTCGCGAAGAAATTTGAAGAATTCGAGAAGAAAATGAGTATCTACGACCAGAAAATCAACAAAGTTGATATTTTAGAACAAGAGGTCACTTCTCTACGACGTCTTGTCGACTCATTACATACACAACACGAAGAACGCGAACAATGGGGACGACTACTAAATGTTGAAATTATAGGTATTCCTGAACAAAACAAAGAAGCCCTTGCCGAGACGGTTATAAAATTGTCCAACTTGGTTAACGTTCAGATGAATCGATCAGACATCGAGTTTGCCACCCGCGTTGCCCAGCGAACTCCTTTGCCCGGGCGTCCGAAAACTATTATCGCGAAGTTGAACCGCCGAAACCTAAAAGATGAACTGATAGCTGCTGTTAAGAAACGACGAGGGATTACGACTGCCGATTTGGGGATCCCCGGTCCAGCGAAGCAAGTATTCGTCAACGAACACCTTACTCCCTTTCGGAAAGAACTGTATCACAAAGTCAGACAGTTTTCCAAAGACAAGCGGTTTCAATACGTTTGGATTAAACACTGCAAGATTTATCTGCGAAAAAACGACACATCTCCTGCGATACATATTTCGAGCACACACGATCTGCAAAATATCACCTCTGCCGTTCGTCCACATCTATCGCCTGTCGTCACAGTATAAAAACACCTCATTCGTGAAGCCACTGCCATATTATTATGTTATATATTTACCTATTACTATTATTAATTTTTTTATTATTAATAGCATACTAACAACTTATATAAAATGTATTAATATTACATTCCTATTTAATATATATATATTTATTTATTATATTTCCAGTTGCTTGCCCTTGGTCTATTTGACTCGCGATGCGACATATCACAGAGCAGCTGCTCCGTGCGACATATCTACTGATACATACGAACCTACCCATACATTCACGCGTAATACTGGTTTTCAAACAATGTTCCATTGTACGTTTAATTATCGCAATATTATGGTCGCTATCGATTCACTGGCTATAATTTAAACGTATTTTATCAAAATACCAGAGGTTTGCGTACGAAAACTGCTCAGTTTCTTCAGAATATACTATTACAGAATAACGACTTAATTATGATTACAGAGAGTTGGTTATCGAGTGGATTTGGTGATGCTGAAATAATAGATGCGAGGTACGATGTCTTCCGCCAGGATCGTGAATACTGCCTTACCGGGCAGATTCGCGGCGGCGGGACATTGATTGCCGTTAAGCGCGAACTGCGAGCCAGGTACAACCCCGACTGGGGCAGCGATTGCTCGGCCGAATGCGTCTGGGTTACTGTTCCCGCCTCTTCATTACATGCTCAGGTCGACCTTCATTTATGCTGCGTTTATATTCCAGGATCAGGCTCCATTCACTATAATATGCTTGACGGTTTCATGAACAGTCTCATCTCAATCCGTAACAGATTGTCAGACGACATTTTCTTAATTTTTGGCGACTATAATTTACCTGATATTGAATGGATTCCCAGTCAACAGCTAACGTCCTTTGTCCACTCTGGTACACTTAATTCAGTAGGATCTATGTTTGTAGACAAATCATCTCTTTGCGGTTTAAAGCAATACAACAGTATCACCAACAGAAATGGCCGCATACTAGATCTCATCTTAAGTACGGAATCGGTAAACGTTGTTAGATCTGAACATCCCCTTGTAAAGGAGGATGCTCATCATCCTTCTTTAGAAATAATATTTCGCTGTCGTAAGCCTCAGACTCTCCGGGATGCTCTTTGCCCAAAATTTCTTTACCACAAAGGGGATTATTCAAACATCACTGCACGCCTTGCGACCGTCGATTGGGAGACTTTGCTCAATAACTGTTCTTTAGAGGATGCATTAGATAATTTCTACCAGGTTATTAACGTTGCTATTGAACAATTCGTCCCTCTTCGCAAACCTTCCAGAAATAGCCATCCGCTCTGGTTTTCTTTAACTTTAATAAAAATAATGAAGGAAAAGTCTAAATACCATAAGAAATGGAAAAAAATCCATAATTCTTCCGACTATAACACTTTTTGTATGTTACGCGCTCGACAAAGACGCGTCCAAGCAGAATGTTTTAAGAACTTTATAAATCAATGCCAATGTGATATAACCCGTTCCCCGGAAAAGTTCTGGCTGTATGTGAAGAAACTTCAGAAGAATGATAGAATTCCGCAACATATGACCTATGACAGCTACTCAATTAGCGGTGGCTCACAAATATCCGAAGCGTTCTCTCAGTATTTTGAATCCGTGTTTGCGGATATCCCAACTTCCGCATCTTCATCACATTTTATGGCGTCCAGCAATATTTCCCCAATAGCGACTATTAGCAGCATCGATACAAATGAGGCAATAATTTATAAGTACCTTAAAGCAGTTGACAAGAAGAAAAGTGCAGGCAGCGACTCGATTCCTCCCTGCTTTATCGCTAACTGTGCTACACAACTTGCAAAACCTGTCAGCATGTTATTCACAAGATCTGTCGACGAAGGACAATTTTCCGGTAAATGGAAGGAAGCCCATATCATACCAATTCATAAGGGTGGATGCAAATCGAAAGTCGAACATTACCGACCAATCTCCATCTTACCTACTCTAAGCAAGGTTTTCGAAAAGGTCGTCTTCGACCAAGTTTATCCTGTTATTTCCTCGTCTCTTTCCCAACAGCAACATGGGTTTACACAGCGACGCTCTGTTTTGACCAATCTGTGTGAATTCACAGACTATGTATCTTGCCAAATGGATAATCGCTCTCAGGTCGATGTTATATATACCGATTTTAGCAAGGCATTCGATCGAGTTGATCATGCGATTCTAATCTGCAAACTCGGCAATATCGGTATACATGGTGACTTACTGCGTTGGTTTACTTCGTATGTCAGCAATCGTCATCAAGCTGTTGTCATCGGGGGCATAAATCGAATTTTATATCGGTCCCATCTGGAGTACCGCAGGGGTCTCATTTAGGACCATTGCTCTTCAATATCTTCATCAACGACGTAGGCAATTGTTTCTCCAATAGTTTTCACATCTCCTATGCTGACGACTTAAAAATTTACCAGTCTGTAAATAGCATCGAGGACAGCGTCTCCATCCAAAGAGACCTCGACCGGTTCTACGACTATTGTGTTAGGAATAAGTTAACATTAAATATTTCAAAATGTCAAAAAATCACTTTCACAAGGAAAAACAATAAAATAAATTTCATTTATAAACTTAATCATATTCCCCTAAGTGAAAAGAGTGAGGTGCGCGATCTGGGTTTAGTATTAGATAATAAACTGCTGTTTGATAAACACATTGACTATGCTACCGGAAAAGCTCATAAAATGTTAGGATTCATCCAGCGAGTGTGTAAACCGTTTAGCGATGTAAGAACTCTTAAGATTTTATACTTCTCCTATGTACGCAGCATTCTCGAATACGGATCTATCATTTGGTCGCCTCAATATACAGTCTATAAAAATAGAGTTGGGAGACTCCAGAAGTACTTCATGAGACATCTTGATTTTAAATCGTTTCAAACCTCCGAAAGTTACTCAGAGAGACTTAACCGTCATAACATGGACTCACTCGAGGATAGGCGCCTCCAATATGATATACGTTTTCTGTACAATATTATTAATAATAAAATAGACAGTCCCTATTCTGTTGGCAGAATCTCCTACCGAATCCCAAACAATAAGACCAGGGCTCGCGATTTATTTTATCTACCGAGAGTCAATACCAATTATGGTCAAAATATGTATTTTTATAGAGCACCTCGATCATATAACCTCAACTTTCAATGTTTGGATATTTTTAATTTATCTTCAAATACTTGCTTCGAAGAAATTAGAAATACGATAAACAGCCTTCGGGTTTGATTGGTATTTCTTCGTCCGTTGGGTACTTAGGCTGTGGCAATCGCCACTACACTATAACAATGCTTTCTAGTCAGTATAATATTTTCTACAAAAGTTCATATGTATATTAACATTATAAATACATTGTGATGTATATTATGTATATATATATATATATATATATATGTGTATGTGTATGTATATATATATATATATATATATATATATATATATATATATATATATATATATATATATATATATATATATATATATATATATATATATATATATATATATATATATATATATATATATATATATATATATATATATATATATATATATATATATATATATATATTGTTAATATTTGATTGGTTTTTTGTAAAATCTTTTTTTAAAGAATTCGTTTAAAGGATGACACTTTGATGAAAAAATAAAAATAATAAAAGCCACTTACATAGCTGGAAGGTTTTCCCGGACTGGACTGGGAAATGCTTATTGTTTAAACGAGATGTATTCTTGGATGAGTACCACTTTCGACGGTACACTGTAGGTTTAATGGGATCCCTTTATCGCTAGCGAACGATCACCCTTCATCCACATCTCAAAAAAAAAAAGGATACGCTTTGTTTTTGAGATGTGGATGAAGGGTGATCGTTCGCTAGCGATAAAGGGATCCCATTAAACCTACAGTGTACCGTCGAAAGTGGTACTCATCCAAGAATACATCTCGTTTAAACAATAAGCATTTCCCAGTCCAGTCCGGGAAAACCTTCCAGCTATGTAAGTGGCTTTTATTATTTTTATTTTTTCATCAAAGTGTCATCCTTTAAATATATATATATATATATATATGTATATATATGTGTGTGTGTGTATTTTATTATTACCGTATCGTATTATTTATATTAATTCATTGTTTGTGCACGTGTATGTATGTATATATGTATGTACGTTATATATCATCATATATCATACATCTACATAACTCATAATATGGCTTCCCTATCCCTTTCCCCTTAATTAAACCTGCATTTGTTTTATTGCTCATTGCGCTGTAACAATAGATTTAATTTAATTGTGAAAACTTTTAATTGGCTTTAGTTGTATATATTATGTGTTAGTATTAAGTATAAAACGCTGTAAGTTTTCTGAAAAATAAAAATAAAAAATAAAAATAAAAAATTTAAAATAAAATTAGTAAAAGCTACTTAAAAAGTAGCGAAGAAAATCCCAGCTTGTATTGGGAAATGCATTTCCCAATACAAGCTGGCATTTCCTTCGCTACTTTTAAGTAGCTTTTACTAATTTTATTTTAAATAAAAACATCATCCTATAAACGGATTTCTTTACAAACCTATCAAATATGACAATATTATACTGTTTTCTACAATATTTCTTTACAATTTTTTATATTATACAATTTTATATAGGTTTACCCTATTTTGATAACATTATACAATCTTTATTATAAACTCCTCTGCCAGAAATTAAGATTGAAGTTTCTTCTTTCATTTCATTGAGCATATGGAGGTTTTTTTTTTTTATTTCGATTTAATGGCTCGTTGATAACAAACTCAGCCAATTGTATCATATTTTAAATGTTGGTAGCATTCGAAATTTGAATTATTTCGTAATGTCACTTTCATTTAGAAAACGGCTTTGCCGAAGTGATCAATAGTTTAATTTTTTATTTTTTCGCTTAACTCGTCTCAACTGAAGGCATTTTGTGTTGCATAAGGATAAGCCCTATTTATGAGATATATGGATGAATAGTGATCGTTAGTCGACTGCAAAAGGACCTTTAAACTTACATTGCACCGTCGAAAGTCGTGCACATCCGTAAGTATATCTCATTCAAACATAAGCATTTCCCAATACAAGCTGGGATTTCCTTCGCTACTTTTTAAGTAGCTTTTGCTAATTTTATTTTAAATAAAAACATCATCCTATAAACGGATTTCTTTACAAACCTATCAAATATAACAATATTATACTGTTTTCTACAATATTTCTTTACAATTTTTTAATATTATACAATTTTATATAGGTTTACCCTATTTTGATAACATTATACAATCTTTATTATAAACTCCTCTGCCAGAAATTAGCTTGAAGTTTCTTCTTTCATTTCATTGAGCATATGGAGGTTTTTTTATTTTTATTTCAATTTAATGGCTCGTTGATAACAAACTCAACCAATTGTATCATATTTTAAATGTTGGTAGCATTCGAAATTTGAATTATTTCGTAATGTCACTCTCATTTAGAAAACGGCTTTGCCGAAGTGATCAATAGTTTAATTTTTTATTTTTTCGCTTAACTCGTCTCAACTGAAGGCATTTTGTGTTGCATAAGGATAAGCCCTATTTATGAGATATATGGATGAATAGTGATCGTTAGTCGACTGCAAAAGGACCTTTAAACTTACATTGCACCGTCGAAAGTCGTGCACATCGGTAAGTATATCTCATTCAAACATAAGCATTTCCCAATACAAGCTGGGATTTCTTTCGCTACTTTTTAAGTAGCTTTTACTAATTTTATTTTAAATAAAAACATCATCCTATAAACGGATTTCTTTACAATCCTATCAAATATAACAATATTATACTGTTTTCTACAATATTTCTTTACAATTTTTTAATATTATACAATTTTATATAGGTTTACCCTATTTTGATAACATTATACAATCTTTATT
>OX155980.1:63598652-63651152 GCA_944548615.1 Micropterix aruncella | reverse complement strand
TAATAGGCGATTAGTATTCAGTATTCAGTATTCAATTTATTTATTCAGAATATACAATAAAAGCATGAATTATGAATTAAAGCTAATTATCGCATATTAGATTTCTTCAGTTTAAATGTAGATATAAAACGATTAAAGCATAAATATTAATTCGACAATAGCGTTGACTAAAGTCGGCTTTACACGGCAGACAAATAAAATAAAAAAATATATAAAAAAATAGAGCTAAATCCATGTACATGAGTATACATATAAAATAGATTATTATAAGAATATTAATAGTCATCAAGCACTTTATACAAAAAATTATCACACAATAGGAAGTATCAAAACAAAATTGGAAAAAACAACGTATGTATATGATCAGGTATGTTACATTACACATTGTAATCTACATATTAAATATTAAATTCATAATATTATTATTAAACAATAAGAACTAAAATCAGGTACCTGAAAGTTACATATTAATGTTATTCCCATTTGAAGGAATTGGCATGCTCAAAAAAATCACCCAACTTATAGAAAGCATGTGTGGATTGTAGCTTTTGTTTAATAAATCTTTTAAACGCCTTTTCTTTCCATCTTTCTTGTGGAGAGTGGTAGCTGGTTAAAGAGCTTATAGCTCAAATATCCAAAGGACTTTTGTGTCTGCGTAAGGCGTACTTTAGGCAGGATAACGTCATCACGTCTGCGTGTATTGTGGGAGTGCATTTACCCGTTTACCTCTTGTTCGTTAATATTTGATTTAGCATAGAGTAGACATTGTAAAATATATTGAGACGTAAGAGTCAGTATTTTGTACTTAAGAAAATATGGTTCGCAGTGCGTGTCACGGGATACTCCTGCAATTGCTCTTAGTGCACTTTTCTGTAAAATGAAAACTCTAGAACTGTCTGTGGCATTCCCCCATATCAGTATACCATAAGTCATTTTAGAATGGAAACAGGCATGGTACGCAGTTAATGCAGCGATTTCACCAGCTAAGAATTTAATCTTTTTTATCGCATATATTGCCGAAGAAAGCGCACTACACAGTTCATTAATATGGATGTTCCAGCTAAGATGATGATCGATCATGATACCTAGGAACTTTGTCGATTTGCTTAATTCTAGAGTACTGTTGTCTAGAGTTATATTAAATGGTATAGCAGACGATTTATATTTTGAGGAGAAGTGCATAGTTACGGTTTTTTTTGCATTAAGCAAGAGATTATTCTCTGTGAACCATGAACTTGCTAGGTTTAACGCATGATTGGCATTGGTCATTAGGTCGTTAAGATTGTTATCGTGAAACAGGAAACTTGTATCATCCGCATAGAGTAACGTTTTGGTGTAGGCTGGCAAGCAATTGCCTATATCATTAATAAAAAATAAAAATAATAATGGACCAAGAATCGATCCCTGGGGAACTCCGCAGGATATCGGTTGCGGTGTAGATCTAAATCCATCTATTTCTACTACCTGTGACCGGCCTGTTAAGTAGGACTTCATCATATTATTGGCTTTGCCCCGAATCCCATAACTGTTTAATTTATTGAGCAGTATTTCGTGGTCAACCGAATCAAACGCTTTGGATAGGTCACAAAAAACTGCCACGGGTTGGGAAGAATTTTCAAAAGTGTCGATAATGAAATTTACCATCTCCGAAATCGCCGAGGTGGTGGACATATTTTTCCTAAAACCATATTGATATTTATTTAGTATATCGAATTTATTTGCGAATAGATATAGCCTGTTATATAAATTTTTTTCGAAAATTTTGGAGAAAGCTGGAAGCAGTGAAATTGGCCTGTAATTTTCAGGATCAGTTTTGTTCCCTTTTTTAAAAACTGGTACTATCTTTGCTATTTTCATTAGATTTGGGAACACACCTTGTTTCATACAATTATTAAAAATAGACCTCAAGGTGTTGGAAATCGTTGGTGCTATATTCTTTATTAATTTAATCGAGTGTGCCCAGATATCCATTGATGTTTTTGTTTTGATGCCATTCAAGGCCTTATCAAATTCAATGGAAGTTATAGGATGCAACAGTATTGATGCTGGTATCTCACCTACAATTGTTGAAGAGGATGAAGTAGGAGAATTTGTCATGCGTTTAACAGCGTTAATAAAATATTCATTTAGTATATTTGCCGTTTTTGTAGGATCAGAGACTTTAGAACCATTGTGAAGTAATTGAATAGGTTCATTTGCCTTACTTGAAATATTTCTCCCCTCTCTATTGATGATACTCCACATAGTTTTGGTTTTGTTATTCGACTGCTTAATCTCTTCTTCTATAGTATTTTTCTTAGCCGCTACTACTGCTTTGTCATATTTTTGTTTACAGTTCGTATAATAGTCCTTAAGTAATGAATTTGTGTTCTGATTTAAATTATCCTGCAGAATTTGAAGTTTTCCTAGATCGTTTCTAAGCTCATTATCAATCCAAGAAGGCGTACCGCCTTTTGTTGACACTAGTCTGTATTTCGAGGGAAAGCAAGCTTCAAAATGACGATTAAAAACTTTTATAAAATTGTCATAGTCAGAATTTGGGTCTAATGAATCAGTAGTAAAGCATTCTTTAGTTAATAGTCTAATAAATGAGTTAATAGCGTTAAAGCCGAATTGTCTTTTCCACACATGCTTACTGTTTGGGTTCGTCAAATTTGATTCTAAGTGGATCATCTGAGCATTATGGTCAGAAAAGGGTATAATTATATTATCAATATAGCAAAAATTTGCCGTTCTATAAAATATGTTATCGATGCAGGTCGCACTGAGTCCATTAATCCTGGTTGGAGTATTAAATGCCATTGTAAAGCCACATGATGTAAAAGAGTCTCTTAGCTTATTGCTATTGCCTGAGTTTTCTAGGATATTAACGTTAAAATCACCACACACCACAATCTGCTTGGAGGAGTTTGAGAGTTTGTCCATAATCGATTCGAGGCGAGACATGAACACGTTAAAGTCACTGTTCGGTACCCTATAAATACAAACAATGACACATTTCTGTTGTGTAATTTCTACACAGGATATTTCCGTGTTTCGTTCTACGGATAATGATGTTATATCATCCCTGGTTTTGACATTTATCTCATTTTTGACCATGATACAGCTACCGCCTCTTATGTGATCTTTTCGACAAAAATAGCTTGCAAGTTTGAAACGGTTAATATGTAGTAAATTGATATTATTTGTCTGCATCCAATGCTCTGTTAGGCAGGCCACGTGAATATGGTATTTTTCAAGGACGATCTCTATGCTTAGATGTTTTTTATTTATTCCTTGTATATTGAAATGCATGATTCCAAGCTGCTTTTGACTGTTTAATTCCTTATCATCTGCTTGCATCGTCAAATGTTCATTTTCTTTGACCCCTTGATTTTCGCTATAAGTTTTGTGTGGTGTTTGGCATATCGTCATTTCTATACTATCCTTGTTTATGTTCTCCTCCACCGAGGAGTTAATATAGAAAGGGCTTTCTGGTTTTACTGTTTGTGATCTCATATGTTATACACTCAGAAAATTTATTTTTTCCTGTAGAGTTGAGCACTGAGCCATTTTTAGAATAGTCGTTTTCATCCAAGTAGTCAGTTAGCCATACTAGCTTGGCATGTGTAAATTTAGCAATCTGCTCGGCCATCATTATGTTCAATTTATATATATCTTCGTTTGCCCTCGTGTTGTCAAGTCTATATGGTATTGATGTTATTATTACATTAGTGTGTATCGTAGCATTTATTATGCTTAACAGATTTGTCTTTGTTGACTGTATCAATAATAATGGCTTTGTTTTGTGAAAGTAGGAATAGTGAATACCTCCGAATACAATATAAAAATATTTTTTGTCAAGATTTTTTGCAAGGATGTCAGTTTCTTCACCGAGACAAAATTGTGGAGCATGTGTTTTTACAATCCCACTTACATTCGTATCTTTCAGGCTGTATTTAAGTTTGCTTGCGCAACCTTTGCCGTTCTCATCTGTAAATAAAATCAGTTTCGGCTTCTTCTCGGTTTCATTTCTAACAACTTGCATTTTCTTTCCTCCTGTACATATTTGTGTTTTTATCGACGTTTTCGTTGTTTTGTGCGCATTATCAGGTTTTTGGGCTTTGGAGATCTTACTTTTTTTTGTAGATTGTTTTTGAATACTTGATTGGCTTTGCACTTTGCTATTGTCATTTTTCCTCTTACTAGATGTTTTTGTTGATTGGTTCAGGTTACTGTCCGCATTTTTATGCTGTATTTCCTCGTTTGCTAATAGTAGTTTTTGTTTTAAAATGCCATTTTCAGCCAGAAGTGAGGTGATTTGATCTCTGAGGGGTTTTAGTACCGTATCATTTTCTTTTATAATTTCAGTAAGTTTCGTCACCTCCGATTCTAATTCAAGGTTTTTTTCTTTTGCGGTAGCGCGTGCGTGTTTCAGAGTATTAAGCTTCTTCTTCAATTTATTCGATTCCTCACAGATTTTATCGAACTCTTCGGAATTATCGTCTATTTCTTTTTGAAGCTGTCTATTTAACGTACGTTCTGTGTTTACTTCTTTTCGTAATTTTTTTATTTCAGTATCCCGATCCAGATTCGATGTCAAATCTAGGTCTATAGAAAACAGATCAGTATCCATCTGCGATCGAGTCTTTCGAGGACTCATTTTAATATTATTATATTTTTTTTCTCTTTATGTACGATTTTTTTTTTACTTACGTATATTTTCTGTATAATTAATACGTAACGGAATACAGTTTGTAATCGTTGGTGTAATAACGGTTTTACTTTAGAATACCAGAAACAATTTTTCTCATCCGTTCGTCCGTTCCGCAGACGATATATAATGTGGGTAGTCTAATATTAGTTGAGAAAAATGGCCGTCGCGTTGTTTAGATGCTAGTCGCTGTTTATGTATTATAAACAAATAATGTTAAATCGTCTCCAAATTATAGAGAACCGCTATTTGCGAGTTACCAGTGGTTTGGGAAAAAAGATAAATGTTGTGAAATGTAGTGTGATGTGAAATCTTTCGTTTTTCTTCGGTCGCCGTTGACAGATGACGTAGAGCTGTGCAGTTCTTTGTTTACGAATTGTTTTGTTCCGTAATATCGGAAAAAATATCAAGTTCGTGATTATTTGTGCCAAAAGATCCGGTTCGATTTCAAATCTCTTCCGTTATGAATAGTTATCAATAATTTGAAGTGCAAATACCACTCACTGTGTTGTAATTAATCGGTGATTCTGTTTCGTCGCAACTGTGCTGTCACCGTCCATTTAATAATAAAGGTAAATTAATGAAATTTCCACTTTTAACACTAAAAATAAAATAATTTAACCGGAGCTTGTACCGTTCACACTGTAGTGTTTCTTAAATATTAATGATCCCTATAAAATGTATATAAATATTTCGGCTCAGCCGTCGTCAAGATATATGACATTTCTGAAATCGAACAATTCGTTGAAAATTTAAATTCAAGGAATCGAAACAAAAAGAAATGGATTAATAATATTTTACACGATTTAGTTAAGGTACCATAGCCAATCGTGCAAAACGTTATTTTAAAATGAATGATTATAAATTAAAATAAAAAGCATTTGATGATTATGATAATATGATAAACCTTATTAATTTTGCCTATTGAGACCGGAACCTTTGCAAGCGCCTAAAATATAAATATAAGCCAATTCCCAAGATTTGACGTCCCTTTCCTTTGCATTATCACCAAGGCATTTTATTATTTTAACTTTAAAACATTGATCAAAAGATAAATTATGCGCCCTGGCATGCAAAGATATTGGGAGTTGGCTTTCATTTCCTACACTAGCCCTATGATTATTTAGTCTAATATTAAGTGGTGTTGTTGTTTCACCGATATAAAAGGCATCACAAGTCCTGCACAGAAGTTAATATACTATATTTTTGGAAATACAACTGCAATGAAAGGGAATCCTGTAACTATTAGTAGTATTTGGACTGGTAAAAAAAGGACTTAGATCTAACAGAGGACAAGTTTTACAACGTGGACGACCACAAGGTTGAAGGCCAAAAGTATTATTACCAATAGAGAAATTTTGATTATTTTTTGTTTTGTTTAATATTGATCTAATATTAGGTGGTCTGCGGAAAGATAAAATTGGCGGTGAATCTAAGAGATCCTTAGTGGATGCATCATTAGAAATGATGGGGAATAAATCAGATAATATATCTCGCAGTTTCTCAGCACCAGGAAAATAAGTGGTGCTAAGAAAGATTTTATTATTATTATTATTTTTATTTGAAGAAATTTTAGGTTTTGGTATATATTTTACTTCAGAGTTTAGAATATGTTTATCCAATAGAGGAGCAGGGTATTTTCTTTCAAGAAGAGATTGCTTTAGATTATTGAGATATGTATCTAAATTTTCTTTGTTGTTAACTAAACGGTGTCCGCGAATGGACATTGAATAGGGAATGGATCTCTTGGTGTGAAATGGATGACAGCTATCAAAGTGTAAATACTGTTCTTTATTTGTAGGTTTTATATGAATCGCGGTTTTAATTTTACCTTCGGAAATTGTTAAATCAACATCTAAGAAAGTAATTTGTGATTTAGAAATGGTATGAGTGAAATTCAAAGGGCCAAAATTATTTAGGTCGTCAAGAAAGGTTGTTAGAGTAGTTTGTCCGTGTGGCCAAATCATTACTATGTCGTCAATAAATCTATACCATAATATGGGTTTTAAATTTTGCGTTTGAAGAAAATTTTGCTCGAATAATCCCATGAAAAGGTTGGCATATGAAGGTGCCATACGAGTGCCCATAGCAGTCCCTTTAATTTGAAGATAAAATTCATCTTAAAAGGAGAAAGCATTACACGTTAAGACAAACTCGGCTAATTTGCAAAGAAAATCTGTAGAAGGTATTTGAGGATGAGGTCTCTCATCAAGAAAATAAGAAATGGCTTCCAATCCAAAATTATGAGGAATATTGGTATACAGGGATATGGCGTCAATAGTAACAAATAATAGGTCGTCTGACTTTGGAATTACAGTATTCTTTAAAATATCAATAAAATGATAGCTGTCTTTGTCGTCCACGTTGTAAAACTTGTCCTCTGTTAGATCTAAGTCCTTTTTTTACCAGTCCAAATACTACTAATAGTTACAGGGTTCCCTTTCATTGCAGTTGTATTTCAAAAAATATAGTTTAACAACTTCTGTGCAGGACTTATGATGCCTTTTATATCGGTGAAACAACAACACCACTTAATATTAGACTAAATAATCATAGGGCTAGTGTAGGAAATGAAAGCCAACTCCCAATATCTTTGCATGCCAGGGCGCATAATTTATCTTTTGATCAATGTTTTAAAGTTAAAATAATAAAATGCCTTGGTGATAATGCAAAGGAAAGGGACGTCAAATCTTGGGAATTGGCTTATATTTATATTTTAGGCGCTTGCAAAGGTTCCGGTCTCAATAGGCAAAATTAATAAGGTTTATCATATTATCATAATCATCAAATGCTTTTTATTTTAATTTATAATCATTCATTTTAAAATAACGTTTTGCACGGTTGGTTATGGTACCTTAATTAATCGTGTAAAATATTATTAATCCATTTCTTTTTGTTCGATTCCTTGAATTTAAATTTTCAACGAATTGTTCGATTTCAGAAATGTCATATATCTTGACGACGGCTGAGCCGAAATATTGATATACATTTTATAAAAATCATTAATATTTAAGAAACACTAATCGCCTATTATTTTCCAGCATTCATTCTCGTCTTTCGCATTGTTGTGTTGCCGCTGTGGGAGACAGTGGGAGGCCGGTTTGATCAGGTTCCAATACCACGGCGGGGGGCACTTAGCGGACACTGAAAGAAGAGAGGAAAAAGGCGTGGAGTCACTCCTGGTCGCCACAGACCAGATAAGTGCCCTTTCATTATTTTATCATTTCATTTATTTAGTAATAAACATAATTTCAATTTGAATATATATATATATATATATATATATATATATATATATATATATATATATATATATATATATATATATATATATATATATATATATATATATATATATATATATATATATATATATATATATATATATATATATATATATATATATATATATATATATATATATATATATATATATATATATATATATATATATATATATATATATATATATATATATATATATATATATAGGGGGAGACGGGGCTGTTTGGGACACGGGGAAGTTATAAAAACGCGTTTTTTTTCATAATGCGCCTTTCTAAAAATGTCAAAAAAAGACGTTTAGTTGAAAACACGTAAGTCAGTCAGTTGTCAAAATGGTTTGTGGTTGCGGTCGTTATTGCAAGTTGTAGACAAAAATTAAAGATTTCCAGAATTCAGTAAGTACTTTTAAAGTAATTTCGTAAGCCTCTAACTAGTTAAGCCTTTAACGTACTTAATTATGCATTAAGACAAGTTGATAGAGCATATATTTCACCATTATGCTCGGTTAATGTTATTCTCGCAACTTAACATCGAAATTTTTCTTGATTTTTAATTTAAAAATTGCTTTGGTGGGGCACTTTGAGAAATCTGCCATGGGGCAGTTTTGGACGCGTTCAAAACTGCCCCGGTCGGTGATGGAGTCGTTCGATTACAGGTGCATTTTGTATTATTGCAGTTATGGTGCGTACCTACTTATAAACGTAAAACCGACCGAAATGTCATAGAAGAAGATATGAGACGTGCAGTGAAGATGATCATAAAAAAAAGTCGTTCAGGATTTTCGCTGACATGTTTGGTATTAAGATATTGTTCAATCAAATCCTTCAGTATAGGAAAAATCATTCCCTGAGCGATGAAGAAGAAACTGATAGTGGGAATTCAGATGGCGACACTTGTGACCCTAACCCACAACATTTAAATAAACATGGATCGCGACAGGTTTTTTCAGTCTTGGAGGAAAAGCTCCTAGAAGAATACTTTTTGAAATGATCTAACATACATTATGGACTGACTTATACTCAAGCACAAGAACTTGCTTACTCGTATGCCGTACTCCTAAAGAAAAAAAATCCTGAAATTTGGACGAACAAAAATCGCGCGGGTAAATATTGGATGTCTGGTTTTATCAAGCGACACCCAACCATGTCTCTAAGAAAACCAGAAAACACAAGTTTATCTCGTGCAACATCATTCAATAGACACAACATAGACTTATTCTATGATAACTTAGTTAAAGTCATGGATAAGTACAAGTTCACTTCAGACCGAATACTCAACATTGACGAAACAGGAATCACAACTGTTCTCCAAGCTCCGAAAGTGATCGCCCAAGCCTGTAAAAGGCAGGTGGGCCAAATTGTTTCTGCAGAAAGGGGAATTCTTACAACATTTTGTGGTATCATTACTGCGAGCGGTCAAGCCCTACCTCCAGCATACATATTCCCTAGAAAGCGAATGAACCTGGCATACATGAACGGCTGTCCGCCAAGTGCAAAAGCTTTTCCATCAAACACTGGTTGGATGACCTCTGAGATTTTTCCGCAATTGTTAGAACACATAAAACAGCACACAAAATGTACTGTTGATGACCCAATACTGCTTCTGATGGATAACCACGAATCCCACCGCTCAATAGAAGCAATAATCTACTCTAAAGCTAATGGTATCATAATGCTCTCATTTCCACCTCACTGCTCACATCGACTTCAGCCGCTGGATGTAGGCGTATTTGGTCCATTCAATTCACGATGCCGAACATCTTTCAACGATCATCTATCATCAAATACTGGAAAGCCTATTACAATTGACCAGATAGCAAATCTGACCTGCCAACCGTACCTCCTCTCATTTCATCCGTCCAATATAGCAAACTCTTTTAAGCATCCAGGTATATTTCCCATAAATCGCCTTGCTTTTGGAGATGAAGACTTTGAGGGTGACATTCCCAAATCCCACCAAGGGAGTCCTTCGTCACGATGTAAGTGGCTTTTATAATTATTTACTTTATAGTCATCTATTTAATCAATTCTAAAAAGAATATATACACAAAACTATCAAATATTTCAAAATATTGAATTTTGACATATTTTATGTTTCCTTCATTGTAAATAATCCATTTAGGTTAAAGGTAAACTTTCCAACTTATAGGAAAGACCTGACTGCTTCCTTTCATTGATGTGAGGGCATGTCACGCATTTAGTTTTAATTTTTCAGCTGAATATTATTGATCGCAGCTTCTTTATATCGCACCTTTAGAAAATAAAAAAACGAAATTCGAAATTTTAAATACTTCCATCTGTCAAGTAGCTCGTCTTGTCCGTTATTTCCCTTGAAATAATAAGTATTCGAGTGATTTTACGTGTAAATAAGGATGATTGCTTAATTTTTGAGATAATTGGATGAAGGGTGAGCGTTACTAGTTGTAAAATGGGCCCAACTAAACCTACTTCTCTTTCCGCAAGTGAGAGACATCTATCATTCTCGTTTGTTACACCAAAGCATTCCCGAATCCCACCAAGGGAGTCCTTCGTCACGAAGTGGCTTTTATAATTATTTACTTTATAATCATCTATTTAATCAATTCTGAAAAGAATATATACACAAAACTATCAAATATATATATATATATATATATATATATATATATATATATATATATATATATATATATATATATATATATATATATATATATATATATATATATATATATATATATATATATATATATATATATATATATATATATATATATATATATATATATATATATATATATATTTAAACCTACTCCTCTTTCCGCAAGTGAGAGGCATTCATCATTCTCGTTAACACCTAAAGCATTCCCGAATCCGATCAAGGGAATCCTTCGTCACGATGTAAGCGGCTTTTATAATTATTTACTTTATAATCATCTTATTGATCAATTCTAAAAAGAATATATACACAAAACTATCAAATATTTCAATATATATACATATATATATATATATATATATATACAGATCAACTCATTCTTTTTGAGCTCTACAACTACATGCTCAGGTCACACGTATTGCATTTATTGCACTGCACTGCACACCAATGCACTGAAACCAAAAAAGGGATAGACATATTTTATACCTGTGAGAATGACGGAGAGAGGTTGAGTTTACGCGTGACTGTAATGATTCTCGTCGAAGCCAGCCGTTTAACGGTACAGTCAGACGATTACATAACTAATAGATTCGTGCGTTGTGATCGTGCGTTCGACTGTGCTGAATCCCAGGAGGTACAGTAGGTAAATAACTTTATTTTCTATTATTTCTTGTCGTGATCGTCGTTTAATATGCCGTTAAAAACAAAATTGGGAAATAAGACGCTGAAATCCCAGACAAGGGAATTAATATCAAATATTTACCATTTCATGAAAGATGAAGCGAAATTCGGAATAACAATTGAATTGCAAGCGGTCTTAAAAAGGCTTTCTGCTGCTAGTAAAATATCTATCGCGTCAATAAAAAGAGTTTTAGCCGAAAAAAAAAAATATTAGATTCTGACCAGCCGATGTCATTTTCTACGCCAGGGAAAAAAAAGACTAACTGTCGTAAACCAAAGACGGGTTTGGATGATTTTGATAAAACGGCAATACGGCGGATTGTTTTAAACTTTCATTTAACAGATAATGTAATCCCAACTTTGAAAACTCTCCGCCAGAAAGTTGTTCGTGATACTAATTTCAACGGAAGCCGGTGTAGCTTGGGAAGAATTTTAAGGGAAATTGGATTTATATGGCAAAAGACAGAAAATAACCGAAAAGTTTTAATTGAAAGACATGACATTAAATTGCAGCGCATAAATTTTTTAGAATCAATTAAATATTTCCGCAATGAAAATAGATCAATTTTATATACTGATGAGACATATATCCATAGCAGCCATACTACTCCTAAATCATGGACATGTAGTCCGACAAAAGGCCTTAAAATGCCTATTTCCAAGGGTCAGCGTTTGATAGTAGTTCACGCTGGAGGTAGTGATGGGTTTGTACCCAATGCAATGCTGATATATAAATCTTCTCAAAAATGTGGTGATTATCACCACGACATGAACTTCAGTAATTATGAGAAATGGCTTAAAGAAAAACTTATTCCGAATTTAAATCCTAATTCTGTTGTAGTGATTGATAATGCCCCATACCACAACGTGCAATTAAACCCAGCACCAACGTCCAACTCTCGAAAAGCTGTTATGCAACAGTGGTTACGCGATAAAAATATTCGGGATATGTAGCGAAAAAGAACGTTTCTTTTAAACTGGACGATGCTGTGACACACGCCATAGATAAAATTGAAACAATGTCAACCAGAGACTCCCAATGTTGGACTAATGTTTGTCGTCATGTTATCGATATAGAAAACAAATATAGGCTAACCGAACCGGTGTTAGATAGAATTTTAGACAATCTATCATTTGTAGTAAATACGGGAAGTAGTGATGAAGAAATGAACGCAGTTAATTTAGATGAAAGTAGATCTGAAAACAGTGACAGTGATTTAGAAGGAATATATCCACTTCAATGAATAATACTATGTGTCTTACTGTGTACTGTAAAATTGGCACATATAATTATAATAATAGTTTGGACAGTGAAAGGTGATCGTATTGTGTTGTAAGCAGAGTCTATAAAAGTATTGTGTTTGAGATGTACTGTTATAATTGAGGCTCCTAATATAAAAGTGGTAATAGTTTGGAAAGTGAAACATGATTGTTTTGTGTTTTTGTGTCACAATCCTAATGTTATTTTCCACATAATTATATATCACACCGTATTATAAACCAAACTAATTATCGATATTACATCATGGACCGTTATGCATGTAATGCATGTGTTAATCGCTAATGAACATTTAAATTATCGTACAGTCATTCTCTAAAACAATACTGTTAGGATGGCTAGTCGATTTTGTACGTCGAAATTAAGTTTTTTTTATTTTGTATTCATCACTTCAATATTTATTATTTTTTTTATTTTATTTGATTAAAAAAATTACACCGTTTGTAGTGACAAATGCTTGCGTCGCTCCTAACTAGGCATAGCCGATCTATTTTGAATATTTATATTTTATTGTGAAATTACTTGTTTTCTGCCTGCCTTTTTTCTTTCTGTTTCATGTCTTCAATTCACGGGGACATCGATAAAGTAAATACATGGACCGGGGACATGAAATATTTTTGAATTATTGATTATATATAAATTATGGACAATAATAGTACCAAAAAAGTGGTCACTGGTTTTCTTTGGCGGTTCTTTCCAGTGGAATCTTACACCGTTTGTAGTAACAAATGCTTGCGTCGCTCCTAACTAGGCATAGCCGATCTATTTTGAATATTTATATTTTATTGTGAAATTACTTGTTTTCTGCCTGCCTTTTTTCTTTCTGTTTCATGTCTTCAATTCACGGGGACATCGATAAAGTAAATACATGGACCGGGGACATGAAATATTTTTGAATTATTGATTATATATAAATTATGGATAATAATAGTACCAAAAAAGTGGTCACTGGTTTTCTTTGGCAGTTCTTTCCAGTGGAATCTTACTTGTAGAACTCGCCGGAAAAAATAGGAAAAAGTACAATTACTGTCTTTTGACGTTCAGTATGTGTATATTATGTATTTACATTGAATAAAAATATTTGAAATTGAATTTGAATTTGTTAATTAGACTATAAAAGCCAATTTTAAATTTTCAATACATCATCACGATATCAAATATTCTGTCGTTGGCTGTACATGCCTTGGTTTTAAGGAAGACGGCGAAGTCCGTTACATATAGCGGCTCTAGTCTAGCACGAGGCCATTTGATTTTCTTTCTCATGTGCAGTTTTGACGAGGTTGTGTTTAATCTGTGTAAGCATTTTTGAGACTGTGGTCGAGAGCTCAAAAAGAATGAGTTGATCTGTATATATATATATATATATATATATATATATATATATATATATATATATATATATATATATATATATATATATATATATATATATATATATATATATATATATATATATATATATATATATATATATATATATATATATATATATATGATAAGGTTTGTAAAGAAATCCGTTTATAGGATGATGTTTTTATTTAAAATAAAATTAGTAAAAGCTACTTAAAAAGTAGCGAAGGAAATCCCAGCTTGTATTGGGAAATGCTTATGTTTGAATGAGATATACTTACGGATGTGCACGACTTTCGACGGTGCAATGTAAGTTTAAAGGTCCTTTTGCAGTCGACTAACGATCACTATTCATCCATATATCTCATAAATAGGGCTTATCCTTATGCAACACAAAATGCCTTCAATTGAGACGAATTAAGCTAAAAAATAAAAAAATAAACTATTGATCACTTCGGCAAAGCCGTTTTCCAAATGAAAGTGACATTACGAAATAATTCAAATTTCGAATGCTACCAACATTTAAAATATGATACAATTGGCTGAGTTTGTTATCAACGAGCCATTAAATCGAAATAAAAATAAAAAAACCTCCATATGCTCAATGAAATGAAAGAAGAAACTTCAATCTTAATTTCTGGCAGAGGAGTTTATAATAAAGATTGTATAATGTTATCAAAATAGGGTAAACCATATAAAATTGTATAATATTAAAAAATTGTAAAGAAATATTGTAGAAAACAGTATAATATTGTTATATTTGATAAGGTTTGTAAAGAAATCCGTTTATAGGATGATGTTTTTATTTAAAATAAAATTAGTAAAAGCTACTTAAAAAGTAGCGAAGGAAATCCCAGCTTGTATTGGGAAATGCTTATGTTTGAATGAGATATACTTACGGAGGTGCACGACTTTCGACGGTGCAATGTAAGTTTAAAGGTCCTTTTGCAGTCGACTAACGATCACTATTCATCCATATATGTATCTCATAAATAGGCCTTATCCTTATGCAACACAAAATGCCTTCAATTGAGACGAATTAAGCGAAAAAATAAAAAAATAAACTATTGATCACTTCGTCAAAGCCGTTTTCCAAATGAAAGTGACATTACGAAATAATTCAAATTTCGAATGCTACCAACATTTAAAATATGATACAATTGGCTGAGTTTGTTATCAACGAGCCATTAAATCGAAATAAAAATAAAAAAACCTCCATATGATCAATGAAATGAAAGAAGAAACTTCAATCTTAATTTCTGGCAGAGGAGTTTATAAAAAAGATTGTATAATGTTATCAAAATAGGGTAAACCTATATAAAATTGTATAATATTAAAAAATTGTAAAGAAATATTGTAGAAAACAGTATAATATTGTTATATTTGATAAGGTTTGTAAAGAAATCCGTTTATAGGATGATGTTTTTATTTAAAATAAAATTAGTAAAGGCTACTTAAAAAGTAGCGAAGGAAATCCCAGCTTGTATTGGGAAATGCTTATGTTTGAATGAGATATACTTACGGATGTGCACGACTTTCGACGGTGCAATATATATATATATATATATATATATATATATATATATATATATATATATATATATATATATATATATATATATATATATATATATATATATATATATATATATATATATATATATATATATATATATATATATATATATATATATATATATATATATATATATATATATATATATATATATATATATATATATATATATATATATATAGATATATATATATATATTTATTTAAATATAAAGAATATCATGTTTTAAAATAGGCTGCAAATTGCGAGGAAGGGCAAAAACAGTTAATTATTGTTAGAAATAATTTCAGAACCGAAATTGAATTTGCATTCAATATTCTTCACATTTTAGTTTTCACTGATTATTTTTTACGATATATTTTCAAGGATATACACAGCCATAATAATAATTATTATTAATTATCGTTTTATTTTTTTAAATCGGTTTATTTTGAATTTACGCACTGTGCTGACATCTGCTGCATCCGTACAAAAAAAAGTTGTTATTAATGGGGCACTAACGTTCTGTCGTGAAACTAAATAGTTGGTATCTTATTTAACAGACGGCGCTGTTCGTCGCTAGAAATTCTAGTTGAAGTATTGAATTAGCACATTAAGTAATATTTGGATAGGTGGCAGTAGCAGTCATATATCAAGATTTATTTTTCGTGTTTAATTTTTGTCGGTTTATTTAGATTTCATGAGTGCCTAATGGGTATCCGCATTTCGTTTAATTTTTTAATGCGTGAATGAGCGGTTTATGGTCTGCATATATTATCAGCTCTCTCCCTTCTACCATCTTCCGGAAGTGTCGCACGGCCAGGTATATCGCCAGTAATTCTTTATCGTATGCCGCATATTGTTCATGCGCGTGTGACAAGGCTTTTGGAAAAAATCCCTAATGGCACCCATTTTTGTATTTGACGCACCCGCGCATGTATTTGACGCATCCGTCATTAGTGCCAACGGTGCTTGTGCGATTGGATGCGCCAGTAGAACCGCTTCCTCTATGCTCTGTCTGCATTGGTTGAAGGCTTCGGTGCTCTCTTCTGTCCATTCTATTTTTGTGTGGTCGTTCTTTTTTGTTTCTTTCAGGAATATGTTTAGTTTGGCTTGTCGATGTGCTGCTTCTGGGATGCTGTGCCTGTAAAAATTGACCATGCCTAGGAAGCGTCGAAGTTCCTGGACATCGTTTGGTTTCGGAAAGTTTTTTATTGCCTCCACCTTGTCGGCTTTTGGTCCTATTCCTGTTGAGTTGACTGTATATCCTAGGAAGTCGAGCTCTGGCTGTGCGATCTGACATTTCTGTAGGTTTATGGTGATGCCTTGTTTGTCCAGTCTCTCCAGTATCTCTGTGATGTGTTCCTTATGGGTCGTTTCGTCCTCTGACGCTATAAGGATATCGTCAATGTAGGCGTATGCGAAAGGCACCTGATCCATAAACCGTTGTATGCTTTGTGCTCCGTTGCAGAGTCCGAAAGACATACGGGTCATTTCAGATAATCCGAACGGGGTGGTAATGGCAGTCTTCTCAATATCTTCGGGCCTTACTGGCATTTGCGTGTATGGCTTCACCAGGTCCAGTGACGTGAATATCGTTTTTCCTTGCAGAGCGTGGGTAAAATCGTGTATTCTGGGAACAGTGTACCGATCCGGCACCGTGATGCTGTTCAGCCGTCTGTAGTCTCCACATGGACGGAATTCACCGTTGCTTTTCTGTACCAGACGCAGTGGACTTGCCCATTGGCTTTTCGAAGGTCTACATACACCTGCCTCCATCATCTCATCGACAACTTTCTTCGCTGCCGCGTATCTTTCCGGATTTAGTGGTCTCGGGCGCGCGAATACCGGTCTTCCTTCAGTTTCGATGTGGTGTACTATGTCGTGTTTAGGTTGCCTTGGTTGTGACTTGTTCGAAAGTATTTTGGGGAAGCTCTCGAAGATCTTCTTGCATTCCTGGTTGGTCTCGATTGGGAATACCGCTGGTTGCGGTATGTGGTTTTTCTCGGCGTATTTGTTGTCCTTCATTTTCATTAGGAGCCTCTTTCGGTTGAGGTCCACCAGCTCACTACATATATGCATTTTGACATCCATTGGAACAAGAAAACACAACTTTTTCGATTCATTGGTGGTTGTGGTTTTACATTTTACACAAAACATGGTTTTCGACGCCTTCAAATATGATCGTTTCACGACTCCACGCGCCTTAATATTCCATATCTCGAAAACTAATTGACGTATCGAAATAATTTTTCCACACGATTTTTTTATATTTAAAATACATTACGGAGAGCTTAAAATAAAAATTAGTGAACATTCTCCATTACATAATAACTCCGCAGGCATTTTCCTATCCGATTAGAGCGCTAAAGACTTATTTTATTTAGTTTGGGGGGTTATGACCCTTTGTAGCCTTATAGCTTTAATTAGTAAAGGGTTTTGCTTTAATTAGTAAAGGGACGATCGATTTCGAAATTCTTTTAACGGTAGTCTTAATTCTGGATTTAATGTTGAGTATAAATAAATATAACTTGTTTTTTTTTAAAGAGGATATGCAAAATTTATATTTATATTATAATTCATAAGAATAATTTAGTAATGTGCTATTTTGGTAATATTTTTTTTAATTTAAAATTTTATGTTAAAATATAAATTTAAAATATATTATTTGTTATAGAAAAGAAACGTTGAACAATAATATTAATAACGATGATAATAATAATAAAGAAATACCCATATGGTCTTAGAGGGAGGAAAATACTGTTACTTTTTTTAACCTGGGGTAATTTGACCAATGTTATTGATCGTTCTTTCAACCTGGAGTGAACGTAAATACTTAAGGACGTAACAGTGCACTGTCTTTCTATGCCGACTTGCCCGTGAGAGTCCAACGCCTTACCGCGTGGCACTGGCAAGTTGAAACAGCGTTCAGCCTCCCTCACTACCAGATTTTGCCGGAATACTTCGTGCTCCTGTCTAGTTACGGATTCGAGATAGTTTGCGGGGTCTCTACCTGACGTAAATGGTAGGGTACGGTTTCGTCCAGCTTGGGCCTTAAAACCCATTTTGCTTCCGTGTCGGTTCAACTCACGATTCAGCTTCTATTCAGTAGCCTACTCGTGTGGAGGTAGGTACCCCGGGAAAGGCTCCCGCGTCTCAGGCCTCGCGGCTGGTAGATCGGATTCCATTTGGGGAATACATCCCGGCGCTACTGGACGGTTTGCGCTCCGTGCGGCGTCAACTAATCGGTTTTTGCACTCTGACTAATTACTGAGGGAATGTGGGGACTATGGAAATATACTGTCTCCTAAGCAGCGTGGGTAGATGTTGACCTATTGTCATGCCACTATTGAAACGACATATAGGCCACCTGATCCCATGTGGCACTATAGGCGAAAGACGCCCATGTCCGCGATATATTCGAATTTAATTACCGCTGTAATACAACGGGTAGAGGCGGCGCAAGCGACTTCGGACCCGTAACTTATCGAAATGGTCCGAATCGGCTCGTGGGTGGTCAAAATGTACATATATCTCAATTTCGAACAATTTTGCGCGTTCACAATACGTCTTTGTCGGTTTGTAGGCTGGTAAAGTAAAAGAACAAGAAAAAAATCGACCGCAAACAATTGATACATTGAAGGTAATCATAACTTCCACCATTATTAAAATCGAGCAAGATTTATGCGTTTAGTCATCGAAAATTGGACCATGGTCAAGAAATAAAGGTGCAACTAGAGCTGTCAACTACAACGGGCGAACCCGTCAATTCAGGAAGTTTCAACGATGTTAGATGGTTCGGTCCCCCGCGAGGTGAGAGTAGAAGACTTGGGAAGAAAACAGTCCACTGTCTAGATAGGCCACTTGCCCATCAGAGGCCATCGCCTTATGGCCAGGTACCGGTAAAGGTACCCAGCGGGCAGCCTCGACCCCCTGATTACCACTTGGAGGGATATGTTCATTTGGAATTAACCATCAGGATGCCTCCTGCCTCCTGACTGGTTACAGAATCGAGGTCGCTTGCGCGGTCCTCTCCCTTACGTAGCGGTGCGAACCACGGCATCCTTTGCCCGGCTTGTTCACCCGGGGTCAGGTGGCCGAATGGAATTTCAAGAGCAGTTACCGTAAGGTTAAATTGAAAATAAAATAAATTAAATACGACAATTAAATTAAGATTATAATGTCTCAAACAGCTTCGTCATCGTAAAAACGAAGGCTGGAGAAAGATATATCTCAGGGACGTGTGGAACCTATGTTCGGAACTAGGCAGAAAGATGATTTTTATAACACTGTGTCTCAATGGAACCTGGATGTAGACCAGGAAAATAAAATATGTTTGGATAGGGAAAGGGAGCAAATGGCGGATAAGATTCAAGAGTTAGAAACAAAATTGTTGCAATTGGAAATAGGAAAAGATGCAAGGAGGAAATCTATAAAACCACGTTGCGAACCTGTGCACTTGGGTTACAGTCATATATACAATGGGAATATCACGTGAATATATTTATCTGCCGGTGAGTGAAATTTATATGCTTATATAAGTTGCCGCGATTGGAAAAGACTTTCTTACACTGCTGACACGCATGCTTTAGTTTGCGATGGACCGATTGGACGTGTGTTCTTAAATTTCAAATATTTGTGAATGCCTTGTCGCATTCTTCACATTTATGTTTCTTAAATTTCCTATGCACACCATCAACGTGCTCAATTAGATTAAATCTACTACTCGATCCATGGCTACATTTGACGCCCATATATTTCTTCCTATTTGGCTTCACACAGTCTTTGCAAAGTAACACAATTTCATTAGAATGATTGCATGCTCCCATTGGCAAACTTCTGTCTAGATGGCGATCACATACAACGCATGTGAATTCATTAAATTTTAATAACAATACTTTGACCTCTTTCATGTCCTTAATATCCTCTTCCGGTTCCTTGCTATCTGATTCAACAGGATCGCTCCATTCGGGTTTTATGCAACTCACTGCCTCTTCTTAAAATTCCAAAATATTTTCTTCTACATAAGAAGGGTTTGGTTGTTCTTCTTTGAAGCAAATATATTTCACGATTTAATAATCTTCACTTTAATGTCTGCATTAAGGTGACGCTATTGGCTAAATCAAATTCAACTTTCTCTTGAGACAGGCGAGGGGTGAAACGAAGCAGGAGACGTCTATGATAGGGGTATTTTTTAGCGCCCTCTATGAGTACACGGTTAACTACTTGATTACGCGCGACCACCGCGTAGAATTGGCGCTGTCGTCGCCCACTCGTCATTGCGACATGTGACGTCGTCATTGCGACATGCGCTCGCAACCTAAGGTCGCGGTCGGCGCCGCTGTTGAAGCAGTTTTAATATTATAATATTTTCCTTCCAAAAATTCTTGCAAATAATAATATTATGAAGAAACTTATGTAGATAACTTTTAGGTATTCGATCCTCCCAGGAACGAATTATATAATAATAAGATTGTATCTATTTCTTCTAGATACCCCTTCAGAATAAGAATATTTAGGCAAGTTCTGTAATTTATTATCATATCGAAGGTTAAAAGGTAATCGGGTATAAGCGACATAAATCGAATTGCCCACGAGAGCAGTTTAAAGTTTGAAATTGAATAAAAATGGACTTAACTTTTTTATTTATTGTCATATCGTGAAAATGGAAACAGGTCTAGAATCAGGAAAAATAAAAGCATTAATTGGCACACTTACTTATTTATTTACACGTTGTTTTATGTGGCTCTATGTCGCTTAGATCAATTGATCTCATTTTCCGTATGAGTTAATAAGGCATAAGTTACATTTACACAGAAAAAACGAAGAGTATAGAAAACTATGCTACATTTGATATCCTCATACCAAGAGGCAATAGGGCATGTCACATGACTGTAGAATAACTTAAATGGGTAAAAAAGGACAAGTGACGATTCACATCATTATGCCAGAAGGTAATGGAGCATAAGAAATAGTGCTTAGCAAAAACATCGTGAGGATAACCAACAAATTTTATATAATTAATTTTCATATAATGGAGAATGTTACTGGGTCTGAAAATTCGCTTGCAACTTCGTCATATTAGAGATTTTATTTACACAAATACATTAGTTTTTGTTTCATTCAAAAATACCAAGTAGTTTTTGTTTTGCACGCATTTAAAACTCCCGTAAATATCGAACCCGGCGCTCGGGCGGCCGACTACTGTGTGACGTCATTTTCCAACACTCCGATCGCTCGCGCGCTCTTGTTACTAGAGTACTGCCGGCTGTCAGCGGTTGTAGTATGTATTTTGCACTGAATTAACGAACTCTACTCGTCAGTGGATTTCATTTTGTTTTGTTTCGTGCGTGCGTTATAGAGTGTATTCAATTAATAAAGTGCAGTGCAATGGACGAAGGATTTGAAAAAGGGCAATCGGATAATCTACCTAAAATAGATGGATTTATAGTAGTCCATTATTTTTCGAATAATAGTGTTTTTTTGCCGCCGAAATGCAAGGAGTAATAATGCAAAAGTAAGTAATTATACCCTTCGGCTGCCTGACATAGTTATTTTGAAAATCTAATTTAACGATACCATATAATAACCAATTTCGCAAACGCGGCGCAAGTACCAAATCTTTTAAGTTTTGTGTAATATATAAATAGTGAAATGTTAATAGCCACATACCTAATTATTCTTTTTAATAAAATTTAACTAAATAATTTAACTTATTTCGAATACAGTGAATCGAACAGATGTACAAAACGTTTTTTTTATGTTATGAATAAAATACCTGAATCGCCTTTTTAATATCGTGAATCGTCTTTTTTGTTTGTTACCTATCGGCAAGAGAGATGATGCTATTGGTTACGTGCAAATTAAACGAGCAGGTGATATTTGTAAAGTTAAATGTAGAGTCGCACCAGAACATCGCGTACGTGCAAAACCATATCATTGCAGTTTAGCATGCGATGAAAAGGACGAAGAAATTTTGAATTTAGCCTGCGAAGATTGTGCCGCCAGCAAAGGTGGCTGTAAATATGGCGTAACATTTTTAATGTGGTTAAATCATCGAAGCGAGGAGACTTCGACAATTTCTATTAAGTGTTATTGGAAAAAATCTAAGATCTCAGGTATCGGTACTACACTGAACGTGATTGAGGCTAAACATTTTGGTACAACACGTTAAGTCGAGCAGAATGAAAATGATTTTTTCGACAAAGTAATATTAAAACTTCGTGAGCTTCAAATACAGTGCTCGCTCGCACAGTATGTATGTGAAAAAAAGAAGTGGAATAGGTGTATATCCATTACCTAATTAATCATTTTAAAAAAAACGGTGTGGATTTTGATGTCGAGAGTTTTATAACATTTTGTAAAATAGAAATGACGGAATTAAGATGTCTTCAAGTAAAAAAATGGGATACAATATCCCAATCACATTCTAATTTTTAATTCGAGCAGCGCTTCGGATAAATAACAGCCTCAAAAAAGTCAAAAAAGACTAAGCTACATTTGATATCATCATACTAAGAGGTAATAGGGCATAAGTCATATGACTGTAGAATAACTTAAAGAAGGTTAAGTGACGATTCACATCATTATGCCAGAGGAGCATAAGAAACAGTGCTTAGCAAAAACATCGTGAGGATAACCAACAAACAAAAAAGGAGGTACGCTAATTACTTATTTTTACACACATAAAAATCATTTGCAGAGCAATCGGTATGCTATATTGTAGTGGATGCTGCAGAACAACATCAAACAACTTTTTTTTGGCACACACAATCATCACGAAATAGTTTTATAGATAAGTTGACTATTGGTCAACATTATCTTCGATGTCAGTTTGCGGCAAAGTATCATTCACCATTTTGTTGACTATTAAAGTTAAATACTCTGCCTGACACTGTTGAGTTATAACTTGATCTGAGCAAAGCTTCAATAAATCTTTGTGTTTATTCTCAGTAATTGGCAGTGGTGTAGGATAGCAGTCCGGTAAGCCAAGAAACTTTGTTTTGGACGCGACTTCAATACGGGATACATGTTTTTATTATTATTAGTTAAGAAACACACACACAACAATTTATTGTGTAATTTTTAAGTACATTTTTTCTAGGATCTATTTCCCACGTCAACGCCGGCAACAAGCGATTAGTTACAATTATTCTGATTATAAGCCGTGGTAACTATTGACTTCAAGCAGTGAAACTATTGCAATTTTATATCATAATTCTGGTAGAAAGTTCGATAATCATACGCATATTACTATTATTCTTACAGCAATGTGTTCCAATTTCAGATAAAAGGGCCGGTAAACGTTCACCTAATATTATTTTTACAACAAGGAGTTACTTAGGACACTTACTATTCCAATTACGCTTTTCCTACTAGTCTTGACTTACTTTCTTCTCTTACTACTACTACTAGTTTATACTTACTACTACTACTACTACTTTCCTACTAATCTTTATCTTACCTTTCCTACTAGTCCTACTAGTCTTTTCTTACTAGCCTTTTCAAAATAGTATGACCACATTTTGTCAATGAATAACAAGACCGTATTATCAGTGAAACATACCACTTTTGTCATATTACTGTAGAATAAAAGAAAAACCATATCTGCCACAGTTAGTCACGTAACTGCAAAACAATATCGTCAGTTTGGGAAAAATCGAAAAAATATTGAAAATCATAACGCCGATACCATCAAAAAACGCTAAACATACATGGGAGTGTTTCAGAAAGGCCTCGGCGTGATCAAAAATGTAAGCACCTATACTGCATTAATGTGTAGTTCAAGGCCCTACATTTTATGCATTTGCTATACAGAATATAGAATAAACACGTAGGTATATGTAATAGAAATCCTAAAGAAATGTAATTACCGTGGCATTTTAATGTATATCGCTGCAGTTAATTTATGTACGGTCAACCATTCGAGCCCTCTTTGTGCTAAAAATATAAAAAACGGGTTTTATACCACTAAATTAAAAAACATCACTGGAATTTTCATGCTGGGTTGCTACTTGAGAAGCCCTGCCGCCGCCTGTCGCCACAGCTGTCGCCTGACTAGATGCGCCGCGTCGATGGATTGAAATTATTAAAATTTGCTACATTGAAACTCATCGTTTTGATTCTTTCAGCCCAAATACATATTTTGAATGCATTATTGGATGCTAATGAATATTTCTTCCCCATGTTTTGTGATCGATTCCAAGTTAGCACCTTTTTGCAAAATAATATCTTGAAATAGAACGGGTTAAATTGTAAAAAAAAGCGACGCGGAGCCTAAAGCAATACCGGCAGGGTATGCGGCAGCGCACGGACTGGACTTGCCAAGGGAATGTCGAGCGGGGCGCTTTACACGGAAGGACTATTTTTGCTTGTGAAGCATACCATTTTACTAAAATTGCGCTTGACAAAAAAATATTTTTTTGGTTTTTTGGAAGATTGTAATGGAAAAAGTAAAATAATTAAAAATAAAGCAATGTTAAATTTTGAACATTTACTTCGTACTCATTACCAACATGGTTTCAAGTTGCTAACCCTTATAGATTCCAGGAAAAATGCTATTTACAAAAAAGCGATGACTTCAGATTTTATTTATTTTTATTAAGAAAAATATTAAAACATTGAAATTCGACATCGTAGAACAAAATATTGAAAAAATTCCTACAAGACTCATATTTTTATTATTATTTAAATGTTCGCGGGAGTCACGTAAATTTGATTGCAAAATGTCAGTTTTTCACTGTTTGAGAGAGGTAGTCGCCTTAACTTTATCATTTTCCTGCCTTTCCATGGTGACTATTGACACTTTTTATTATATATAAAGGTAAAATAAAGCGGAGAGCCGTAAAAGTTTACACGATCCACACCGCAAACAAACTTCATTGATTTGACGTTTCGTGTTGAATATTACCACATCTTGGAATATAAAATGAAATCTTTATATATTATTAGTCATCGTTGGTTTAATTCGGGCAATATCATAATTGCCCCTTTCTAACTATATTTTTAGCTAATTTTCGAAAATCATTGAAAACCAGGAGATTTGACAATAAAAGTTGGAGATGAACGTAATTTGCCAAGCGTGTATTTGGATTAAGCCTAGAAGTTCTCTGAAAAGAGTAGGTAATATTTAATTGTATAAAAACATGAGATTGGCATTCGCGGTATGAAATCCGTTCATGAGTTTTCCCTAAAGCATATTGTCCTACTGTATGTTGATTTAATTAATATATATATATATATATATATATATATATATATATATATATATATATATATATATATATATAAATATATATATATATATATATATATATATATATATATATATATATATATATATATATATATATATATATATATATATATATATATATATATATATATATATATATATATATATATATATATATATATATATATATATATATATATATATATATATATATATATATATATATATATATATATATATATATATATTGAAATATTTGATAGTTTTGTGTATATATTCTTTTTAGAATTGATCAATAAGATGATTATAAAGTAAATAATTATAAAAGCCACTTACATCGTGACGAAGGATTCCCTTGATCGGATTCGGGAATGCTTTAGGTGTTAACGAGAATGATGAATGCCTCTCACTTGCGGAAAGAGGAGTAGGTTTAAGTTGGGCCCATTTTTCAACTAGTAAACGCTCACCCTTCATCCAATTATCTCAAAAATTAAGCTACAATCCTTCTTTATACGTAAACTCACTCAATTTCCTATTATTTCAAGGGAAATAACAAGACAAGACGAGCTACTTGACAGATGGAAGAATTTAAAATTTCGAATTTCGTTTTTTTATTTTCTAAAGGTGCGATATAAAGAAGCTGCGATCAATATTCAGCTGAAAACTTAAAACTAAAAGCGTGACATGCCCTCATATTAATGAAAGGAAGCAGTCAGCTCTTTCCTATTAGTTGGAAAGATTACCTTTAACCTAAATGGATTATTTACAATGAACGAAACATAAAATATGTAAAAATTCAATATTTTGAAATATTTGATAGTTTTGTGTATATATTCTTTTTAGAATTGATCAATAAGATGATTATAAAGTAAATAATTATAAAAGCCACTTACATCGTGACGAAGGATTCCCTTGATCGGATTCGGGAATGCTTTAGGTGTTAACGAGAATGATGAATGCCTCTCACTTGCGGAAAGAGGAGTAGGTTTAAGTTGGGCCCATTTTTCAACTAGTAAACGCTCACCCTTCATCCAATTATCTCAAAAATTAAGCTACAATCCTTCTTTATACGTAAACTCACTCAATTTCCTATTATTTCAAGGGAAATAACAAGACAAGACGAGCTACTTGACAGATGGAAGAATTTAAAATTTCGAATTTCGTTTTTTTATTTTCTAAAGGTGCGATATAAAGAAGCTGCGATCAATATTCAGCTGAAAACTTAAAACTAAAAGCGTGACATGCCCTCATATCAATGAAAGGAAGCAGTCAGCTCTTTCCTATTAGTTGGAAAGATTACCTTTAACCTAAATGGATTATTTACAATGAACGAAACATAAAATATGTAAAAATTCAATATTTTGAAATATTTGATAGTTTTGTGTATATATTCTTTTTAGAATTGATCAATAAGATGATTATAAAGTAAATAATTATAAAAGCCACTTACATCGTGACGAAGGATTCCCTTGATCGGATTCGGGAATGCTTTAGGTGTTAACGAGAATGATGAATGCCTCTCACTTGCGGAAAGAGGAGTAGGTTTAAGTTGGGCCCATTTTTCAACTAGTAAACGCTCACCCTTCATCCAATTATCTCAAAAATTAAGCTACAATCCTTCTTTATACGTAAACTCACTCAATTTCCTATTATTTCAAGGGAAATAACAAGACAAGACGAGCTACTTAACAGATGGAAGAATTTAAAATTTCGAATTTCGTTTTTTTATTTTCTAAAGGTTCGATATAAAGAAGCTGCGATCAATATTCTTGTTGCCGTGTCAACATACATTTTGGATATCTCTGTAACAAAAGTGTTGCTAAAAATTAGTTATAATAGACAGATCGACGTGTACTTCATATCATTTGAAAGCGTATAAAAAAAGAATACACACCATATATGAGTGATACGTGATACCGGACTTTTTCTCTGTCAAGTATGTGCCTTTTACTCTTTCTAATCTGGCATAAATCGAGCCGGTGTTAACCTACCTACATAAACATTACATTCCTGGTAGATGTCATTCGTCTCAAAAACGGCGTTGCCATACTGATCAAGTATTAAAATCATCATTAGATTTGATTTTATTTCACAACATAAAATTAAAAATTAAATAAAAAGTAAATAAATAAATAGAAGATTGAATAACTTTTATTAACCAACTACTGATATCAATAATGGCTCCATATATACTCGAATGCAAAGGATGTAACCACGAAATCGATGATATCACGAAGCTAATGAAGTGTTCAACATGCAAAATGCCTTATCATATTCAATGCACAGACGTCAAGAAAGTTACGAAATCAAGCAGGACAACCTGGAAATGCCCAAAGTGCAACTCACCACCTCCCCTCGTGAGTCCTCAAACCGTCAGCGCTAAAAACGTATGCAGCAGTGACCCCAACATTTCAGTACGTTCTACAAGAGTATCTCTGAATCCAACTAGATCGTCCTCGCTATCCACAGAAAACCAGGATAAATTGATTAGTGAAATTAAAGCTTCTATAGCCGGAATGCTGGAGGATCGATTTTTAGACCTTCAGAATAAATACAAAGAGCTTAATAAGCAGAATAACGCAATACTGGAATCTCTAGAATTCATGACAAATAAACATGATGATATAAAAAAAATTATGGAGGTAATCAAAAGCGAAAGAGATGACTTGAAAATGGAAAATACCCATATAAAAAAACGATTGACATACCTGGAAGAAAAAATTGATCAAATGGAATACCAGAATCAGAGTGGGAACATAGAGATAAGGGGTATTCCAGAGAGACCCAATGAAAATCTGTTTGAATCTCTAAAATTGATTAGCCAGACCATCAATCATAAAATCACCGCCGAGGACATTATATCTACATCCAGGACAACTACTACTAACTACTCCAAGCGAATTCCTCGCTCTGTCATCGTCAAATTTTCCACCCAACTACAACGCGATACTTTCCTCAATTCGGTCAAATCATTCAATAAAGCTTGTAAAAACAACTCAGAGAAACTGAACACATCACACCTTAAGCTTACTGACGAACATCAACCTATCTATATATCTGATCTACTAACACAAAAAGCAAAATATTTACTGATGATGTCAAAAAAGTTTGCCAAACAACACAATTTTACATTCTGTTGGACCAAACATGGTAAAATATTCCTAAAGCAGAGAGAAAATGCAAAAACGTATACTATTATTAACGAAGACTCATTCACCAAGATTTTGAGTTTTTTTCGTAGTAATAGCCAAAATTGTTAACCATTATCTTCTTACGACTGCTGCAATACAAAAATATGGTCTAATTATCTTTTTTTCAATAAATCAAATTAGGTTATTTATTATAAGAAGAGCAACTTTTCATAGTATGTATTATTTAATATTACAGTTTCTATCATATATTTATGTATACTTTTATTATTTATACTCAACCTATTTAAATATATCCATTAATTTAGAAAATACTATTCGTTATCCGCCTTGTTTTATGATATCCTATAATTATATTTCTACATATAAACATGTCTATGAGTTTATTTCGAGGAATTGCCTAATATTAATCTCCACAAATACTCAATTATTAAAAATGAAAATACCAATAATTAAGCTACAATTAGTACAAATACTGCTCGATGGGTCGAAAATCAATTTATTCTATTTAAATATAAATGGCTGATTTCATCGATTGCTTAGACGACTATGAAAGCATCCCTTGTAAAGTCTTTGATTCAGTTAATAATTGTAAAAAATACATCAAATCCGAGAAACATCTTAAAATAATATCACTTAATATTCGTAGCATTAGGAAAAATTTCGATGATTTTCTTCTTTTACTGCACCAACTTAACAATAAAGTGGATATCCTGATTCTTACCGAATGTTGGATCAGTGATTTCTATGTACCCAAAATACTAAATGGATACAAATGTCACTACACAAAAAATGTTAGATTGCAAAATGACGGGGTTGTGGTCTACATAAAATCAGAAATTAGTGCTATAGTAACGGAAAAAATAATCGAGGACGCTAACTGCCTGCATATAATAATAAATAAAAACATTAATCTTTTTGCAATGTACAAGACGCCTAGCAAAACAAACATTTCTAACTTCTTAGAATCGCTAAACAATGTGCTGCAACAGTATTCCCATGATGGAAGCAGTGTAATAGTAGCCGGAGATACGAATATTAATATCATTAATAATCGGCATGCACAGTCAGAGGATTATCTCAATATGCTGGCCAAAATTGGAATGACAGCTGCAATCAACAAAGCTACAAGAGTAGATCGTTATCAATCCAGTTGTATTGATCATTTCATGGTCAGATCTAAACTACTAGTAAAATCATTTATCTTGACAACTTCAATCACAGACCATTACCTCACTGGACTCTGTATATCGAGAAACACAGTAAAATCTACCCATCCGATAGTCAGTAAGCCAGTCATAGATAACGTTAAGCTATTGGATTTAATTAAAAAATCAAACTGGTCTTCAGTACTAAATGCAAAAGAGGCAAACGTTGCAGCTAATAATCTCCTAAACATAATGACCCAATGTCTCAAAGACTCGTCTTCTAATAAGAAAGTCACAAAAAGGAAAGTACACACTAAACTCAAACCGTGGATTACGGAAGGCCTTCTATTTTGTATTAAAAAACGTGACAAGATTCATAAGCAAACAAAAGACAACCCAAATGATATACAACTTTACACATACTACAAAAAATATCGAAACATATGTACAAATATTATTAAAAAAACTAAGGAAATATATTATAGCGATCAGATACGACAAGCTGGCGATGATAAAAGAAAAATTTGGAAAAGCATTAACAATATGGCCTCAAGACAAAAAATTAAACCTGCTTTTGAAAAAATATTAATAGGCAAGAATTTAAAACACATGGAAACTCATAAGAATGATATTGTAAATTATGTCAATGAATTCTTCACAACAGCAGGACAGAAGTTAGCAAAATCAATACTACGTGATTCCCAAACTACAGAAACAGTTTTGGCTAACTTAATTGATGTTACTCTAAAAAAAGATAAATGTTTTAAACTCCTACCTACAAACAAACTTGAAGTATCCAAGACAATCAATAAACTTAAAACGGGATGTTCACCGGGCATCGACGGTCTACCTGTAACTATTTTTAAGGAGGCATCTGATATTATTGCGGAGCCTCTGGCGCACGTAATAAACGTTAGTTTTGAATCAGGCCAGTTCCCCCGATGGCTTAAGTCTGCGAAAGTCATCCCAATCCATAAATCTGGCAATACCGAGGACATTGGGAATTACCGTCCAATCTCGCTGCTGAATATAGCTTCAAAGGTCATCGAAAAAATTGTTAAAAATAGGCTAACTGAATACCTTGAAGAAGTAGGATTTTTTTCACCAAACCAATTTGGCTTTAGACAAGGTCAGAGTACAAACGACGCCATAAATACCCTAAATCAATATATATCGGAAAATCTAGACAAATCAAAAAAGGTGACGGCGGTATTTCTGGACTTAGCTAAAGCCTTTGACACTGTTTCTCACGCCATACTAGTAAAAAAACTAGAAATGATTGGAATTGAAAGACCTTCACTGTTGTGGTTCCAAAGTTACTTGGAGATGAGACCGCAAGTCATTTCCATAAATGGTCATCTAAGTACTGAACGCAGCACTGTTTATGGTGTACCCCAAGGCAGCGTACTGGGACCACTTCTATTCCTCATATATATCAATGACCTGTGCAATATTCGATTAGACGGCAGAATAATAACATTCGCCGATGACACAGTTTTATTAGCCGAGGCAGATACATGGCATCAAGTAATCAATAAATCACAAAACAACATAAATTTGGTTAAAAATTGGCTTGACAATAACCTCCTTACTCTTAATTCCTCTAAAACGAAATATATCAACTTCAGTCTACGACACATCGACACAAGTTTACACTTACTAACAATTCATAAACCCACATGTGTAGGAGGGGGTGTGCCTTGCCTGTGCCCTAAACTTGAGAAAGTGAACGACATGAAGTATTTAGGAATCATTATTGATTCAAATCTAAATTGGTCAAATCAAGTAATGTCTATTACTGACAGAAGCAGAAAACTAGTTTATGTTTTTTGTGATCTCCGAAATATTTTACCAAAAAAAATTATTAGAATGGTATATATGGCCCTATGCCAGAGTTTGTGGATATACGGTATAACTGCCTGGGGAACATGCACCAAAAAACTACTTGACACAGTACAGAAGGTTCAAAAGCTTCTGCTTCGCATTATTCACAAGAAGCCCAGGCGATACAAATCGGAGCTACTGTTTACTGAAGCTAAAGTCCTAAATATCCAACAACTTTTTGTGAAGAATATACTGCTTAATTTCCATAGAAACAAACACCTAAAACCTAGAAGCCAGCAAACGCGTAATACAAGAAATGCAGAAAAACAAAACTATCTAATTCCACATGTTAAAACGACGTTTGCTCAACGACAAATTTATTTTCTGGGACCTAAAATTTATAATTGTATTGATGAAAATATTAAAAACATAAAGATAATAAGTACGTTTAAACAGAAAATCAATTCCTGGATATTAGAGTTGGGCCCATCAAAATTAAACGACGAATTACTGAACATTGCTGTTTGAAAGGTTATGTATGTATTTTTATGTATGTTTGTATATATATATATATATGTATGTGTATATGTATCTGTGTGTGTATATGTATCTGTGTGTGTGTGTCATATGTATGTTTATGTTATTATATTATATTATATGTATGTTTATATATTTATGTATGTTTCTATATATTTACCTAATATATATATTTATAGATATTATAGCTAGTAAATATTTTGTTTAGTTATATGTAGTTACCTGATATGACGTGCTTATCATTGTCATTATACGTATTGTAATTAGCTCATCTAGATACAGGCCTTAGTTGACCTAGTTAGATGAGTTTTAGGCAGGTGCCAAACACGATGTGACGGTTTCTCTGAACTGTTTATGTTTGATTCTTGAACTTGTTTGGTATAATTAGTCGTAACCATTGCAATAAGTACTTATAAATAAATAAATATTCAGCTGAAAACTTAAAACTAAAAGCGTGACATGCCCTCATATCAATGAAAGGAAGCAGTCAGCTCTTTCCTATTAGTTGGAAAGATTACCTTTAACCTAAATGGATTATTTACAATGAACGAAACATAAAATATGTAAAAATTCAATATTTTGAAATATTTGATAGTTTTGTGTATATATTCTTTTTAGAATTGATCAATAAGATGATTATAAAGTAAATAATTATAAAAGCCACTTACATCGTGACGAAGGATTCCCTTGATCGGATTCGGGAATGCTTTAGGTGTTAACGAGAATGATGAATGCCTCTCACTTGCGGAAAGAGGAGTAGGTTTAAGTTGGGCCCATTTTTCAACTAGTAAACGCTCACCCTTCATCCAATTATCTCAAAAATTAAGCTACAATCCTTCTTTATACGTAAACTCACTCAATTTCCTATTATTTCAAGGGAAATAACAAGACAAGACGAGCTACTTGACAGATGGAAGAATTTAAAATTTCGAATTTCGTTTTTTTATTTTCTAAAGGTGCGATATAAAGAAGCTGCGATCAATATTCAGCTGAAAACTTAAAACTAAAAGCGTGACATGCCCTCATATCAATGAAAGGAAGCAGTCAGCACTTTCCTATTAGTTGGAAAGATTACCTTTAACCTAAATGGATTATTTACAATGAACGAAACATAAAATATGTAAAAATTCAATATTTTGAAATATTTGATAGTTTTGTGTATATATTCTTTTTAGAATTGATCAATAAGATGATTATAAAGTAAATAATTATAAAAGCCACTTACATCGTGACGAAGGATTCCATTGATCGGATTCGGGAATGCTTTAGGTGTTAACGAGAATGATGAATGCCTCTCACTTGCGGAAAGAGGAGTAGGTTTAAGTTGGGCCCATTTTTCAACTAGTAAACGCTCACCCTTCATCTAATTATCTCAAAAATTAAGCTACAATCCTTCTTTATACGTAAACTCACTCAATTTCCTATTATTTCAAGGGAAATAACAAGACAAGACGAGCTACTTGACAGATGGAAGAATTTAAAATTTCGAATTTCGTTTTTTTATTTTCTAAAGGTGCGATATAAAGAAGCTGCGATCAATATTCAGCTGAAAACTTAAAACTAAAAGCGTGACATGCCCTCATATCAATGAAAGGAAGCAGTCAGCTCTTTCCTATTAGTTGGAAAGATTACCTTTAACCTAAATGGATTATTTACAATGAACGAAACATAAAATATGTAAAAATTCAATATTTTGAAATATTTGATAGTTTTGTGTATATATTCTTTTTAGAATTGATCAATAAGATGATTATAAAGTAAATAATTATAAAAGCCACTTACATCGTGACGAAGGATTCCCTTGATCGGATTCGGGAATGCTTTAGGTGTTAACGAGAATGATGAATGCCTCTCACTTGCGGAAAGAGGAGTAGGTTTAAGTTGGGCCCATTTTTCAACTAGTAAACGCTCACCCTTCATCCAATTATCTCAAAAATTAAGCTACAATCCTTCTTTATACGTAAACTCACTCAATTTCCTATTATTTCAAGGGAAATAACAAGACAAGACGAGCTACTTGACAGATGGAAGAATTTAAAATTTCGAATTTCGTTTTTTTATTTTCTAAAGGTTCGATATAAAGAAGCTGCGATCAATATTCAGCTGAAAACTTAAAACTAAAAGCGTGACATGCCCTCATATCAATGAAAGGAAGCAGTCAGCTCTTTCCTATTAGTTGGAAAGATTACCTTTAACCTAAATGGATTATTTACAATGAACGAAACATAAAATATGTAAAAATTCAATATTTTGAAATATTTGATAGTTTTGTGTATATATTCTTTTTAGAATTGATCAATAAGATGATTATAAAGTAAATAATTATAAAAGCCACTTACATCGTGACGAAGGATTCCCTTGATCGGATTCGGGAATGCTTTAGGTGTTAACGAGAATGATGAATGCCTCTCACTTGCGGAAAGAGGAGTAGGTTTAAGTTGGGCCCATTTTTCAACTAGTAAACGCTCACCCTTCATCCAATTATCTCAAAAATAAAGCTACAATCCTTCTTTATACGTAAACTCACTCAATTTCCTATTATTTCAAGGGAAATAACAAGACAAGACGAGCTACTTGACAGATGGAAGAATTTAAAATTTCGAATTTCGTTTTTTTATTTTCTAAAGGTGCGATATAAAGAAGCTGCGATCAATATTCAGCTGAAAACTTAAAACTAAAAGCGTGACATGCCCTCATATCAATGAAAGGAAGCAGTCAGCTCTTTCCTATTAGTTGGAAAGATTACCTTTAACCTAAATGGATTATTTACAATGAACGAAACATAAAATATGTAAAAATTCAATATTTTGAAATATTTGATAGTTTTGTGTATATATTCTTTTTAGAATTGATCAATAAGATGATTATAAAGTAAATAATTATAAAAGCCACTTACATCGTGACGAAGGATTCCCTTGATCGGATTCGGGAATGCTTTAGGTGTTAACGAGAATGATGAATGCCTCTCACTTGCGGAAAGAGGAGTAGGTTTAAGTTGGGCCCATTTTTCAACTAGTAAACGCTCACCCTTCATCCAATTATCTCAAAAATTAAGCTACAATCCTTCTTTATACGTAAACTCACTCAATTTCCTATTATTTCAAGGGAAATAACAAGATAAGACGAGCTACTTGACAGATGGAAGAATTTAAAATTTCGAATTTCGTTTTTTTATTTTCTAAAGGTGCGATATAAAGAAGTTGCGATCAATATTCAGCTGAAAACTTAAAACTAAAAGCGTGACATGCCCTCATATCAATGAAAGGAAGCAGTCAGCTCTTTCCTATTAGTTGGAAAGATTACCTTTAACCTAAATGGATTATTTACAATGAACGAAACATAAAATATGTAAAAATTCAATATTTTGAATTATTTGATAGTTTTGTGTATATATTCTTTTTAGAATTGATCAATAAGATGATTATAAAGTAAATAATTATAAAAGCCACTTACATCGTGACGAAGGATTCCCTTGATCGGATTCGGGAATGCTTTAGGTGTTAACGAGAATGATGAATGCCTCTCACTTGCGGAAAGAGGAGTAGGTTTAAGTTGGGCCCATTTTTCAACTAGTAAACGCTCACCCTTCATCCAATTATCTCAAAAATTAAGCTACAATCCTTCTTTATACGTAAACTCACTTAATTTCCTATTATTTCAAGGGAAATAACAAGACAAGACGAGCTACTTAACAGATGGAAGAATTTAAAATTTCGAATTTCGTTTTTTTATTTTCTAAAGGTTCGATATAAAGAAGCTGCGATCAATATTCAGCTGAAAACTTAAAACTAAAAGCGTGACATGCCCTCATATCAATGAAAGGAAGCAGTCAGCTCTTTCCTATTAGTTGGAAAGATTACCTTTAACCTAAATGGATTATTTACAATGAACGAAACATAAAATATGTAAAAATTCAATATTTTTAAATATTTGATAGTTTTGTGTATATATTCTTTTTAGAATTGATCAATAAGATGATTATAAAGTAAATAATTATAAAAGCCACTTACATCGTGACGAAGGATTCCCTTGATCGGATTCGGGAATGCTTTAGGTGTTAACGAGAATGATGAATGCCTCTCACTTGCGGAAAGAGGAGTAGGTTTAAGTTGGGCCCATTTTTCAACTAGTAAACGCTCACCCTTCATCCAATTATCTCAAAAATTAAGCTACAATCCTTCTTTATACGTAAACTCACTCAATTTCCTATTATTTCAAGGGAAATAACAAGACAAGACGAGCTACTTGACAGATGGAAGAATTTAAAATTTCGAATTTCGTTTTTTTATTTTCTAAAGATGCGATATAAAGAAGCTGCGATCAATATTCAGCTGAAAACTTAAAACTAAAAGCGTGACATGCCCTCATATCAATTAAAGGAAGCAGTCAGCTCTTTCCTATTAGTTGGAAAGATTACCTTTAACCTAAATGGATTATTTACAATGAACGAAACATAAAATATGTAAAAATTCAATATTTTGAAATATTTGATAGTTTTGTGTATATATTCTTTTTAGAATTGATCAATAAGATGATTATAAAGTAAATAATTATAAAAGCCACTTACATCGTGACGAAGGATTCCCTTGATCGGATTCGGGAATGCTTTAGGTGTTAACGAGAATGATGAATGCCTCTCACTTGCGGAAAGAGGAGTAGGTTTAAGTTGGGCCCATTTTTCAACTAGTAAACGCTCACCCTTCATCCAATTATCTCAAAAATTAAGCTACAATCCTTCTTTATACGTAAACTCACTCAATTTCCTATTATTTCAAGGGAAATAACAAGACAAGACGAGCTACTTGACAGATGGAAGAATTTAAAATTTCGAATTTCGTTTTTTTATTTTCTAAAGGTGCGATATAAAGAAGCTGCGATCAATATTCAGCTGAAAACTCAAACTAAAAGCGTGACATGCCCTCATATCAATGAAAGGAAGCAGTCAGCTCTTTCCTATTAGTTGGAAAGATTACCTTTAACCTAAATGGATTATTTACAATGAACGAAACATAAAATATGTAAAAATTCAATATTTTGAAATATTTGATAGTTTTGTGTATATATTCTTTTTAGAATTGATCAATAAGATGATTATAAAGTAAATAATTATAAAAGCCACTTACATCGTGACGAAGGATTCCCTTGATCGGATTCGGGAATGCTTTAGGTGTTAACGAGAATGATGAATGCCTCTCACTTGCGGAAAGAGGAGTAGGTTTAAGTTGGGCCCATTTTTCAACTAGTAAACGCTCACCCTTCATCCAATTATTTAAAAAATTAAGCTACAATCCTTCTTTATACGTAAACTCACTCAATTTCCTATTATTTCAAGGGAAATAACAAGACAAGACGAGCTACTTGACAGATGGAAGAATTTAAAATTTCGAATTTCGTTTTTTTATTTTCTAAAGGTGCGATATAAAGAAGCTGCGATCAATATTCAGCTGAAAACTTAAAACTAAAAGCGTGACATGCCCTCATATCAATGAAAGGAAGCAGTCAGCTCTTTCCTATTAGTTGGAAAGATTACCTTTAACCTAAATGGATTATTTACAATGAACGAAACATAAAATATGTAAAAATTCAATATTTTGAAATATTTGATAGTTTTGTGTATATATTCTTTTTAGAATTGATCAATAAGATGATTATAAAGTAAATAATTATAAAAGCCACTTACATCGTGACGAAGGATTCCCTTGATCGGATTCGGGAATGCTTTAGGTGTTAACGAGAATGATGAATGCCTCTCACTTGCGGAAAGAGGAGTAGGTTTAAGTTGGGCCCATTTTTCAACTAGTAAACGCTCACCCTTCATCCAATTATCTCAAAAATTAAGCTACAATCCTTCTTTATACGTAAACTCACTCAATTTCCTATTATTTCAAGGGAAATAACAAGACAAGACGAGCTACTTGACAGATGGAAGAATTTAAAATTTCGAATTTCGTTTTTTTATTTTCTAAAGGTGCGATATAAAGAAGCTGCGATCAATATTCAGCTGAAAACTTAAAACTAAAAGCGTGACATGCCCTCATATCAATGAAAGGAAGCAGTCAGCTCTTTCCTATTAGTTGGAAAGATTACCTTTAACCTAAATGGATTATTTACAATGAACGAAACATAAAATATGTAAAAATTCAATATTTTGAAATATTTGATAGTTTTGTGTATATATTCTTTTTAGAATTGATCAATAAGATGATTATAAAGTAAATAATTATAAAAGCCACTTACATCGTGACGAAGGATTCCCTTGATCGGATTCGGGAATGCTTTAGGTGTTAACGAGAATGATGAATGCCTCTCACTTGCGGAAAGAGGAGTAGGTTTAAGTTGGGCCCATTTTTCAACTAGTAAACGCTCACCCTTCATCCAATTATCTCAAAAATTAAGCTACAATCCTTCTTTATACGTAAACTCACTCAATTTCCTATTATTTCAAGGGAAATAACAAGACAAGACGAGCTACTTGACAGATGGAAGAATTGAAAATTTCGAATTTCGTTTTTTTATTTTCTAAAGGTGCGATATAAAGAAGCTGCGATCAATATTCAGCTGAAAACTTAAAACTAAAAGCGTGACATGCCCTCATATCAATGAAAGGAAGCAGTCAGCTCTTTCCTATTAGTTGGAAAGATTACCTTTAACCTAAATGGATTATTTACAATGAACGAAACATAAAATATGTAAAAATTCAATATTTTGAAATATTTGATAGTTTTGTGTATATATTTTTTTAGAATTGATCAATAAGATGATTATAAAGTAAATAATTATAAAAGCCACTTACATCGTGACGAAGGATTCCCTTGATCGGATTCGGGAATGCTTTAGGTGTTAACGAGAATGATGAATGCCTCTCACTTGCGGAAAGAGGAGTAGGTTTAAGTTGGGCCCATTTTTCAACTAGTAAACGCTCACCCTTCATCCAATTATCTCAAAAATTAAGCTACAATCCTTCTTTATACGTAAACTCACTCAATTTCCTATTATTTCAAGGGAAATAACAAGACAAGACGAGCTACTTGACAGATGGAAGAATTTAAAATTTCGAATTTCGTTTTTTTATTTTCTAAAGGTGCGATATAAAGAAGCTGCGATCAATATTCAGCTGAAAACTTAAAACTAAAAGCGTGACATGCCCTCATATCAATGAAAGGAAGCAGTCAGCTCTTTCCTATTAGTTGGAAAGATTACCTTTAACCTAAATGGATTATTTACAATGAACGAAACATAAAATATGTAAAAATTCAATATTTTGAAATATTTGATAGTTTTGTGTATATATTCTTTTTAGAATTGATCAATAAGTTGATTATAAAGTAAATAATTATAAAAGCCACTTACATCGTGACGAAGGATTCCCTTGATCGGATTCGGGAATGCTTTAGGTGTTAACGAGAATGATGAATGCCTCTCACTTGCGGAAAGAGGAGTAGGTTTAAGTTGGGCCCATTTTTCAACTAGTAAACGCTCACCCTTCATCCAATTATCTCAAAAATTAAGCTACAATCCTTCTTTATACGTAAACTCACTCAATTTCCTATTATTTCAAGGGAAATAACAAGACAAGACGAGCTACTTGACAGATGGAAGAATTTAAAATTTCGAATTTCGTTTTTTTATTTTCTAAAGGTGCGATATAAAGAAGCTGCGATCAATATTCAGCTGAAAACTTAAAACTAAAAGCGTGACATGCCCTCATATCAATGAAAGGAAGCAGTCAGCTCTTTCCTATTAGTTGGAAAGATTACCTTTAACCTAAATGGATTATTTACAATGAACGAAACATAAAATATGTAAAAATTCAATATTTTGAAATATTTGATAGTTTTGTGTATATATTTTTTTAGAATTGATCAATAAGATGATTATAAAGTAAATAATTATAAAAGCCACTTACATCGTGACGAAGGATTCCCTTGATCGGATTCGGGAATGCTTTAGGTGTTAACGAGAATGATGAATGCCTCTCACTTGCGGAAAGAGGAGTAGGTTTAAGTTGGGCCCATTTTTCAACTAGTAAACGCTCACCCTTCATCCAATTATCTCAAAAATTAAGCTACAATCCTTCTTTATACGTAAACTCACTCAATTTCCTATTATTTCAAGGGAAATAACAAGACAAGACGAGCTACTTGACAGATGGAAGAATTTAAAATTTCGAATTTCGTTTTTTTATTTTCTAAAGGTGCGATATAAAGAAGCTGCGATCAATATTCAGCTGAAAACTTAAAACTAAAAGCGTGACATGCCCTCATATCAATGAAAGGAAGCAGTCAGCTCTTTCCTATTAGTTGGAAAGATTACCTTTAACCTAAATGGATTATTTACAATGAACGAAACATAAAATATGTAAAAATTCAATATTTTGAAATATTTGATAGTTTTGTGTATATATTCTTTTTAGAATTGATCAATAAGATGATTATAAAGTAAATAATTATAAAAGCCACTTACATCGTGACGAAGGATTCCCTTGATCGGATTCGGGAATGCTTTAGGTGTTAACGAGAATGATGAATGCCTCTCACTTGCGGAAAGAGGAGTAGGTTTAAGTTGGGCCCATTTTTCAACTAGTAAACGCTCACCCTTCATCCAATTATCTCAAAAATTAAGCTACAATCCTTCTTTATACGTAAACTCACTCAATTTCCTATTATTTCAAGGGAAATAACAAGACAAGACGAGCTACTTGACAGATGGAAGAATTTAAAATTTCGAATTTCGTTTTTTTATTTTCTAAAGGTGCGATATAAAGAAGCTGCGATCAATATTCAGCTGAAAACTTAAAACTAAAAGCGTGACATGCCCTCATATCAATGAAAGGAAGCAGTCAGCTCTTTCCTATTAGTTGGAAAGATTACCTTTAACCTAAATGGATTATTTACAATGAACGAAACATAAAATATGTAAAAATTCAATATTTTGAAATATTTGATAGTTTTGTGTATATATTCTTTTTAGAATTGATCAATAAGATGATTATAAAGTAAATAATTATAAAAGCCACTTACATCGTGACGAAGGATTCCCTTGATCGGATTCGGGAATGCTTTAGGTGTTAACGAGAATGATGAATGCCTCTCACTTGCGGAAAGAGGAGTAGGTTTAAGTTGGGCCCATTTTTCAACTAGTAAACGCTCACCCTTCATCCAATTATCTCAAAAATTAAGCTACAATCCTTCTTTATACGTAAACTCACTCAATTTCCTATTATTTCAAGGGAAATAACAAGACAAGACGAGCTACTTGACAGATGGAAGAATTTAAAATTTCGAATTTCGTTTTTTTATTTTCTAAAGGTGCGATATAAAGAAGCTGCGATCAATATTCAGCTGAAAACTTAAAACTAAAAGCGTGACATGCCCTCATATCAATGAAAGGAAGCAGTCAGCTCTTTCCTATTAGTTGGAAAGATTACCTTTAACCTAAATGGATTATTTACAATGAACGAAACATAAAATATGTAAAAATTCAATATTTTGAAATATTTGATAGTTTTGTGTATATATTCTTTTTAGAATTGATCAATAAGATGATTAAAAAGTAAATAATTATAAAAGCCACTTACATCGTGACGAAGGATTCCCTTGATCGGATTCGGGAATGCTTTAGGTGTTAACGAGAATGATGAATGCCTCTCACTTGCGGAAAGAGGAGTAGGTTTAAGTTGGGCCCATTTTTCAACTAGTAAACGCTCACCCTTCATCCAATTATCTCAAAAATTAAGCTACAATCCTTCTTTATACGTAAACTCACTCAATTTCCTATTATTTCAAGGGAAATAACAAGACAAGACGAGCTACTTGACAGATGGAAGAATTTAAAATTTCGAATTTCGTTTTTTTATTTTCTAAAGGTGCGATATAAAGAAGCTGCGATCAATATTCAGCTGAAAACTTAAAACTAAAAGCGTGACATGCCCTCATATCAATGAAAGGAAGCAGTCAGCTCTTTCCTATTAGTTGGAAAGATTACCTTTAACCTAAATGGATTATTTACAATGAACGAAACATAAAATATGTAAAAATTCAATATTTTGAAATATTTGATAGTTTTGTGTATATATTCTTTTTAGAATTGATCAATAAGATGATTATAAAGTAAATAATTATAAAAGCCACTTACATCGTGACGAAGGATTCCCTTGATCGGATTCGGGAATGCTTTAGGTGTTAACGAGAATGATGAATGCCTCTCACTTGCGGAAAGAGGAGTAGGTTTAAGTTGGGCCCATTTTTCAACTAGTAAACGCTCACCCTTCATCCAATTATCTCAAAAATTAAGCTACAATCCTTCTTTATACGTAAACTCACTCAATTTCCTATTATTTCAAGGGAAATAACAAGACAAGACGAGCTACTTGACAGATGGAAGAATTTAAAATTTCGAATTTCGTTTTTTTATTTTCTAAAGGTGCGATATAAAGAAGCTGCGATCAATATTCAGCTGAAAACTTAAAACTAAAAGCGTGACATGCCCTCATATCAATGAAAGGAAGCAGTCAGCTCTTTCCTATTAGTTGGAAAGATTACCTTTAACCTAAATGGATTATTTACAATGAACGAAACATAAAATATGTAAAAATTCAATATTTTGAAATATTTGATAGTTTTGTGTATATATTCTTTTTAGAATTGATCAATAAGATGATTATAAAGTAAATAATTATAAAAGCCACTTACATCGTGACGAAGGATTCCCTTGATCGGATTCGGGAATGCTTTAGGTGTTAACGAGAATGATGAATGCCTCTCACTTGCGGAAAGAGGAGTAGGTTTAAGTTGGGCCCATTTTTCAACTAGTAAACGCTCACCCTTCATCCAATTATCTCAAAAATTAAGCTACAATCCTTCTTTATACGTAAACTCACTCAATTTCCTATTATTTCAAGGGAAATAACAAGACAAGACGAGCTACTTGACAGATGGAAGAATTTAAAATTTCGAATTTCGTTTTTTTATTTTCTAAAGGTGCGATATAAAGAAGCTGCGATCAATATTCAGCTGAAAACTTAAAACTAAAAGCGTGACATGCCCTCATATCAATGAAAGGAAGCAGTCAGCTCTTTCCTATTAGTTGGAAAGATTACCTTTAACCTAAATGGATTATTTACAATGAACGAAACATAAAATATGTAAAAATTCAATATTTTGAAATATTTGATAGTTTTGTGTATATATTCTTTTTAGAATTGATCAATAAGATGATTATAAAGTAAATAATTATAAAAGCCACTTACATCGTGACGAAGGATTCCCTTGATCGGATTCGGGAATGCTTTAGGTGTTAACGAGAATGATGAATGCCTCTCACTTGCGGAAAGAGGAGTAGGTTTAAGTTGGGCCCATTTTTCAACTAGTAAACGCTCACCCTTCATCCAATTATCTCAAAAATTAAGCTACAATCCTTCTTTATACGTAAACTCACTCAATTTCCTATTATTTCAAGGGAAATAACAAGACAAGACGAGCTACTTGACAGATGGAAGAATTTAAAATTTCGAATTTCGTTTTTTTATTTTCTAAAGGTGCGATATAAAGAAGCTGCGATCAATATTCAGCTGAAAACTTAAAACTAAAAGCGTGACATGCCCTCATATCAATGAAAGGAAGCAGTCAGCTCTTTCCTATTAGTTGGAAAGATTACCTTTAACCTAAATGGATTATTTACAATGAACGAAACATAAAATATGTAAAAATTCAATATTTTGAAATATTTGATAGTTTTGTGTATATATTCTTTTTAGAATTGATCAATAAGATGATTAAAAAGTAAATAATTATAAAAGCCACTTACATCGTGACGAAGGATTCCCTTGATCGGATTCGGGAATGCTTTAGGTGTTAACGAGAATGATGAATGCCTCTCACTTGCGGAAAGAGGAGTAGGTTTAAGTTGGGCCCATTTTTCAACTAGTAAACGCTCACCCTTCATCCAATTATCTCAAAAATTAAGCTACAATCCTTCTTTATACGTAAACTCACTCAATTTCCTATTATTTCAAGGGAAATAACAAGACAAGACGAGCTACTTGACAGATGGAAGAATTTAAAATTTCGAATTTCGTTTTTTTATTTTCTAAAGGTGCGATATAAAGAAGCTGCGATCAATATTCAGCTGAAAACTTAAAACTAAAAGCGTGACATGCCCTCATATCAATGAAAGGAAGCAGTCAGCTCTTTCCTATTAGTTGGAAAGATTACCTTTAACCTAAATGGATTATTTACAATGAACGAAACATAAAATATGTAAAAATTCAATATTTTGAAATATTTGATAGTTTTGTGTATATATTCTTTTTAGAATTGATCAATAAGATGATTATAAAGTAAATAATTATAAAAGCCACTTACATCGTGACGAAGGATTCCCTTGATCGGATTCGGGAATGCTTTAGGTGTTAACGAGAATGATGAATGCCTCTCACTTGCGGAAAGAGGAGTAGGTTTAAGTTGGGCCCATTTTCAACTAGTAAACGCTCACCCTTCATCCAATTATCTCAAAAATTAAGCTACAATCCTTCTTTATACGTAAACTCACTCAATTTCCTATTATTTCAAGGGAAATAACAAGACAAGACGAGCTACTTGACAGATGGAAGAATTTAAAATTTCGAATTTCGTTTTTTTATTTTCTAAAGGTGCGATATAAAGAAGCTGCGATCAATATTCAGCTGAAAACTTAAAACTAAAAGCGTGACATGCCCTCATATCAATGAAAGGAAGCAGTCAGCTCTTTCCTATTAGTTGGAAAGATTACCTTTAACCTAAATGGATTATTTACAATGAACGAAACATAAAATATGTAAAAATTCAATATTTTGAAATATTTGATAGTTTTGTGTATATATTCTTTTTAGAATTGATCAATAAGATGATTAAAAAGTAAATAATTATAAAAGCCACTTACATCGTGACGAAGGATTCCCTTGATCGGATTCGGGAATGCTTTAGGTGTTAACGAGAATGATGAATGCCTCTCACTTGCGGAAAGAGGAGTAGGTTTAAGTTGGGCCCATTTTTCAACTAGTAAACGCTCACCCTTCATCCAATTATCTCAAAAATTAAGCTACAATCCTTCTTTATACGTAAACTCACTCAATTTCCTATTATTTCAAGGGAAATAACAAGACAAGACGAGCTACTTGACAGATGGAAGAATTTAAAATTTCGAATTTCGTTTTTTTATTTTCTAAAGGTGCGATATAAAGAAGCTGCGATCAATATTCAGCTGAAAACTTAAAACTAAAAGCGTGACATGCCCTCATATCAATGAAAGGAAGCAGTCAGCTCTTTCCTATTAGTTGGAAAGATTACCTTTAACCTAAATGGATTATTTACAATGAACGAAACATAAAATATGTAAAAATTCAATATTTTGAAATATTTGATAGTTTTGTGTATATATTCTTTTTAGAATTGATCAATAAGATGATTATAAAGTAAATAATTATAAAAGCCACTTACATCGTGACGAAGGATTCCCTTGATCGGATTCGGGAATGCTTTAGGTGTTAACGAGAATGATGAATGCCTTTCACTTGCGGAAAGAGGAGTAGGTTTAAGTTGGGCCCATTTTTCAACTAGTAAACGCTCACCCTTCATCCAATTATCTCAAAAATTAAGCTACAATCCTTCTTTATACGTAAACTCACTCAATTTCATATTATTTCAAGGGAAATAACAAGACAAGACGAGCTACTTGACAGATGGAAGAATTTAAAATTTCGAATTTCGTTTTTTTATTTTCTAAAGGTGCGATATAAAGAAGCTGCGATCAATATTCAGCTGAAAACTTAAAACTAAAAGCGTGACATGCCCTCATATCAATGAAAGGAAGCAGTCAGCTCTTTCCTGTTAGTTGGAAAGATTACCTTTAACCTAAATGGATTATTTACAATGAACGAAACATAAAATATGTAAAAATTCAATATTTTGAAATATTTGATAGTTTTGTGTATATATTCTTTTTAGAATTGATCAATAAGATGATTATAAAGTAAATAATTATAAAAGCCACTTACATCGTGACGAAGGATTCCCTTGATCGGATTCGGGAATGCTTTAGGTGTTAACGAGAATGATGAATGCCTCTCACTTGCGGAAAGAGGAGTAGGTTTAAGTTGGGCCCATTTTTCAACTAGTAAACGCTCACCCTTCATCCAATTATCTCAAAAATTAAGCTACAATCCTTCTTTATACGTAAACTCACTCAATTTCCTATTATTTCAAGGGAAATAACAAGACAAGACGAGCTACTTGACAGATGGAAGAATTTAAAATTTCGAATTTCGTTTTTTTATTTTCTAAAGGTGCGATATAAAGAAGCTGCGATCAATATTCAGCTGAAAACTTAAAACTAAAAGCGTGACATGCCCTCATATCAATGAAAGGAAGCAGTCAGCTCTTTCCTATTAGTTGGAAAGATTACCTTTAACCTAAATGGATTATTTACAATGAACGAAACATAAAATATGTAAAAATTCAATATTTTGAAATATTTGATAGTTTTGTGTATATATTCTTTTTAGAATTGATCAATAAGATGATTATAAAGTAAATAATTATAAAAGCCACTTACATCGTGACGAAGGATTCCCTTGATCGGATTCGGGAATGCTTTAGGTGTTAACGAGAATGATGAATGCCTCTCACTTGCGGAAAGAGGAGTAGGTTTAAGTTGGGCCCATTTTTCAACTAGTAAACGCTCACCCTTCATCCAATTATCTCAAAAATTAAGCTACAATCCTTCTTTATACGTAAACTCACTCAATTTCCCATTATTTCAAGGGAAATAACAAGACAAGACGAGCTACTTGACAGATGGAAGAATTTAAAATTTCGAATTTCGTTTTTTTATTTTCTAAAGGTGCGATATAAAGAAGCTGTAATCAATATTCAGCTGAAAACTTAAAACTAAAAGCGTGACATGCCCTCATATCAATGAAAGGAAGCAGTCAGCTCTTTCCTATTAGTTGGAAAGATTACCTTTAACCTAAATGGATTATTTACAATGAACGAAACATAAAATATGTAAAAATTCAATATTTTGAAATATTTGATAGTTTTGTGTATATATTCTTTTTAGTTTCTTCCATCTGTCAAGTAGCTCGTCTTGTCTTGTTATTTCCCTTGAAATAATAGGAAATTGAGTGAGTTTACGTATAAAGAAGGATTGTAGCTTAATTTTTGAGATAATTGGATGAAGGGTGAGCGTTTACTAGTTGAAAAATGGGCCCAGCTTAAACCTACTCCTCTTTCCGCAAGTGAGAGGCATTCATCATTCTCGTTAACACCTAAAGCATTCCCGAATCCGATCAAGGGAATCCTTCGTCACGATGTAAGTGGCTTTTATAATTATTTACTTTATAATCATCTTATATATATATATATATATATATATATATATATATATATATATATATATATATATATATATATATATATATATATATATATATATATATATATATATATATATATATATATATATATATATATATATATATATATATATATATATATGTATATATATATATATATATATATATATATATATATATATATATATATATATATATATATATATATATATATATATATATATATATATATATATATATATATATATATATATATATATATATATATATATATATATATATATATATATATATATATACGAGTGGTATTACCCGGCGTTGCCCGTGTTATATCTTTTCTCAAATACCAATGTATACCAATTTTCTTGGCGATCGGTTGAGCAGTATAGAAGTTGGTGTGCTGCAGCGCCGTCTAGTTGAAAGTTGCAACAAAGCGGATATATATAAAAACCTTAACCATGAAAAAATACATATATATGCCAACTTTCATGGTGATCGGTCAAACGGTTTCGGAGTCTATTAAACTCGGACAGACGGGCATACAGATATACCAACATCCATTTTTATTTTATATTATTTTGGCCTGTTTTTAAAATTTAAACTTTGAATGCCTATATCTCGCTTATTTATAGCGACCGACACAATTTTCTTCCAGATTTAGCATTAAAATGAAAAAAATTGGAGAGAGGTTCCTATACTGCAGTTATTCCACTTTTATAACTATGTGATAATACTTACATGTATATATTTTAATTAAAGAGTTTTGAACAATGAAGCACAAATAATTAAAAAGCAGGAATAATTTCACTGTATTACCTTCACAATATTTTGAATTTAGAATAACGCTTGGCCGACGACTATGACGTTTGTAGGTTTAACATAGCAGCGCCATCTATGGATTACTCAATAGATAAAGCCATCTGTTAAAATCGTTTGGAACTAACAGATAATTGCGAATGTCAAATAATAGACATTGCAATAAAATAATATCGCGACTATAAATTAAGACGTAAGCTATCCTATCTTTCAAGTTGGATCAAACTGCACATTGTGTGCAAATTTGATTCAAATCGGTTAAGTAGTTTAGGAGTCCATCGCGGACAAACAACGTGACACGTAATTTATATATATTAAGATATATATATATATATATATATATATATATATATATATATATATATATATATATATATATATATATATATATATATATATATATATATATATATATATATATATATATATATATATATATATATATATATATATATTTTCTATGGAGTATATTTTAGTCCATTGAAAAAATAAATTCGCTAAACCACCCAAGGTAAAGTAATCTGACTTAAATCTTAATACTAATACTTAACTAGGGCTGTCTACTACAATGGGCGAACCCGTCACATCAGGAAGTTTTAAAGAAATATGATCGTTCTATCTCCCGTGAAGTGAGCGCAGAAGACTTAGGACAAAACAGTCCACCGTCGAGCTCCGCCAAATGCCCGTAAGAGGCCAACGCCTTATCCGCGAGATAATCAGGTATGTTACCCAGCGGGCTTACACTCACGCCCTTAGGTACTTCCAGTTGCGACCAGATTACTCCGGTCTCTCAACTGGTTACGAGATCGAGGTCGCTTGCGCGGTCCTCACCCTTACGAAGCGGTGAAACGGTGTAATCCAAATCTATCGCAGACCACGGCATCCTTTGCCCGGCTGTTCACCCTGAATCGGGTAGCCGATGGTCCTATCAAGAGCAGTCACCATAAGGTCAGCAATCACCCCCGTTCTATAGGAAACAGTACTGCTTCCAGACTCCCCCGACTGTTAGTTAGAATGCACAATCGATTGACTTACGCCGCGCGGTGCGCAGACCGTCCAGGAGCGCCAGAAGATTAACTCCTGAGGGAAACTAGCCCTACGGTCAGAGTCCTACCCAGGCTCGCGCTTCATGCGTGGAGGCCTCCGGATGGGTGTTGACCCGTGAGTGTGACCGACCCTGAACAAATGGGTCTTCGTTGCCAACTTAGCAAGGGCCTATTAAAATTCAGTACAGTACCAAGCCATAAGTACAGTACCACAAGGGCCTATTAGCTTCAGTACAGTATTAGGGGGAACCGTCCAAAACCGGGTACCTAAGGGAAAATTACGCTCCTGTACACAATAATAAATATATGTATTCATTGTAAACGCACTTTATTTGTAGTATTACTATGGCATTCAAATAACATAAAAGAGTTCTTCTATAACAATCATAAACGAGAAAATCTTTCGAAAATCTAAACGTCTTACATTTCCGGTTTTACCCCGTTACTTGGGTAAAATCGGGTATGGTTCCCGGTTCTACCCCACACTAACATTTATGACACAAAAAATCGTCCAAATCTTCGTTCTGCCACCCGTACAACCTTCGTGGGCCCATTTTTCACATCTTGTACACTGTACCCAACCCTCGTGCAGCCTTGATTTTCCATACGATTTACGGCAATAAATACAAATGTTATCATCGGCTGCTTCGTCATTTTCACTTCCTGGTGATAAATCGTTTTTAGTTGTTTTTTTTTCTTAATTTTCGGAATGTTAAAGTTGACTTCAGCTGTAGGTTTTTCGTTCTGTTGGTTTTCGGTGTTGTATTCTAATTCAGCTTTATGTGATGATAGCATTTTTTCCTTTTCGGGGGCGGTTGGAGTGTTTGCGAACCACGTGTGGGATGGGTATTATGTTTTCAGGTGATCTACCGGGACAACTTTTCTGGAGTTGAAATATTTGCTGGGACGTTGAGGTATTCTTCACTTACCATTGTTTGGAAAACCTGTACTTCCCTAAAAGTACTTGGTCTTGGTGAAGCAGCTCGAGATTGAATATTTGCTATAGATCGGTTGGATATGGAAATTTGTGCCCAGAGGCGCTCAGTCTGGGCAAAGTAGTAAGATGATCGAAAGTTGAAGGACTATTAGGAGAGGGGGCACATAATGTTCGGACGCTGAAAAACATATAACCGCAGTCGTAAGTTGCCCTCTTTCTGACGAGCTGATAGCTCCAACTTGTTTGCGACCTTTCATAGCAATTATTCTAGACTGTTTCTTGGGAACGGTAGTCACACCGGTTTCATCGACGTTATATATTTTTGTCGCTCCCAGTTTATGTTGATTAAGTATGGAAATTAGCAGATCAAATAATTTCCCAACGCTGACTGCCTTAAATCCCATAGCTCTCGCAACTGACGTTGGTTCAGGTGCTCGCAGGCTCAGATTTGGATGACGTTTCGGGAAATAATACAGCCCGTCATCCCCTGAAGTTATGAGGTATGATATTTAACTTTGCCATTTGAAAATCAAGCATACGCAAATCTTTATAAGTCAGTCCAAATAAGCGACTTTCCAAATTTAAAACGTGTGTTACAATCATATTTTCTTGTTCTGCAGTAAAAATTGGTTTGTATCGACCTAATCCTTTGCGAGAAGCATTGTCTATATCTCCACATCCACAATATATTTTTAAACGATCTTCCAAAGTACTCTGAGGCACTCCGAACTGATTAGCTGCCATTTTGTAGCCCATTTTACCGCCAGCAACTTCTAAAATGGCTTTTACCATGTTTTCCACTTCCCATAACTACCTATTCGTTTTTCTTTGGTAATTACGAGGCATTATTGAACTGAAACAATAGAAAACTAATTGTTAAATTAGCCGACAGGAACTACAAAAAAATGGTCCAAAATCGGGTACTATCCGGTTTTACCCCATCCGATTTTGCCCCATCCGCCCACCGCACACGAGACATTCTTTAAAATTTTAACCGGAATATATTTAGTCCAAATGCATGGCATTTTTGATAGGTTAGGATACTATTTCTACTAATATATACGCAAAACGTGACTTACCTCCTTCGTATTGCAATAGTTGACCCTTAAAACTTTCCGAAAATAACATCAAACACTGGTAAAAACTAAAAAACTTTATAATTCACACGGACGCACTCACAATGTGTCCCACGTTTGTTGACAGACTGCTTGCAAATGGCCGCCGCGGTCGCATGCTTTGGCGCGCGAATTCAAATCCAAATGCGAGAATTAGATATACTACCCGGTTTTACCCAGGTACCCGGTTTTGGACGTTCTCCCCTACATCATAATGTAAGAATTTCATAGACAAAAAAGAACTGAATTTGGGTGTAGGCCAAAATTGACATATTTACAACAAAAAAAAATAAACAAATTGGCACTATGTAAAAAAAATACAGTTTACTGCATATTGAAAATAGTTTTCCAAGATAGAAACAGCATTGTATAGGGCAGTGGTCGCGACTTAATCGCATAGGAGAGATATTTCAGATATTTCAAAGGGTCATGAACAATGAACATAAAAAATATCAAAGTTAGCACTATTTTCAACACGGTCTGAATATTGAAAATGTTTTCCAAGATAGAAATGCCATTGTTTAGGGCAGTCAGTGGTCAGCGACTAAATCTCAGAGGAGACATACTTCACGGCATTTCTGGTTATGTAAGATCGACAGGGTTGAAATGGTCATACCTTCCTAAAAGTGTAATTACATAATAGCTCTGCAGGCATTTTTCTATCCGATTAGAGCGCTAAAGACTTATTTTATTTAGTTTGGGGGGTTATGACCCTTTGTAGCTTTAATTAGTAAAGGGTTTTCCAAAAGGGACGCTCGATTTCGAAATGCTTTTAACGGTAAGTCTTAATTCTGGATTTAATGTTGAGTATAAATGAATATAA